>VXAA01002705.1:803512-837164 GCA_013399115.1 Anseranas semipalmata | reverse complement strand
CGGGGAGGCGCCGCCTCGGCTGTGAGGGGCCGGCAGCGCGGGGCTGTGAGGAAAGCGGCCCAGCGCTGGCTGCCAGGAGGGAGGCGGTGGCTTCCCGGGCGGGGAGAAGGGTGGCCAGGCCGGGTCTGGCAGAGGCGGGGAGAGGGGGCTCCGCAGGGCTACCTAAAATGGGGGGCGAGGGGAAAGCTTGGCCTTTCCAAGGCGAGAGGGGCTTCCCCGCCGTGGGGCGGGCAGGGGCTGAGGGGAAGCTGCTCTCCCTGCTGAGAGCGGGAGAGTGCCCGTGGAGCTTAACCGTGCCCTAACTCACACTGTACCTCCTCTTTTTCCAGAGAGCTTTTAAGTATGCTGCACCCATCCAGTAGTGAACAGTAAAGGCGTGAGGTTAGGGCAGCATTACCTCCAAGTAACAGAGATGGGAGTGAAACGTCTGAACCACAGGCAAAACCCGTGTCAGTGGAGGGACAGTCCCAGAAACTACTGGCCCGGACTTGTCAGGTCTTGACTTGCTTTACCAGATTTTTCTTCCTGTAAGTCCACTATCGGAACAGGTACCTACCTTACTTGTCATGGAAGGTGGCTTTTATGTAGAAGCAGTTTGAAATCAGTGATGAGACCATGTTGTTTGGACTTTGCATAAAGTGTAAATGTGGAAGCACTTTAAATGTGTGGAATGGAAACTCAGATCTCTTGAGAAATCTATTTGCTTATGCTTGACAGTTTGCCATGTGGTATGGAGGGAATGGAACGTAAAGGCAGGGGAGATCTCTTCTTCTGCTCTTAATGAGAATCTGTTCACTTTGATAAGCATCAAATCTCCCTCTGTTAATTACTGTCAATAGAAATGGAGAGTAATCAATACTTCTCAGCATCAGGGCCTATCCCAGGCACATCTGGAGAACCAAAAAGGAGCATTAAAAAAAAAGTAACAGTACTGCTGGAGCCTAAGGCATGGAGTTTGCACAGTTGCAAGCGTTCTCTAAATTACAGTGCTATGTTGTGCCATTGTTTTAACTTATTGCCAGGTCCACATATGGTCTTTATATACTTACCTTGCAACTTAAAAACATTTTTTATGCGTTCCTGTAGCTAAAATATTTGTAGGAGGGGTAAAGATAAAGCATGACATTTCTTTTAGAGTTTCTGAGAATTTACTTGGGCCATTGTGTTGAACTTTCCGCTTGGCTGGTTTCCTTGTAGTAAGACGTATAATGTACTGATTCATTTCTCTCATTCAGGTGATTTGCATACCTCCTGCTTGGAAGGGCCGGATTATAACAGGTATGGAGTAGAGGGGTGGTTTATACACATCTTGCTCTCTAGGGGAGCTTAAACTGAAATGTGAAGGGATAAAGGGCTTAGTTCACCAAACACTTAGAAGAGTACTTAGCAAGTTGCAACAAGGAAAGTTCTGGTTAAATACTGTGAAGAAAGTTTTCACAAGGAGAGTAGTCAGACACAGGGATGGGGCACAGAGGGATGGTGAATCTCAGCCCTTGGAGATGATACTCAGAGTTTGACTGGATGGAACTCTGAGCAAATCAGTCTGCTTTGGCTCTGGATTGAGCACAGGTTTGGTGCAGAGACCTCCCTTCCAACCTGAATTACTCTGTGACTCCATAAGAGTGACATGTAGTACTCCTTGCCAAACACACACATGAATATTTGCAGGCTGGTGTTTTCATTACTGTTAAGCAGAACAGGTAGTAGACTTTGCCAGTTACCAGCTAAAACACCGTTAAAATTATGAAACAGTTTTAAAAACAAAGTTTTTCAATAAACAACTGGCCTTAGAAGTTACTGTCTATGTTTTTTATGTTATTTCCTTATGGTTTTTTGTTTGTTTGTTCGTTTGGTTTTCAGAAATTCTTTGATTCTTCTGTATTATGTCATGGCATCTTGAAGTTTGAATGCAGGTAAACTGCAAGTTGATTGGATTCAGAGACTGACTGTAGTAAATTTTTCCTTGTTTTAGGTCTTTTTCTCACCCAGTTAATGTTACACTGGAGATACTATGCTGTCCAAGAGAATGGCATGAAAATAGCAAGAAAAAGGATATCGGTGTGTATTGTTTTCTTACATACATTAGCCAGGTTCCTTTTACATGATTTAAAATGAGAGAATACAAGATGTGGACAATTATTATTTTCATTTACAGTCTTGCCTAAGTTAGGGAATGGGTCAAGTTCACCTGACACAATTGAAGCTATTTTTATAGTGAATATTAGCAAAGAAATGTGTTAGTACTTCTATTCAGCCAAATTCTACATAATTTATTTTGGGGCATATAAAATCACATGTAGCCTTTAAAATAACATAATGTTCAGCAATTAAATTCTTCCCTTCTTCGGAGTAACTAGTTTGTAGCAAATAAATAATGAAACAAAAAACAGAGACAAATAAGGAATTTACTTTGTAAAGGCATTGACTTCCTTCTGTGTGAATTTCCCCTAAAATTAGCTTGAATTTCTGTGGACTATCATTTTAACTATAGTAGTTTGCTTTGGATGTTGAACTGAATTTATTTTGCTAACAGGTGAGGTCATCATTAGATATGTTTTTTTTATTTTCCCCACCCTTGAGTGTACTTTAGGAGATAAGTCAAAAAAAGCAAGGGAGAGTTGAGGAACCCTCAACAGCAGAGATTTATGATAACTCTGTGAAGGCTTTGATGTTCCATCTAGTCAGGCTATAAAATCAAAATATTTCCCCTACCTCAAACCAATTTGGACTGGTAATCACAGTTGCCATGTTGAATGCAGCATGGCTGAAAAGCTGCTCCATGTTTACACTTTATCATTTTTGTAGAAGGACATTGACATGTCCAGACCCTCAATCTTTTAGTCCTCACTTGGCATGTTTTCTGGTTATAGTTTGCATCCTTCTTGGCTGAGTATCTAAAATGTATGGAGAAAATAATGACATGAAGTGAGATCAGTACCCTCTACTTAATGAAATGAGGCGCTTCTAAAAGCAGTTAGTGCTTCTTAAAAAGGAATAATTTCCTTGCACACTTCAAGCCAGCTTTGTTTTATGTGAAAGCGTGGATTCTTTAGCTCCTCCTTTATTTACCCAGTGCCCTTACAATTCATCCCTCCATCCCCCTCAGTACAAAACTGAAATACTCTCTTTACAAGATAAACTGCAACTTAATCATGCAAATTCTCAGTCCTGGAACAAAATTTTTACTTCATCCTCTTATCAGCGCACAGATACTGAGTTTGGTTTTGCATTTTTTCCCTCAGAAATAAAAAGCAGCTCTTTCAATTACCAAAAGGATCTTTTCCTAAGACATGTTCATTCATGTCATGTCTATATGAAACTAATGTGAAAGTGGATTCTGTACAACCCATTTAAATGTAGGAAACTTCACAAGCTTCTTCCTTTTATTACAATGCAAAAGTACTGACCGTTTTTTTTTTTCATTTTAGAATACTGTATCATAACAATTACACTTAAAAATCATTTAGTGTGAAATTGCAGATTAATCCCATAGGGATGGGGTTTTAGCGCTCGTCTAGCCACTTGGGAGCATACAGATGGTGAATCTGAGTTTTACAATAGGCACAATCACTGATTACATGCATGGATGTAACGGACAAAAAGGCCTTCCTCACGGCTAAGGTAAGGAAAATACACTGGAGGTCCTAGTGCCTGACTTGTTTAGAAAAAGCTACATTTTAAAATGCCTTTACAGTTAAAAAGTTGTATAACACGTATCACAAACAGAGAGAAACCTGCTTTATATACCTTTTACGATGCCATTTTTACTTTCTAAGGAGATTACTACTTTTCTTATTTCCTTTTCTTGTGTGTTGCATCTTTAGGCAACAAAGAAACAGTGATTCCTGTGGTAGGAGTTTGGCAGCTTCTAACTATCACTGCCCTTCTTACTAAAACTAATTCCTGCTGTTCTTTATTCAGTTGTCTTGCTCTGTGTGAAGTGCTGGTAGTCTGGCCTGTAAGAAATTAATCTTTATCCTCATGAAGATGATATTGCTGCCCTGTATAGCCATGAAGTTAAAACTGCCAGCTGACCTACTCACTGATCTTAATGTAAAATTGGTAATACTTAGGAATGAAATCCATCATACTGACTCTGGATTAGTTAGGGTAAGGTGTGTCATCAGAAAGAGAAACTGCTTTGCTGGTATTTTTTTTATAGATTAAGATGTCGTTTTTAGAATACTGTGTTATTGAAGAACGCTGAAGTTTAGGAAAAAAAAAAAGAGATAGCTGATCTGTTTACCACAACCTTTCTTGTTGTACTTATATGTGTCTTAGAATTATATTAAAATACTAAATGATGCCATGCATTAGACAGGTAATTTCTTTTGAGGCTGAAATGATCTCACTGCTGTATTTTTACAGAGTGCCTGAAAGAATAGGCCTGGGGCTTCTAAATATCACAGTAACGCAGATAATACAGAGCCATTATTATATGCACTTTAAAAGCTGGCAAAACCACAAAATCTGTCCCAGTAAGAAATGCAAACGCTGACAATCTATTCATAATTTATCCAGTTAAGCCTAAGCATAGCACAATTTTATCTTTGTGAGTGGACTACAAGAGTATTTTGCCTTGATACGTATCTATTTTGGGGCAAAACTTAGTTTATAGGTAGTGTAATTGTGTAGTACAATGGTTGTTATATACAATATTATCAAGCAAGTGTTGTGACAAGAGAATTCTGGTTGGCTGGCATGTTTTCCGCCACTTCAGATGTCCAACATAATTGCCTTTATCACCGTCTGTTAGCAAATTTTAACCCTCAAAATTTCATTAACAAGAAAGTGATCTCTGAGAAATGTAGTTTTAGTGCATATCTACTTAGCCTCCAGCAAAATAGTTACTTTCAGAGATATAGTATCTAATACGAGAATATAGAAATGAGAAAAATCAGGACTGAGGCTAAAACTGCCTCCTTGAACCATTCTGTCATCTGTAGATATTGTGGTGTGTATAACAATTAGTACCAGTATGTGTGGAAAGTAATATCATCTGTACTTAGATATATGATGAAAATATGTCGGTGTAAAAAGTTGGGATAAAAACACATTGCTACCCTGAATTTTGAATGTCCTGAATTTGTGAAGCTAGAGCAAATCCTTGTACTATGTAAGCATAAGTATTAATGCTTTTATTTTGAATTTTGGGGATAAAGTGTATACTTTTAAAATTCACTTTTTATTCAAATATAGGAAGATATCAATACGCTGCTGGCTGATGTATGTCATTTATAACTGTAGTTAGTTATTGAAAGAGACTATTTCAGCAACAGAGAGTTGGAGACAAAATTATCAGGTTTGATGCCTTTACTGCTCTTTTGTAGACTATGCTTTATTTATAGCCAAAGAACAGTAGAGAGAATCACTTGTAGGTCTAGTCTATTTTTTTCCCATAGTAACAAACTTTTCTAAAATAATATTCCTGATAGTTTTCAGCAAATCTCCATGGATTGTGTTACACAAATAATGACAATGAATGCTTTTATTTATACCTATTTTCACATAGAAAATTTATTTATACCTATTTTCTCTTTGTAGATGGAAAGTTCAGAAAGAAGAAAAATGGAAGCCTTTGTAGGTGCCTGCTTTTGTGCTTCAGGTAAATACACAACTTTTTGTCATAGAAGCAATGAACATTAAGTTGAGTATCTAAGTACTTCGGGAAATTGTGTCTCTAAGTGACTATTTGCTGCCTTGGTTGGAGGCACAGCTGAATTTTAAACCCCTGAAAGACTAAGTCTGTTGCTTCACACAGCAATGGACACCTGGAGCGTCAGAGAGCAGAGTCTAGTCCACATAGCTTTCTAGCAAGGCTGCTGTAATGTCTAGCCTTGACAGAGTGGAATTAAGTTTGCCTACTAGGTTACTTGCTGAGCCACGCAGAGAGCCAGGCAATCTGTCTGTGTTAAAACCGATGTTTCTTGTATAGAAATGCAATGACAAGACAACAGCTAGAGAAAGGCCAAAATTTAGTTTGGGATTTAAAATTTTGCAGAACTCAAATATTCTTGATCTCATTAGGCTTATTAACCATGACTTGAAATACTGTAGTCTTCTTCAATGTTTCTAGAGAAAAAAGTTAATAACAAATACAATTTTTTTATTGGTTTCTATTTCTGCAATAGTTTCAGCATATGAACTGACACATTTTATATCAAATAAAAAATAACACCCATAGGATGTCAGGGTAGTACTGTAAGTGTGTAAAGCCCAAATACAGTATGGTAAAGGACAGAACATTTGATTTCCATTTTGTTCATAGCTTCTGCAAATCTTAGGTGAATATATAAATAGTTTTTTGCATGTATTGTACCTCATAAAAGCATATCTACGTTCCTTCCAGTCATTCAAGACATTGGGTGTTTTCTGGGATTTCTGGTTCTGACTATGCGAGTATTTGCATAACTATAACTTTACAGGTAGAAGTATCCTGCAGAAACTAACAGTGTGATAATTCCTATAAAGTCATTGAGACAATCCACATGAGCAAAGATAAGCATGAACATATTTTTCTAAGGATCTAAGACTGAAAATTTAAGGTCCCTTCTCCTAATAAGGCCATCATCAAATTACCATAATCAAGAAGTAGTCAGTTCTATTATAAATTGCTTCTCTGGCAGGTGTCCTGCTACCTCAGCATCTCTGTTCTAAACAATATCACAATGACACAGAAATCTAATTAAACCATTTCTGCACCTTCCCTGACCAAAATTTTAAATTTCAGTAATTAGAAGACACCACAGTACAGACACGCTGTTTCATCAGATTTTAGGCTACGAGACTTAAAACTAACATTTTCAAAAGCATTTCATGGTTTGAAAGAATGGTCAATTAACCTTCAGTTTCCTGTGGGGAACCCTGCAAAGAACTGTCAACAGTTCAGTTTAGAGAGATTTGTCCAGTGACCTACAAGGCCACTAAGTTCACGAATGCATGTAACAGTGTCATCATAGATTTGTTTCCTGGGTTACTATCACAAGAGAATAAACCAATTGTTTGGCACTTTCTGCTACAGTACATAGGTGACCAAGTGAATGACCAAGTGAATGACCCAGTGCTATGATGCACTCCAGTATAGCCTGTTCAAAACTAGAACCACTCAACAGGAAAAAAGAAAATCTCCAGTATCTTCAAGATGAATTATGTGTCTCTTTCTCTTTCCTCTGTAATGTTTTCTTTCCTTTTTAAGATGGGGCCAGGGGGAATTCATCGGCTGCCTGCTGAGTTTCTTTGTATTTTGAAACCTCTTCAAATGCCAGTGTAAGATAAACGTTTGATTATTCTAGTGGTGACAGTCTTCAGATTTAAGTGATAGCAACATCTCACTTTTTATTCCAAATTAAGGGCATTCTGTGGAGCAATAGAAATTAATTCTGAAGATGCACCTGCTGAAGAAAGTCAGGCATATGCACTCTGAGACCTTTAAGAAAGATTATACCGTCAAGCTACAGTGAGCTGATTTTACTGTGAAATTGAAAAGAAACCAAGGGTCTAGCCCTGGCCACTGAAGTCAGAAGAATCTCTGGTTTCATGAGGGAGGCAGAATTAACCATAAATAAAACTGTCTTTTATATAGGATTTGATACATGTACATTGAAATCTAGCAACTGGCATTTGGCTTTGCTTTTACTTCAGGGCTATATAAACACGTAGCACCATTTTGCAAACTGAATCGAGAAGTGATTATTTTTTTTTCTTTTACTCAGCATCAGAATGTTATGCCTGGCCAACTTGGCAAATGGAAGTTTGATGTATTCATTCTTGTCTTTACTGGTTGCCAGTTGTGTGGATTATTTCAGCAGTTTCCTACGCATGACTTTAAATGCCAAGTATCCTGCGAAGCTGTGTCTAATTTAAAATACCAGGCAACTCTTAATTATGGCACTGTGCCATCAGGTGAGATAATAGTTCAAAGTCATGTGAACTTGGAGTTCCTACATTAAATCTGATTTTCCTGACTTTTGTCATTTTGTCACACCCTTAGCACTTTGACAAGTGTTGTCAGGGTTGTTGCTTCATGCTTATAACTGTCTCTAGCACACTTTAGAACACTTAAAAAACTTAACAGTTTAATCTATGAAGTAATCAGAAGGGTTTGCTGGAGCATTGTTTTGAATACACAGCTATATCTGGTTAAGATTTTATTCATCATAGCATGCACTATTGTGTGAAGCAGTTCAGTTTATTACACAGGGCTCTGATTAGAATATACACTGTCAGATTTTAACTGTTAATGTAGAGATTTAACAAAAAATTCACTTCCTTACATTGAGAAATACTTACATTTTAGTGTGCCTTAAGAACTAAGAAATTCCACAATGTTTATAGAATGTCTTTTAGTGCATGATATTTGGGTTTCATTATCTTCCTTTCAGGTGAAGATTTAAAAAAAGAAATCTAATCTAAATGCCTTTTCTCATCATCTTATTCCTTTTCTTGTTGGTTCCCATGAATATTGAGTACTGATGCGCTGAAGGAATTGGATAGGTTATTCTTTCTCATTGGTTTTATGTTCTGCATGGGAAAAGCAATCTTAAAGAACTTAGGCTGTGGTCATGTTGAGGTCTCCAGCGTGCAGCAGCTCAGAGGAGCAGGCTCTCGTCGGCCTGGCTGTGCTGCCGGCTCTGATCCCGCAACATCCCCTGTTGCTCATTCCAGGCTATTGCACTGCACACATCCTGCGGGAAGCCTCTGCTGCTTGTCCTGCTGCAAGGGTAACTCGGATGAGCTGGGGGGAAAGCCGGTTAGTGGGAAAGAAAATGAGCTGAATATGTCGCGAGCAAAAACAAAACTGGAAACTAACGTAGTTTCTTTTTTGTTTAAATGATTGCAAGTAACAGAGCAAAATGTGTGGAATACATGGGTCTAAACCAGCTGTTGGGAAATACAGCTCTTTTCCTAGCACTGTCATAGACCATGTGTATAGCCTTACATAGTCACAGATTTCCACACTTTCTAAAGTATTTACTAACACTGTATGTCTTTGCTAATTAAGTTAGTAACTCATTATTTCAGCGTGCATCAAAAACTGCTGAATACCAAGCTTTGAATTGAATTAGGCATCCAAGTTAGGAACAACAAAACTAGAAACAAATTTACTGCACAATGTTAAAAATGTAAACTTCAATTCCTGAAAATTTTGTTTTTTGGAATTAATCACTGAAATGACTGGTTAGATGAGTTTTGCAAAATCAAAATAGATAGTAGCGTAACGTGGTGAACTGTGGCTTGGTTAATTCTTCTGTAAAACAGATAATGCCTGCTATTTCTGTGGTAGGGCTTCATTAGCTTTTTATACAACTTTCAGATACTTTGACAGAAGAGGCTGTGGAAATGCAAAAATATCATAATTTGCTGTTGCAGAGAAGGAAAAAAAATTAAATTTCCTTACAGCAAAAAATGTAATTAGATTAAATCAATTTGGCTCGCTTCTACAAATCCTAATGATTACACTTAAGAAAAGTAGGCTCTGACTTTGAAAAGTTGCAGAAAACGAATTGTAAGCAACCTCTTCCAGATAACTGCCTGGGAAACACAGCATCTTTTTGTTATGAGTGCCTTGAACTCCCTTCAAAGTTGTGAATTTAATTCAACCATATTTTAAATCTTCATACTTCAATATGCTAACCCACTTTAAATATCTGACATGATGAAGTGAATTTCATTGTTACAGTTTTTCATGATGCTTAAATTTGTCTTTCAAAGGTGTTATATACCTATGAGACTCACAGGATGAGATCAAGACAGAAGAATATGAAAATTTCACAGAATATACCTCTTGGCATTGATCCAAGTCATAAGGCTCAATTGAGAACAAAGCTAGCAAAACATTTGATTCTTCCAGCTGAAGGGTGCAACAACTAATGTAGGTAATAATGCTTTCTGGGGGTTAAAAATGCACATATACATACATACTTATATGTACACACATACATGTATACATATGCACATTTACATGAAGTGTCAACTGTGGATGACTGACAACTTCCTGAGGTATCTGTGTACTCCCAAATTCCTAACAGAGAAACACAGTTGTGCATCCTAAGAGCAGTTTTTGTGCTGAGTGCAGATGACATGTACAGCTACGAATAACAGAATTCTCCAGAATCTCAGTGCTTCTGTTTTCTGAAGTAGGTATACCTGAGACTAGAGTAAATATGTAATTTTTTTTTTTTTTTTTTTACACTATATCATTGCTAAGGATTGTCGTTGAAGTCAATGCCCAGTTCTTCCACATGTTACACAGATGCAGAGATAGCTATGGTGCAGGCTGTAAAGATCTTCCTGCCTATGTTAATTCCCATCTGAGTCTAGCCATTGGGTAGTGAACAGTTGTATGGACCAAGTCAAGGAGGTTGTTGCCCAGAGCCTGGGGTTGCTGCCTCTCAGTGCATTTAACCAAGAGAAGACACTGGACGAAGGGAACAAAAATGGTCCTTTGTATTGCCAGTAACTCTACATTGTATTTTAACAATGTGTTTGTGGTATTCTAATGTGGCCATAGAGGGTCTCTTCTTGAGGTTCTTAGTGTACAAGAAGAGACGTATGAAGAAAAATAATGGGTCAAATTATAAATTTGCTCATTCTTTCAGCACAAAGAGTAAGTCGCATTGCGGCAAAGCTCAAATTCTTAACTCTTTCTTTCTTCAGAAGTCACAGAGAACAGATTTGAAACGCAAAGCATGACTTTGCAGGCCTGTACATGTAAGGGGGGAGGGGAACAGAGGATAAAATGCCATTGGCAGCATGTTGCATGAGCATCGTTAGACATTGAGAAAGATATCATTAGATTAAAAAAGTGTCTTCACAGAGAAACAAAAGGCGAGCCAAGGCACAGCACGTCAGGATTGCCCAACGTGAACTTCAGAGTCATTGCTGTTGACAATAGATGCATAGGCAAGCTTTGCCTTGGAGAGGTTACGAATTCCAGGAAGGGTAAAAGTGGTGCTAACAGACGCTGACTGTCATGCTAGCCGAATAAACAGTCAACAGTACTCTGCATCTCCCTCTCAGTTCAAGATTAATTACTCATCTAAAATGACAGCTAGTGTCTAGTGCCTAAAAGTTGTCAGGAGCTGTATTATCCATTCATGTTTCTTCAAGGACAAATGGCTTCATTCCTCTCAGGCACATTTCTGAATTTGCCTGATGTTCAATTACATCTTTGAAAGTGCTTAGCAAAAGCTGACAAATTTTTCCTATTTTTATTGCTGAGGCTGAAGAGGAAGTAATCTGTTCATTGTAAGTAACATCTATCAAGACAGCTAGGTTTCTTAATATGTCCAAATTATCTTTCCTGGTTTTATTTTGTATAATGTGTAAAATAAAAGCTCAGCCATTTTAGTAAAATCTTTGGTACATTACATAAGAAGGTATTGGTCTTCCTGCCCTCTTGAAAACTGGTACTGGAGTATGAAGTTGGGCACTTATTTTTCTAGTTTTTCTTTCATCTTGTCAAACAGGTTTAACCTTTCTGCAATATATATTTTGTCGGTTTAAAGTGGGCAGTTTAATGATTAGATGAATTGAAATCTACGTATATGTAACAGAAAAAGAGAATCTGTTGGGGTTATTCATGTGCTTTTGGATTTGATTTACTTCCTACTTCCTTATTTAATAACTAGGTTTCTTAAGACTCCTTAAGCTTGAGTGACCCATGTTTTGTTGCCAGGTCTATTCCAATGACCCCTGCCAAGACCCCTGCCCCAGTTCGTCTATCAGACAAAAATGAATCTATTCCAGGAACTATCAGTTCCCATTATCTCTAATTGAGCCTGACAGTTGGAGACAGGCCTCATTATTTTTAATTGGGCCCTATAGTTCTAGAGTTAAATTAAACACAATTTAATGCAGATAGCTCATATGCATTGGTATGGCAGAGTCAAATTGTATTTTAAGTTTAATGAAACAACAGTTTTTGTTTCCAGGCTTCAATTTTACATAGTTTTATTGCTTTGAGCTCTGCATTGTGTAAAACTTGCCTATTGCATGATGATACATAGGTTAATTAGTATCTGACCTGATCATGCACCTGTTGTACCTTATCACTACATATACTTTTATATGGAAATTGAAAATGTAGGCATGAGGGGTGATGAACAACTCTATTCTCCTATAAACTCAGCCCTGTTGGTGATAGCTTCATAAAGAATGGTTAATAGAGTTTTAAACAGATTTTCAGTCACTAATCATGCAAATATAAGAAAATCCTGAAAGTTTTCCCAAAGCTCCTAAGTGGAAGTATAATTTAGAACTTTAAAATGAAGATATCTTACACCCAGGATGCTGTAAGGACACCCCTGAATAAAGAAGGAATTAAACCATCCTGTTACAGAGATGCTTGTTGCTCTAGATATTATAAATGATCACGTACTGAATTTTCGTTAGGAAGCAACATGCCAATCCATACTGAAGAAGGAGTCAGTCTCACAATCCTTACTCTACTAGTCTTAAGTCATACAAGAGTTTGTAAAGTCCTTCTCTGTGCTCTTTCTTTTCAGCATATAGTGAGTCAACAGTGGGCTGCAAGACAACGTCCATTTTTATTGAATCTTTAGCTTTTCCAGAATACTTCATTCAAGCAAGTAATCCATCAAAGATACTCCTCTTTGGATTAAAGACTGTGGAACCAAGTTTCCTAATTACAGAAGGCTTTGATTAAATATTGGATTTTCCTTTAAACAGGTGAGGTTAACAGATACTTTTTTCAAAGTACATTTCCATTAATATATTTGCATTTGCTTTAGCTTCCTCTTCAGGTTTGCTTTAGGGACGCATAAATAAACTACACAACTTCTCTAATGGGATGTGACAAACCACCAAAATCAAACTGGACATTTCTTTCAGAAAATGTGTAAGTTTAGGAATCCAAGACAAGTATCCTTCTGTTTGGAACAATAGTAACTAGACTTCTTAAGAGCTCAAACATCTTGCATTTAATAATTATATATTGTGTGTTTAATTAACAGATACGTAGTCATGGAAATTATGTCATCAACCCTATAGGCTGATTTTGTCCTGAAGAAAAAGAACAAGGATTACCCAATGTTTATATAGTCACCGTACCTTTCTAACTGCTTTCCTTGCCTTGTGTATAACCATCCATTCCAGACCAAATGTCAATTTTGCCTTCTCTTAGCTGCCTCTGAAGTTTCTTCTGAAGCATGTTACACTTGGAGCATAAGCTAACATCTGAATGAATACGTTTTTTGTCTATTATACTGGACAGAACCTCTAGCTCTTTTTCCTTGCTCTGCTTTTTTGGAACAAAGGTGCCGTCACAGATGAAAGGTCTGCTCTACCTTCATTCCTCCTATGGAATGCAGCTCCTTTCTGCTGTTAGATGCCATTTGAGTTTTTAATTTTTGTTTCAATTTATTTCATTTGCAGGGATGCATGTTATGTTTTAGAGCAACAGTAGGGAATATTTTTCTGTGCTGAAAGTCTGATAGGAATCTCAGGTAACATTGGTGGGAGGACATACTGTCACACGCTTCTCCCACTTGCAGCTCTTTAGGGACTGCTCCTCAACTGCAGTGCACACACTGCATTCCCAGACCCCAGTGTACAGTGTGTCCTCATGTCCATCAGCCTCATACGGCTTCATGCTTCCACATCTCCCCTCCCCATACACCCCAAGACCCTGTGCCATGGTGCTCCTCATGGCTGCACGCACAGGTCCATGCTATGTGGCCTTCCTTGTGCATTGCAGCACCATTGCAAATCCAGCAGCGGCTGCAGCGCAGCATTTCCAGCACATTCAGTTCCTCCTCTCCCAGGACAGGACAGGGCTTCTCTAACCCACGTCTCAGTGCGTTCTTCTCCTGTGGTGTAGCCACACTGCATAGAGCTCCTCAAACCACCTCGTCTTCCTCCCCCCTGAATTCAGGGGGCTCAGTAATGGGAAGTTGGCTTAGATGGGTGAGAAACTGTGGTGTAGGTGAAAGGGATGGAGGTTGTCAGCAGGGAGGGAAACAATTGCTAGAGAGGAGAAGGGAAGAGTTGGACCAGAAGCCTGCCAGACATAAGGCACTGACAGTGTTCAGGCTGTAGGGCAGAAGTTCTCTTCCCCCTGTTACAGAGAGAAAATGGAGGTGGTGGTTGTGTATAATTTCTCCCCAAAGTATTTTTAATTGAAGTAAAAACAGTTACAGAAAGTAGTATTTTTTAGTCCGAACAGTCAATTGAAAGTATATCCAGTAGGATCTCTGGAATTAATTTTTCATGCCCACATTCAGTATGCACATGCTACTTTAGACATAGCTAAATGCATGAGTTTCTCAGCTCCTCTACTCATTAGGTATTTTTGTTAGCTTTAGCTTGGCCAGCAAAAAAACCCTCTTTTCCTAGCACTGCAGGAGGTTGCTGCTGTGACAGGCTAAAATACCAAAAGATACAAGGGGTCTGTCATATGCTGTTGTCCTTTTGATTGAACTTGGAGAGAAAAGGCTTTTGTATAGCTAGTGGCCAGTTAGCCAGCACACTCCTAATATTATAGGCACAGATTTAGTGACCTGCATGAGAAGTGAGTTTGAAACAGATTTATTACAGCTTTACATGCCCCTAGAAACCTTGTATATATCTTTGGCATTTTTAATGGCTTCCTTACACGTTAACATTTGGGCACTGCATGACAATTCATGTCTGAATATTCACAGCAACCATGCAAGGAAGAGGAAGTATTGTTAGTCGTGTTTTACAGATGTGGAAGTGAAGCTTTCAGGATGTGTTTATGTGATATAGTACAATGCTATGGAAAGACCAAGATGGGGTAGACCTAAGTGGCTCAGATCCTGAAAAGCACACTAGTTTCTGTTTTGTTTTGTTTTGTTTTTTTATGCACATGCTTGGTTTGTACTTGCATTATCATAATGTGCAGTAGGCATTTTCTGGTAAATTCACACCAGAGGCTTGTGGTCGAACAGAGAGCTGCATCCAGGTCTCACAAATCCTGAACTACTGTATCAGTCCTCTTTCTCTGCAGACATAAGCTCCCTAGGTTGGTAAATTACAGATTCATTTATTAAATCATAAGAAATTGATTTATCATTCCCAGTTATTATTGGAACATACTTGAAAATCAATTCTTGCTTAAGCCACCTGTTTTTGTTTTTGTTATCACAAAACTGTCTTGCATGCCGAGCTCTTCTGAGAGTGCCAGGCAGGAGAGCTTTCGCACAGCGGTTCACACTGGAGCTGCTGGCTCCCAAGCTGACTTGCGTGGAGCAGGCTGAAAGCTTCCGAGGATGAAAGACACCTTCTCTGGGAGCATAATGACCCTTTTCAGCTACAGAGCAAAAATGCTTCACGTGTCACACCCTCTGTTGCTAGCTAGCAGAAGAACAAAACTAAACAATTTCTTCCATATTTGTCAAACTAATTATCTTGTGTATGTTTCAGCACTCCAGTCGATCCACAACATTGCTAACTTGGTAAATTTCTGTCTGAATGCTTTCCAGTTGCCATACTGATTGCCATTCTGAGCAATGCCAGTGAGAATTCAAATGTAAAACAAGTCCCATTTTACAGGTAGGAGAACTGAGGCATTCAGTGAATTGTTCAGTAGGATGTATCATATTTGTATGACTTTCTCCTTTGCCTTGTGAAGATGAAGTTTTTAGGGGGATATGTTCACAATTCCATTGCTTGCACAGAACTGACCAATTGCTATTTAAGCTTCAGGGATTGCCAGATTGATACTAAAGAATTGTAAGGAAAAAAAAAAGAAAAAGCTTCTGTTGGTAGCATTCTCTTTTCAGCAGGGCTTTAAAGGTTAAGGCCTTCTGAGTGTCTGAGCGACTGCACTGGCTCTGTCAAGTAGCATTGTGTACAGATGGCACATCTTCAGCTCAGCATTGCTGAGGTTGCTGGCTACACCTGGGACGCAACGTGAAAATAATGTATTTTAAACTTAAAATGATAGAAGAGTCTTGGATCTTGAAATATTTGATCTTGTGTGCTTGTACTATTGCTGTCAAAATGAAGCACAGAACGGTTTTGAGATCTCACAGAGAGAGCAGGTTTCAGTTTTGCTATATGTTACTGGGATCAAATTATCTCCTGTTCCCTCTGGGGTTTTTTTGTCTGCTTTGTTTGTTTCCTCTCAACTGGCTTGAGAAGGAATGTGGGTTATAAACAAAACATGTCGAGGATTTAATTTAGCTAGTCAAAAATACTCTTTTCAAATGTTAAAACTGAGGCTGAAAGAGCGGTCTGAGCTGCTGTTTTGAAAGGACAGGACTTTTTTCTCAGTGCTGTTCAGCCATCATTGGCCAAACAATGATGGGAGAGACTCAGGGCCTGAGCTGATGAATCTGCCCCATGCTACCTTCTGACATAGCACGACTCTTGTACCTTGTCTGCTAGCCTGCTGTCTGCTTTAAATAATATATACAGGAAAGCCCCATATAATTCACACAGTAGTTTGCAGTTACATAGAGAACAGATTAAATTGGAAAATGAAAATAATTTAGGGATTTTTAACAGAACAGTAGAGCAGTCCTGTTTATTACTTGTGATGTTTGGAGTTAATGAGTTCAGGGGTGAATAATTGATAACGATTTTAAAACAAACAAGAATTCAATTAAATATGAACAAGAGGAGGCTGGGCACATGGTAAAGAATTTCTCTTTCCCTTTTGACTGCAAACAATCCTTTTAGATCTGGTCACTAAAGACAACTGGCAATGAAATGGGTGTGTGAAAGAAGAGGAAACCAGATATTATGTTACTTAAAAGTCATTCATCATGTCACAGGAAGGCAGCAATCTGAACTCGTGAAATAAATAATCGCTGAAGGTGATCTCTCTACACAAAGGTACTGTAGCATGAAGCCACTTCCAACTGCTAAAAAATTCCTTCTGTAATGAGGCCAGTTACCCAAGTGCAGTATGTCCAGGGAAGAACAGAACATATTAAAATGATTTCCTGTGTGAGACATCTCCATGAACTATCTGTAGAAATGGACTTACTGTTCTGTTGTGCAAGTGGGAATGCAGTGCAATATTCTCATCTCTATTTTTACCAATGTGAATGCTGAAGTAATGCGGGATTCTGGGTTAAATTCTCAAGACTGAATTGTAAAGATTTTCTTCCTATTGAAGAGCCCTGTTCATATCTGCCTATCATAGCACATTGATTCCAAGTACAATTAAATGTCATTTTGTGTTTGTCAGCAAAGAGGAGTATTTCCTTCTGTCCTTTAATTCCATGTCTGCTTTATCCTACTCTGTGCGAAGCAATTCTTCAGCATTCCTTACCGAGAATGGATGGCTTGAAAAGATCTATTTGCTATTATAGCTGGTGGCAACGTCAGAGTTGTACTTGTCTGAAAGAGTAACAATGCTTTTGTTGGTGGTCAAGGCAACAGTACCACTGCACATTAAAATAAACACTCCAGACCAGTTACTGAAAATACATTGTCTTTCTAAAGACAGTGACTTCGGGATGAGGATGGGCACAAAAGCAAAATAGGTAATTGCAAGGGATCAGTAGTTGTAAGCACTTGCTTCCAAGAGTTTGACAGAGCACAAGTGTACTTTGTTTTTCCATCTCTTTCAACATTCACTGATACACTCAGGTTCACTCTGATGTCGAGCCCGGCATAAACTAATGAATTTTCCTTAGTGGTTTCTGCACTGAAGTCAATAATACAAGTTCATATGCTTTTCATCTATGTATTATACTGTCGTACTATATTAATTTTTTATTTTCCTTTCCCTTTCCTGGAATGTGCTTAAAGATCTAAACAGAGTGGCTTTGCAGTATTTATCAGTATTTCCTGTGATGCAAATGTACACAGAAGCCTCAGAAGTTAGTCAGGACTGTTAGCATTACCTTTGTTGCTGCTTAGTTTTCTGATGTTAGTACTCATCAGTCCTTGTTCTACATAGCTATGCACACTGCTGCTTTGTTGTGGGAGCATGGACACCTCATAAATATGCACATGCATTTTAGATGCTCCACATGCTAAGTAATGGGAACGGGCTAGATAACCCTCCCCCCCCCAAGATAATAATTGTTCTTTCTGTCTTTCTCTTTATTTATTTAAGCAGCTGTAGAAATCAATTGAAGCTCGAGGTCTGATTTTTCATCAGCTGAAGTGTGTGGGACTGAGTGTGAGGACAGTGCTGTGAGGATGCCAGCAGAAGTAGGACTGCCTCTCCTTAGATCTGGTTGCAACACGTCAGGACCCTGTAGAAGAAAAAGGAAGAATACAATATGTGGATGTGAGTGTCGAGTACTCATTCATTATAACAGTGTTTTGATTCTGTTTTATTTAGGGTAAGTCTGTATCCACACCTGTGCCCTGTCACAGTGAATAACACATTATACAGTGGGGTTAAAAAATGATAGAGGTTCCCGTAATGCAGGAAAGTTAGTAAAACAGACTTTCTGAGCTGGAATCACATTAAAGATTAACGTGTAGTCTTAGCATCTGTTCCTCCTTTGTAGGATATCTGCACTTTTAATTTTTAAGCATGTCTTAGCCTCAACCTGGGAAGAGAGATACTATAACAAGGGAATATACATTATTAACCTTAAAGCTTCCAGCTTCAGTCAGCTCCTACAGGCTCTGACGTTCAGGGTTCTGAACAAGCAGATGAGCACCCACCAGCCAGGCTGCAACTCTGGCATGGTCCTGCATTGGGCTGACTCTAGGGGCAGTTTTAATACAGCGGATATATGCAGTCACTTATTTTGGTAGTTTGTAATTAACATAAAAGGTTTATACCAACTAATCAAAGATTACTGGTGTCTGCAATGTAATCTCAAGGAAGATACAGTTTCAAGTTCTTATCTTGGAAAAGTGGCCACTATGCGTATGCAAGTACCATAGGACAAAGTCCCTGACTCACACTGTAAATTATTAATGGTATACTGTTCAGGTGAGAACGTAGTCTCCTACCTAGCTGCACAGTGTTACGAAGGACCATAAACAAGTTCAAAGCACCTTTTGAATGGTTTAGCTGGAATAATTGTTAACAGCTGAATTTAACAGCATTCAAGATGGATACCCAGGTAACTTTAATTATTAGTGGCTGTAGTGATAGATCTATTAGCAGCTAGAGATGTAGTTCCAATTTCTATTAACTGCATTAGCAAATATTTGAGTAGTGCATTTCCATAGGCTAGGTGACGGTATAATGATTTTGAAATAATATTTTTATAAAGCACACAACTGATATAATTCAACCACAAAGATCTAGACTCATTTCAAAAACTGTGGTTTAAAAGTAAGTGTGTGTTGGGTTTATCTTGGACAATATGCCTTCAGCAGTAGGAAGTACTTTTAGCCTCGATACCTGTATATTCATAAATGTGCACTTTCCCTCTCTACTGGGTAATTTAATTTAGTGGACTTCGACAAAGAAATTTCTTGGAAGCTATGACTGGGGTGACATCTCACTTGCATGCTAATGAGCTCTTGACAGAGGAGATGACAGATGGAACTCCAGGATCAAAACAGATACTTTTCTTCCAGCAGGATATTAACATTCAAAGGTTTATAACAGCTCTTGCAATTAAGGTGCACATTTCTAGGTGTCTGCTGATGACTTTCTCTTGGCGTAGATTGTAGCAAAACTTCTAGGGAAATTCTGTGAGACCTCCGTGGGTGTTGTGCATCATTAACGCGGACTGTTTTCTTAAATAGTCTAGTTTAGTCTTTCTAAATGCTTAGGAAGTTCTGAAGCTGGCCTCTTTAGACAGTGGTCACAGTCTTGTCGTGGCACACTTTGCTTCCAGCAATCTCCATCAAATCTCATCACAAAACCTGGTGATGGTTTCTGTAGGACAGACCTCCACATAATCTTGACATTCTTGTCCAGAGCTTGTAAGCAAGTGAATGACATTGTGAAATTCTTGTACCCGGCAAACATCCACTTGCTGCAAAATAACTTTGTTAATCCTCCATTTATTTATTGAGCATCAGTGTGTTGAGATCTGCTCAAAGGGAAAATGATTCCTTTGCCCTTCCTTTTTTCCTCTTCTCCATAGAAAATGGTTGTCTGTGTTTGGCAGGGACAACAGAGTTCACACTCACGAAAAGTTTCATGAAGGTCAGTTGCGCAGATGGTGTCCTAGGAGGAACTGCGGTTGAAAAGCTTCACAGAGAGCTGCTCCATCAAGTGATTGGGCTGGAGAGAGTCAGCTTGGCACATGAGGGGAGGGAGGCCCTTGCAGGCTGGGGGGAGGCCTGAAGTGAGGAGTGACACTGAATCACTGGGGAGGGATGCTGAAGCAACGGTGGTCAGCTGCGGGCAGCAGCGGCAGCACAGAGGGAGCGGAGGTGTGAGCTGGACTGGAACTGTGCAGCTGGCACCGCGAAGACCAAATGACAGAGCTTGATGCCGAAGCCAAAGAGAAGTAAGCAAATTATTCCTAAATAAAAGGTGACGGAGGCAGAACATAACAGAGCATTAAAGCTGCATATTCTGAGTCAGAGAGAAATACAGTAACCAAAGGCAAGACAGAGGATTTAATTTTTAATTAGCTGTAATTAATTCCTTCCACATCTTATGTCTGGTGAGAACACACAGTGAAAGGAAGTAATATCAGTTTTGCTTCAATGTGCCATAGTACCATTCAGAGGGGGATAAAAGGAATGCATTTTAGTCAGTGGAAGTTCTGACTGCTAAACTCGGAGATTATGTGGTTGTCTGGCTGTGCAATGATCCTGTTAAATCTATTGGAGTTTTGCTTATTGCAACACTGAAAGCTTTTTACTTTGTATGTGATTTTCAGTGTTGCTACTCTACAGTGCATAGTCTAGTTGAATCAGAGACAGCTGAGCCCTTGTTCAGTGATCCAGATTGGCTTGTACTTAAGCATAAATATAAGGATAGTCCATGGGATGTGATAGGTACCTTGCTGTTGTGGCTTTGAACTGATATAGGAAAGAAGGAATTTCTTTTTAATAGTCATTGTAGAAGGCTTGAAAATAATTCCTCCACGGGGAAAAAAAAAAAAAAAAAGCATTATTTTTCAATTAAAAAAAATAAAATCTTATCTATCCCAATTAATGTGTATTTTTGGGGACAGATCCAGACTTACAAACAGCTTTTAGTAGCTGGGGCCTTTTGCAACTGTTGTGAGAGTTTTCCTTTTCACTGTGATACTGCTAGACAGCTATTTGATGTAAATTACAGTTATCAGACAAAAAAACATGCTCCAAAGAAAAATCATTTGCTCATGTTAAATAACCCCATGCCTTTTTGTTGTCCCTTCCCATGCTAAACCTGCTTGTTTTTTATTCATCCTCCCAGGAAAAAACAGGCAAGACCTGCATTTCTCATGCCGAAAAACCCAGAGCAGAATACCCTGCTCCTTTTTCTCAATTTGTCCTTTTGAAGGTCAGCTTTAAAGACCGTAAAATCAGCACAGTAATCCTGATAGTATCCATGAGTAATTCCTCGGGCAATAGGCTTTGTGTATCCTCACCCTGTATTTCACGAACTCTTGAGCTCTAGTATTGTGACAGGGCTTGCAGTGTCCCCAGGCCCTCTTGGCATGTCACATACTACTTGTTCCTGGAACAGTTTATTAACTGACTGTAATCTGCTGGGGACAGGAGCAACGTCTTCCTATTTGATAAGCATTTAACTCTGGATTTGCAAAAGAGCTGCAAGGTGTGGAGGAATTTCTCCTATTTAAAAACCAAGCTTTCTTTCCTCTCTGCCTTGTATTGACGAACTCTGGGCTCTCGGGTCTGGCCAGGCACGGGCAGTACGCGCTCTCTGGGGACTCTGCGCCGGGGTCTGGGGGAGGGGTCGTGGCCACCTGCCATGGAAATGGAGATTTTACAAACATATTGAAAGGCAAAACAAAGAAGACATTATCTACCATGTGAACTGTTGAGGACCAAACAGCAACTTGCATATGGTTTGAGTTTGGCACAGCCTTTATTTTTATCCTTAGGCAGGACTCCCTATCTGGTTATTTACTGTATTAATGACAAGAGGCAGAATTACAGCAAATGGGCTGAGCACATTCATTACTGCGATAATTGTTTCATACGAAGCCAGGACAACTGAGCACTGTACAGAACCCTGAATCTGAACACACCGATGGCTGCAGGTGGAACACAAGAGCAGATTTAATTTTCAAGACAAACAGGAACATATACTTAAGTAATAATACGTTCTGATTCAGACAAGTGTTTAAATCCAAGAGTCTCATGCCATCTTATAAAATGCAATATAGAAAAATACAAAAGCACCTGCAGATATATTGGTCTCACATTTATTAGCCTGCAGTTATGTTACCCTCTCACTTTTGAAAGCAGTTAGTCGTACTATTCAGTTAGGGTTTATTTTTAAAAATTCAGGTGTTATATACAAAGATCTGCTTGTAACAACCTCATTTTTGTATATTCTTTCTTCTCTTATCTCTGTTAAGCACAAATAAAATAGCTCCGTATAGAATATATTACATTTTCATCTTAGATACTGTTAGTTTATTAAACCAAAACCTTCCTTTCTTTTCTATGGGAGGAAAAAGGAATAGGTTTTACAGCAACTGCACCATAGTAGTCATTTTGTTAAGGATCGAGGCTTCAATGGTATTAATGTTTTGTTGCTCCTTTAAAACATACCTCATCACTTACCCATTGTACTGATTTTAACAGGTTTTCCCTGTTTCAGATGATTAAGTTTCTCTGGGTCAGCCATTAAGTAGCCTTTTAACCATAAGAGCTAACAGCTATGTCACTTCTCCCTCCAGGCTGTGCTGCTGTGGGAATAGGCGACATAGTCAGAGAGGGTAATCTTCTGTTTCAGAAGGTGGGGTTTAATTTTGTTCCTTTCCTGCTTGGCTTGCTTAAGGCTACTTTTTTGTAGCAATATGGAAGAAGTGGGGGTAAGTTCAGAGCTCTTTGAAAGGTTTATGCTAGTATGTGTTTTAAAATGAGAATCTCTAGTTGAATTAGGAGGGACAGCTATCTTGTCAGACTGGGTGCCTGGTTTGTGTTGTGTAGGGGGTAATTATTTTCTTCCCTCTCAAAGGAAGAGAAGTAGAACTGTATCCAGGGTTATTTGGGGTGAATGGTGTGACCGAGGAGGAGGGAAGGAGCTAACTTCCACCTACTTGGAAGGAGGAAGAAAAAAAAGGCGTGTTTTTTCTGATCAGTAGAGAAGGGGGCTTGCAACACACATATGCACGCCAGAATGCCTGGGAACTCATATGTGACTGCCTGAGGAGCCTTGACCTTTATTTTAATAACAAAAACAGAATGGGAATAATTGCCCCTTGATGGCCCTGACCTGTGGGTCCTGCTGCACACAGGATGGTGGAGACCTCCCTCCACTTTTGTACCTAGCATGGAGCAAAAATAACTTAGACCCTCTAAGGGGGGTGGGGGGGATTACAGTACTTCTTCCTCTTCCTTCTCTGCCCCCACCTTGGTAACAAGTCAGCATTCCTTTTCTCTCACGTGCTTTCAGAGCTGCAAGCAGCAATGGAAGCTCCTCAAGGCTGCTGTGACCAGATGCTTCCTACTATCAAAAACAGCTTTCATGCACTGTAAAGTACCATGAAGGGTAGTAAAGGGATGTCTTCTCAAAATAACACCCTTTCTTTCCTTTACATAAAGTTATTTTGTATTAAGTCTCACTACCCTGTTGCTTAACCATGCAGGTGGCTTTGAAACAAATCTAGTTTGTTAACTTTTCTGTTAGATGTTTTGGCTGGTGGAGTGTAAAAAGCTCTCTTGTGGCTTCAGGTAGTAGCTTCCAGAATGAAGCAATTATGTGGCCCATTGATAACGTCTTCGTGCTTGACTACTGAATTGAAATGCTTGTTAGCTAAGTGCTTTGTGGGCACAGAGGTCCAGGAAAATTAAAACAACAAGGAATGTCTGATAAAGATGTTTTCTGAATCAATTTGAGGGAGGCTTGCTCTTTATTCACAAGAACATTCCCTTGCTGCATTGTGGTTGCCTCTCTAGACTCTGAAATATTACACTTGCCAGTAAATCTGCAACTAGATAATGAGTCTATGCTCTCAGCCTCTTCAAATAAACCCTCTGAGTTCTTCCTACCTGTGTACAAAACTGCAGTCTTGGCATCTGATGCTATTTCAAGCCTGACAAGCCAGGCCCAGAGCAAGTGCACACTGTAAATTAATGTGAGCCTTTGGGTGACCTTTGCTGTAATTCGTGTGAATTAGATCTTGCACTGCAGCCTGTGCAGGTGACTGTTTTGCAGTAGTTGTCAAAGGAACCCCTGATTTCTCTGGGCTCTGATGCAGACATAAAGACTGGCTTTTGCTGTGGGATGATGAGCTGAAATCTTGTTTTGGATAGCAATTTGTTGTCCCAGACACTGCTCAGCTTGTCTGCTCTCAGTTTCTACACTGACTTGTCATCTCTTGAGAGATGTGATTATACAGGCCAACGTCTCTTTGCTTTCTGATGTCCAAGGGGTTTTATCACTGGGGCTTGTGTTAGAATGCTTCTATAGGGGATGTGATACCAATGTTTATTTCATCTGTGACCTTCTTGCTGTGTCCAGAAGTGTGTGTTTGTGTGCAGTCTTCCTCTAGTTCTCTTTTCGACTGTTTTGAAGACCTTCCCCTGTAATGCCATGACTTGCTAAATGCCGTGACGGTGTATTCACTTTTGTTCAGATAAAACTTAGCACTGCCGCACTGAGGGATCATGAGTTTTTTGCTATTTTTTTACCATCTGGAATTCTAGCTTAAGAGTGAAGATAAAAATTTATTACACCTCAAATTTGCTTCTCAAACTGATTTTTACATATTCCCTAGCAGCTGCTGATAGCAAATTGCCTGTCTACAAAGATTTCGTTAGCCTTTTGAGATATACCTAGAAGTACTTAGTGGAATGGAGTACCGAAGGGCTATCCGCAGCCCTGGGAGCAGTATGCTAGCCTCATCACTAGCTGTTCAAACTACAGAAGGAACAATTTGTGCTGGTCACTTTTTTGAAGTATGGGGCTTCTAGCAGTGGATGAGAATGTGACTTGCTTTTTTGTGACTGTGACAAACAACATATTCGAACTGTGAGAGGAGGAGAAGGTGCCTTTGGTTTTCCAGGTGTCTGTGCAGCTGGTGCAGATCTGCAGCCTGGTCAGAGGGCTGGACCTCCTGCCTGCAACACCCCGCAGCTGAGGGAAGTTACTCTATCACTCACTCTTATGCCAAGTAAGAATAATGGTGTGCTTGTTCTGAACAGCCGAACTCCTGACTGAGACCAAACAAGCAATAATTGCAAATGCAGAGGGACTGCAACTTAATCGAGGCAGAACAAATAGCTTTTACGTCTTCCCTGTGGTTTGTCTTATTTTTTGAAGACTTTCCAGAAGTGGCCCTGTCCTGCTATGTGTTCTCTGTAGTTATCAGAGTGAAACTGAGGTCTGAGCTGTGCTCTGGCTTATACAGAAGGCATCATAACAAGGCATCTCTTTCTGGTCATCTGCAAGACTTCTAAATACATCGACTTACCTTTGCTTAATGCTACCCTGTAACGTATGGACTGTCAGCTGCTCCAGGACTGTCCTTGTCTTTCCTAGAAGCTGAATAAATGTACTCTCCCTTCTTTCCAGAAGTTTTAACTTTTGAATGTTAGCATTCCATCTGGAAATCCTGTGCTATGTGTTGCCTAGGGAATACGTTTTGCGGAGCTTGTCAGCAGTTTATGCTTTCTAATACGATGTCCTGTTCTGCAAATACTAAAGATTCAGGATTCATTAAGGACCTGCCTCTGGTCCAGCGCAGTAAATCTCAGAATGTCAGTGCTGAAGAAATCTCTGGCGTTTTTATCTAAAAAGCAATGACGGAGAGAGAGAGAGCACAAGGTTTTAACTGTCAGTGTTCCGGCCTGGCAGGATTTGTAGCTTGCTTTTATGCAGGCTTACATTTCCCAAGTGAGGTGCGATTGCCGTTTCTTTCCTAGCTCATCAAGTTAGCATGTCTGGGGTGAACTGGCAGAATATCTGCTGAATGCAATCATTCCTAGCAGTTTTGTAATGGTTTTGTCAATTAAAAGGTTATGAAGAGGTGTTTTATGCTGTAAGTCAGGTAGCCTTAATGCGTTGGTGCCTGCTGACAGTGCTATAACCTGGGACACTGGTGTTCACTGCAATCCCAGAGGTGAAGTGGGAATTTCAGGGAGAGAAGGTCTGTTTTTACTAACCTGGCTCAGAGGAGCAGGATTACTGGCAGTAACCCCAAATTTGAGCTGCTCATATTATCCTGACAGGCAATTGTTTTATTAAAGCTGACATTCTGAATGGGACTCTCTTTAATGATATTCTTTACCTGTCTCATTGTGTTAAAGTGGGAAAAGGAAAAGGGGGGAAGAGGAGCGAGCAGACCAAGGGAGGGCGAGCGATGGCAGGTGGAACTGAGTATCAGGACCGGTTTCATGTATTGAACCGCCCAGCTTAGCCAATGTAGACCGCATAACAAGAAAGAGTTGCTAAGAACAAATCTCTATTGTTCCCTGTCATCTTTAAATGAGTGTCAAAGTAGGCAGGGGGGCTTTGACCGTTAACCGCACAATTTAGCCTGCCCGTTGTGTCCAGCAGCCCCCACCTCTGTGGAGTTTCTCAGATTAGAAAAGAAGGCCTCAGTCCCTTATAAATGGGCCAACTCTTCTCCTTTGTGTGCAGACTGCCCAGTGTGAAATCTGCAGTGACGTTAAATGTTTTCTAATGAATAATTACTGAAAGGAAATGTAGGAATATATGTGTAATGGATTGTAGCGCATTAAAATGTTTTATTTTGCGCACAAAAATGTTGTCCTTCACAAGCACCACGATTGTTTCAGAAAGCCTTTTGTGGGGGTTTGATTCTCAATGGATTATCTGTGAGCTCTAACATTTCAAATAGAAATCAAAAGGGTCCTTTGGCAAACTAATGTTTTTCAAAATGGCAGCCATGAAGCCCATTTAGTATTTAAAGTTTGGGTTTTAAAGAAATGTTTGAACTCTAGAGATTTTCTCACTTTTTTTCTTTCTTTTGATTTATGAAAGTGAAGTAGTTCACCTCGACCTCTCTTCTATTGAGAAAGACAGACAGTCACCCTTTAACAAGTCTATAGTAGGCTATTCCCTGGATACAGACAAGAGGCCTTAAGAATTGTTGGCGTTTCCCTAGGCTGTTGATTAACCTTAAAACCCTCTTACTCTGTATTCTTTTGAAAAGAAATTAGGTTACAATGTGTAAATTTTTCCACAGTATAATTGTATTTATGAATTCTTCTGCCTTGAAAAGTGTGTACAGTAGCTCAAGATGTCCCAAGTGCTGCCTTGCAGACCCGAGACATCGCTCTTCTGCAGTGCCGCTGTGTTTCCAAGCACGGTTGATGTGTAGTGTTTCAGTTTCCATATAAATGTGGAAGAAGTTTCCAGAGATACAGGGACTGGTCTAACTGAAATGTCTAATAATAATAATCTTGTCTTTTTGATGGTTATGCTGCAATCCAACAAACAGTGTGGTCACTTGGTACAGATCTGATCTGCTTTAATTGGTTTTATGTGCAGTTCTAGTTTATCTGAAAATTACTTTGAAGAGATTAATTCTCACGAGCCGTGC
Organism: Anseranas semipalmata; assembly: GCA_013399115.1. Classification (NCBI taxonomy): domain Eukaryota; kingdom Metazoa; phylum Chordata; class Aves; order Anseriformes; family Anseranatidae; genus Anseranas; species Anseranas semipalmata. The sequence goes on along the minus strand of VXAA01002705.1, from coordinate 809,604 downwards.
TGAAGCTTCCACAGTAGGAGGGAAGTATTTCCCTGTCACCCTGGGCTTGCCGTTATTCTGGGGCAGTAACGTGTTGCTCCAAGTCCTATTGTCAACCGTACAGCAGTACCAGCTCCTTGATGGCCGCAGAACCTGAATGCCCTTTGGGAAAGGCAGGATGGGGTCCTGGCTCCTCTCAGAGCAGATGCTGTGCAGGCAGCTGCGTGCAGCCCCTTCCGTCAGCCCTGTGGCACGCTGTGATCCTGACCTTGAGGTTGCTGCCAGGGTTGAGGGAGGACACATGATTGCCAGGGCCTGTTCTTGTTCTCCTGCTGACCTTGCCAACTGGGCGAGCAGGCTCTGCTTTCAGCAGCGCTGCCTCTCTTGCAGAACGTCCTTCTGTTTGTTTTTAACTGCTTTTTATGGTCAAGCTCTGTCACTGCCCTTTTGGACAGCCTCTTTGGAGAGCCTTAGGTGGAAGAAGGTGGAGCATAGCCTAAGGAGTTTCCTTGGTGTAATCCTTGCAATGCCTCCTTACCATTTTGAGGAGCCTTAATGAGCAAATTCCTGTTGAGCACAAGGGGTGCAGGCCTGGGTCAAGGAGTGCTGCCCGTTGCAGTCAGTGAGTATTTCCAAAACAGAGCTGTGATGTTTCTAAAGGAATCTGTATTAGCAGTGTTGCTCCAAGCTCATCTGTCTCGAGCAGGCTTGAGACTCATTTCTATTTTAAATCAGGTGGCTCCAGAGATGCCTGCTTACTGTGTTGCATTCCTGAGTTGTATTTGCTTAGATCTCAAGGGTGTAACAATAGAACAGGCAAAAAGGTCATAAATGTTTGGTATCACAATAGATTCTCTAGGATGCCAGCTGGAAACAGAGTTGAACAAATAGACTGAAGTGTGCCTTAGGATCACTGTGTCCAGCATTAAATAAGACTCTGATTTTTGGTGGGGGTGGGAAGCTTTATTGCAGAGATTGTAATGCAAGTGTGCTCCTGTCAGTAAGATTTATTTTATGCTGTTAGCAAAAACTGATTCCGTTGGGAAATGGATGGTTTTAAATAAACTGTGAAACAGATGTCTTTCCATTTGTCTATTAGAAATATAAATTATTGGGGGTTTTAATTTTAAGTCTTGAATGTCCCTGTTATAATCGGTACTTACTAGCTGAGAACAAATCAGAAATGCTTTTGCCCTACTCAGCTTCCCAGCTCTTACTGTTCACCTTTGTTCCTCGATGACTCTGAGCCATGAGGTAAGTTATTTGACTTCTTAATGTTGCTGTAAGACCAGGCAAAGATACTCTGTGGTTCAGGATGGGTCCTTCCACTTCTGTAGACCCTTAGCTCACTCTGAGTTCCTTTTGAAGGACACCTTCATTATTCTGTGAGGTTGGACTTGGGTGTGAAGCTTCTTAAATACGGAGCTCCTTACAGGATTGAAAGCGGCATCTAGAGTATGTTTGAACAGAAGCAAGGGGTCATTCTCTCTGCTGCTTGTGGATCACTGGCTGCCCGAATGGAGGGATTTTATTCTGTTGACTGTTGTTTATGCAGAGGAGTAATCATGGGAAAATACTCCTTGTTGTCTTTGACAGGTGGGTGGAGGGAGGGAGCTGGCACCATCTGAGAGTCAGCATTGATCACAGTCCAGGCTGAAAAGTCATTTTGGGGCTGTAGGGCGGGAGGAACCTGCCTGTTGCATATGAAAAAGGAGAAAACCTGTGGAAACTTCAGACTGCAAATTAAAATGGGTTTCACGGTGACCTCTAGTGGGGAGCGAAGCCGGGAGCTGCTGGAAGGGGAACGAGCCAGTTCGGGGGGTGGGATGTTTTGTACCTGGATTTGCTCAAGTTACCCATCAGAAGGGTTGGAGTCTATTGCTTTGCCTTCAAACTCAGACTTCTGTCTTTTGATGGTATCTTACAGTACCATTTGATGAGATTTAAAGCATAAACCTCATCACAGCTTGAGTGCTGACGGCATGTTAGATAATTCATTAAGCAGTGGGGATGTTACGATCCCTGCCTAAGAAGGAACGCAAGCAAACAGCGGACATAAGATACTGGTATCTGTGGGCCTTACCTTCAGCCCTGTTAACTCTTTATGGAAGAAGAGCATTTTGGAGAAGGAGTTGACAGGAGATGGCACACTGCAGCTTGGGTGACGGAGGTAAAGCGGGAAGGAGGCACGTGTGAAGGAAAGACTTCTGAATTTGTAGGGCGGCGCTAAAGAAATTCAACATCTTGGGCAGGTTGCGATGGTTTGGGGGTGAGCAGAGGAGTCCTGAGAAGATTTCCTGCTGTTGTGGTGGGAATTGGTGTCCTTATGGATGGACCCAAAAGATCTCAAGTTTGGTGGCTTGCGTGGCCCTCCGCTAGAGATAGGGGTGCTTGCCTGACTGAGTGGGTACGAGGCTGCTTGGAAGATGCTCTGGGACAGGTGGTGCCCAGCTAAGGCTCTGACCTCTTCTTTGTGTTTGCGTGGGTAGCACATAGCATGGTTTGTTTCTTCAGTGCTTCCAGAATAACAGTGGCATCATAACTGATCCTCTTCTTCCCCTATACATTGATCTCTTCAGTTCTATGCCATTAAATCAAAGAAACAACGAAATTAACTTAGAAGCCTGTTGAAAAATTAAATTCTGAGCGTCTGGCAAAGATAAGTAATAATCTTGCAAAGTTTCCTTGGTTTTATTTTTTTTTATTTCTTCTTTAATTACTGTTCCTTGCCAGGAGTTGTTCTCTGTTACAAACTGGTGCAAACTTTGTGAAACTAGTCTGTTGCTCCTGACCTTGTTTTAGCCCCTGCTCAAGAGCTGCACATCTCATGAGTTTGATCCAGTTTAGCTCCTGGTAGTTTTCAGTGTCGATAGATGAATCCCTGTGTGAAAAGAAAAAGCCCTCACTGTAGCTAGGGATAGGTTTTCTGATAGAGCTAGCATCTCAGTAGGCAAGAAAGAAATCTCCTGACACTTAAGTGATGAGGAAAGGAAAATAATCCTTTAAAAGAGCAGTCAGCAGTGTCTTGCTGGGGTAATGTGTGCTGATGAGTCCTGCAGAGGTATCTGTTACTGATGATAATACCAGGTAAGCACAAAACTTCCAGAAATGTGTTTGTGGGGGGGACAGGGTGGTAAGTAGTCTGTGATAATAAAATTGCCTGACCTCAGCAACAGCAGAATACTCAGAAAATCTGAGCACAAAGTCGCCCAGAAAAGAGCATGGGATTTTTGTCTAACAGGGAACAGTGTCACTTACTAATTAACATGCAAGTGAAAGAATTAGGTTAAGGAAACCTGATCAGCTAGATAGCTGCTGTGGTTTCAGCCTTACTCTTTCACGTTTCCAAGCTTGGAAAGAAGGTAAAATTCTCTTGTTTAGTTTGTCCTGAGTGCTCGCTCAGGGGGACAAATCCACCTTAAGTGCCAGCAGGCATTGTGTATAGGACATCTTTCTAACAAAATGATAAACTCTAACCTTGTCAGGCAGCCACTGTGCTATGACCAAATTGGAGTGAAAAAGTGAGTATCAACAGTTCAGAGGGGAAAAATAAGGGAAGTAGTTTAGACTGTGATATTGTTTGTTTTATATTTCCTTAGGTGAATCTTAGATTAAAGTGTTCTGTTTAAAAATCTTTGCTTGGCCTGGTCCAGGGTTTCTGTAGAGGAAGGAGGGTTTCAGAGCACTCTTATTTTGATTAATACTGTACATGTATTTTGAAAGTGTTGAAGCTGTTCAAGTATTCTTTTTGCTAGTAATAATTCTACCAAAGAACTGCTCTACCTTGGGACAAAAATCAGGTAGTTTCTTACTCAGACTGCCAGAAATAGCTTGAAATAGTAACTGCCAGATGAAGGAAAACAACAGTAGAGAAAGGTAAGAGGCTTTATATGCTATAAGCCCTAAAAGAGGTAGTTTGGGATATGTTAGATGAGAATGCTCCTCCCATATGTCACATTAATATCTAGCAGTTAGATAGAAATGTCTGGATGAGTCTAATTCAGGACATAATGGTTTTGGTGTTTTGATACTGGTCTGGTACTAGCGGCTGCTGACTCTGGCTTGCCAAGTGTGCCATGGGTGCTTTAATTGCTTACTGGAGAGAAGCACTGGAAGTACTGGAGGTTTGTGTTCCAGCAGCCAGGCCGAAGCCTCTGTTTTAAAAACGGATTTGCAATTAAAGTCAAGGACATCTCTTACATGGTAAGACATGCTTAAGTTTGAGAACTCATCCAACAGCCCTGATTTCATAGGTTTGACTGTTTTTAATTCTCTGTCACTGGATCCTGCTTTATTACAGCCTGAACATACTTGATTTGAGAAATGCATGTCTTTACTGGTCTGGGGTGATGATAAATCCCTTCTGTTCTTGACCCAGAGCTAACAAACAGCTGCCCCATTAAGCCTGATAAACATTACAGCTACACCTTGGTCCCCTCCCAGCCTGGGTAAGTCAGCCCTATTGGTCGGGGCTGGGCTCTAAGCTCAGCTGCTGTTGTAGCAAGATCAAGAAAATCAAGATGATTAAGACAAAAGTTTTCCTGCTAAATGGTGAAGAAAGTAGTAGGGCAAAAGGAAAAGAAATGAGATAAATGTTTATCTCTAAACTCTGGTGTTTTGATTATTCTCATGCATGTTAAGAATATTAATCTTTCAGCAATTTATGTGGAGCAGAGGCATAGTATTTTTCTAAAAACTTTATATTTTGGTAACAAAGTTTGTAGATTGCACTGCTGAATAATATTAAATACTGCTCCTATGGGTAGAAACTTATGAAAAACATTACTCTGTGCTATAGCTGCCTTTTTGTCTCATTTACAATACATGGAAGTTACAAGACTTTTTTAAAAAAAAAAAAATACAAAATAGATTTTTGATGTGGCTCTTACCATGGCAACTAGACTCGAGGCAAAACCAGGTATGACTGAACGTTTTGTCATCTGTATTAATCCTGAACAGAGACTGAAACGACTACTGTTATCCCAGTTAGAACAGCCCTTCGGGGTGCAGTGTTGTCCAGCCTTCAATGATTTTGCAAAGCTGTCGTCTCTTTGGGAGATGTTGTGATTGCTGGGATGACCAGCAGTGTGGAAATGCTGGCATTAGCAAGTACCGACCAGCTACTTCATTAGAGGCCAATGTGCAGAATGAAAGTAATAATGACTGTGACCAGTGGTTTGAATACCTCTTAGGTTTGCGAAATTTTGCCAAATTGAAATTGGTGTTTTAATATGACAGGCACGATGAATAGCACATTTTTAACTCTTTCCCTCCCTGCCATGTTCCTCATGACCTGTGTAGTGGGATCTGTACAGGTATTGGTTTGAGAAGCTGAGTAATGCTTTATGCTGTCTCTATACTGTGCAGCTAAGGACAAGCATAAGAAACAGATATGTCATGTGCAGTGGAGAGAGAAAGGGCTATTAATGTTCAAAGGAAAAATATAGCTATCTTTCTGGCAGAAATAAGTAATCTTAATAACATTATGCTATAACTCAGGAGAAATGAGGAATACTACCTCCTATTGTCCTGGAACTAGTAACACAGACAGTTGGAGTTGGTGAAAGTAAAAGGCAAAACAGTAATTACTCATAGTGAAGTTAGAGGTATGGCTTTTTTTTTTTTTTTTTTAAACCAGGTTAGGATTTAAATAGTATGTTGTCAGAACATTTTTCTCTGCAGTATTGTGGTAACGTTACTGCTGAACATAAATGTATGAAGCTCAGATCCCTCCTTCAATGAGATACAGCTGAATATTTAAAAAAAAAAAAAAAAAAGCTGTACTAAAGATGGAACTAATTAAAATTCCTGTTTAAGAACTGACTATTCTGAGCTTCCCTGGGTGTTTTGATTTCAGTCAGGGTATTATGAGGTTGGATCCTTTGCTTTTCATTTTTGTGAAATTCTGCATTTAAATCCACTGAGTGTCCAAAGTGCTGTCATCTTCCACCAGTGCTATGCAGGCTTACGCTGAAAGCCTACCTCCAAAGTCAGGGCTTGCCAAAAGCTAGCAGAAATATTTTGCATTGTTCCATCTCTGTCCTTTTAATGCATGTTCAAAATCTTACACGCTGTCTTCTCGAGCAGTGGAGCAGCAAAATGTAAAAAAAAAA
>VXAA01002705.1:765072-796539 GCA_013399115.1 Anseranas semipalmata | reverse complement strand
GTGGGCATATGCCCTAACAATCACATAATGCTCTTTAAGCAATCTCCTGTTAGCCATACTGAGAACAGTATTTATTTCTCTACAGCTACTGGGTGTCCACTTGTCCATTCTGCAGGAAGCCCTCACCCATCGGAAGATCGAAGCCCGATCTGAAGAGGTATTGAGTAGTCCTATGTAACCCCAGCAGCTGGGGGCCACTGCAGCTAGTGGCAGTGACAGATGAGGAGCTCTGTTCTCAGAGGTGTTACAGTAAAAACAGATCACTTTGGCTGTCCTTCTCACGCATATTACCTTGGTGTTCTAGCCTGAGACTTTAATACTAGGAATATTTCTTTTTTTTTATTTTTTATCTATTTTTTTTCTTTTTAGTTTTGAATTTTACTGCTGAATGAAGTAGTAACTATTAAAAAGCTAGGAACAGACATATGCAAGCAGCTGTGTATTTCAGCCAATTTCCTTTTTGTTTTGTCCCTGGAGTGCTTCTTGGGAAACTAGACTGCATAAATAGAGGAAAGCTCTGGTATAAACTGTTCTTTGAACATTCTGTACATGTTCTTTGAGCATTAGTTTAATAAAATAAAGCTAAAAAGAATTTGGAATACTCTTTCTTGCTTTCCTATATTTAGTACTCTCCAAAATGTAGTATCACAATCCTGCTGGCATGTGGAGATACACCAGACTGAAATAATGATAATGATAAATAAAGCTGTAGGTAGTCACAGTTCAGATATACTGCAGCACAGTGGTCAACCTACAGCAATTGCTGGTTTTCCAAGCCAGAAGTGTGAACTGGTTTTGCAGAAGTTTGCTCTGATCAGTTGTGTTATTTATTGTATTTGGCAAACCTTTGTTTCTTTTTAGGTCTTAAGTCCATTGAATGTGGATCTGGCATTTTATGCTCGGGATGCAGTAGCAAAGGCAATTTATGGACGGACTTTCACTTGGCTAGTCAACAAAATTAATGGCTCTTTAGCCAACAAGGTTGGTTACTTGTCTAGCATCCTCCTAGACACTGGGTACTCCTAGCACACTGAGTAGAGTTCCTCCAGTGGGGCCCTACAGCACTCATCACCAATTATCTTGGACACTTAGTAATTGATGTAGGGGCATCCCACAGCTCTGAGCTAGAAAACTGTTTAGTTAGGTGTGAAGTGTGGAAGGTGGTATGTTAAAGCAGGTAATTAACTGCTAAAACTGTTTAATGTGGCCACTCCATGGGAATGTGACACTAAACTTTCAAAGTGAAAGTTTAAAATTTAGGTGAAGATAATATGAAATCATCCAGGGAAGAAGCATCAGCTGAAGCAACAGTTAAAAATGGTGTCTTTAACAGGATTCAACTCGGAAAACAGTTATTGGTCTGCTGGATATCTATGGTTTTGAAGTGCTGGACACAAACAGGTAACAACAGTTCCTGAGACTTGGGGTAATCTGTCTTCACGGTGGCAGGAGCATGTGCTGAATGCTATAGAGCTTCTTGAGCATCTTGTCCCAGCAAAACAAGCTACAGGTGTCTGCAAATGCACTGGATTAGCTGAGTGAAAGCTTTAGCTCAGACTGCTTGCCTGAGTTTAAGCCATTGGTATAACGGTGTAGAAAGAATGTATGCAGTATACGCACCGTTAGAAGAGGAAGTTTTAAGGCTTTGAAAACTAGAAACACATTAAAAAGTAGCTTTCTTGCGTCAAACACAGGTCTTTTTTTCCTAAGCTCTTCAGGCCCGTGATAAATTTTCAAGTGAAAGAGAGCTGTGCAGATGCCAGCAATACCAGCTGCCCAAGTTCTAGGTTTTTCTGACCCGAATGAGCTCTCTGATGCACGGTCTAGCATCCTGGGTAGGTGTTGGGACTTCAGGATTACAGCACAGCTGGCAAGGTTCATGTCTGGGGGACAGAGACAGGCCTGACCAATTCTTCCCTCTGTCTCCCCACCCACACAAGACCTCTAATCTGGTTACAGTGTTAAGGAGCAGGTAGGGAAAAGGGAGCAGATTCTTTAAAATAAATAAAAATCTTGTGTTTTTTTTATAAAAATTATGGGGTTTAATCTGCGGAAAAGTGGGCTGTTTGACTGGAAAATAGTAGATGGTGGCAAGAGAAGTAAAACTGTGTCCATGAAATAATTAAAAACTAATTCTCATTTAACAACTCTGAAGCTTTGAGCAGTTCTGCATTAATTACTGCAATGAGAAACTCCAGCAGCTGTTGATTGAGATGACCTTGAAAGCAGAGCAGGAGGAGTATGAACTGGAAGGAATAGAGGTAATTTATTATTCCCCACCCCTTTTATTCCTTTGAACAGCCATTACGTGGAATGCTTTTGATCATCAATGAAGAAGGTATCTTGCTTTTTTTAATTGCCACGTTTCCTTCTGCCCACATGGGAAGTTATCCTTTGTGTATATTTATATTCTCATTTTAAATGCTTCCCATGTAAATCTGTTCTGCTTCAGTATACCTTTCATTCTTTCTGCCCTGGAGACCATTCCCAAATCTGGACAGTTCATCTTTGCATTGGTCATGTGAGAAGTATAGGATAGCCATGGAACCCATTCTGTAACCCTTTTTGCAGTGTAATTTAGACTAAACTTAATTTACATCATCTGTGAAAGGAGTAGGACATTCTCCAAAACTCAAAAGGTTAGCAGGGACAATGTCCTTGTAGAAATGAACTCCAAAGTGCAAGACACTGAAAGATGGAGTGCACTAATGTAGAGGAAAAAAGGATTGTCTAGGCTACTGAGAACAAGAAGATCGTAATGTGGAAGGATAGATTGCTGTGCTGTCATCTTCCATTCAGCAGCTTGGTTGGTTCTAATTTGCTATATTGATCTTCAGTGGGATTGGAGCCTGGCTCCAAAGAACTTAAAAATTCCTAGGAAGAGACGTCCCTCCCTATAAATTTTTTTATTTTTTTCCTCTTATTTCCAGTGGGAACCAATTCCATATTTTAACAATAAGATCATCTGTGACTTGGTTGAGCAGAAGCATAAAGGAATAATCTCCATTCTGGTGAGAACAGAGTTTGTGGTACTTAAATTATCGTGCTTGCCTGTGCTCTATTGTAAGGGTTCAAAATCATTTTTTTCTTCTACTTATTTGATGGTTCTGCATTATTCAGGGTCTAAACAGATAGCCAGACTTTGTAAACAAAGACCATGAAGACTAAGGTAGAATATCTGAATATCTGCTTGGTAACAAATTGTGGATTTTAAAAGAATTATGCTGCTTCCACAGCAACTTTGAGTGCTTGATAAAGGAGACCTAGATCACTTTTTCTTTTTTTCTTTCTTTTTTTTTTTTTTTCCACTGAAAAATAGACTGAAGGTCCCCACAGCTACCTAGCTGGCCATAGTCAGCACCAGAGATGGGATCCAGGCCTCTTCTGAGTACAGTTTGCAGCCCTTCCTGATGGCCCATGTTGTGTTAGGGAGATCACAGCAGACCAGGAGCGTTTCTCCTAGCTGTAGCCAAATGAAACCAGATATCCAGGCTCTTGTAAAGGTGAAAGAGGACAGGCAATTCATCCCATCTGTGTGCTTATGTGACTTGCTTAGACTTGATGCCTGATGCTTCAGAAGGGCTCAGATAGGAAAGAAGCATGAGAACCGACTACCTCCTCCTGAGCTCCGGGTCTTCCTCTTGTTTCCTTTCCCTTTTGTTGTTACTACTCCTAAACTGCTGATCTGAAGGAGACACCCTTTGTGTCTTCATAGGGATGGCAGGAGAAGTGGGAGAGGCTGATGGGAGCTCTATCTAGAGCCTTTAACAAGGAGCCAAGTAACCTTTTTCATTTCAATGAATTCTGCAGCTCCACATGGAGGAGACTGAGCACACAAGCTAACTATGATGATGATACTTCCTTGAATGCAAACCCTAATTAGTAAGAAATCTAGCAATCTTCCTGTAGAGTCTTACAGCCAAGCCTGAAGTGGAATTGTTCCTTGCCACCATCTCTGACATGTTCACAAGACTGAGAATTTTTATCACCTCAGTACAGGAGACAAAGCAGTGGTGGTGCTGCTGAAGCTTAGCATTAGCATCCTGTTGCAATGCATTGCTCTTTCAAGCAGAACTTTTCTACACATATTACAATTGGGGGAGCAAAAGGAGGTGTGTTTCTTGGGTTAGAAAGACTGTTCTGTGAGTTTGTCTTACCCTGCCAGCTCTGTGATTTATCCAGATAAAGAGTCCTGTAGGTCCTTCTGGATTTTGGTATCTAATGATGTCATCTTTTTGTTTAAATGGACTATAAATAATCAAGGATGAGGCAGGGCATTTCCAAATTTGGAAGAAAAAGGCAGATCTGACTTAACTTGATTTGTCTTGGTAGTTCTGCTGAAATCAGCTAAACAAAACTCTAAATGTAACCAGGAAGCTGTTTGTATAGAATAGAACTCATTTTTAATTGTAACCAAACTCCCTGGTTTTGCTTAACAATGTTGCACTAAATATTAATGAGGAGGAAGTAGTCTGTTCAGAGCAGCATTCAGATCTGCTGCCTGCTGTTTCAGGATGAAGAGTGCTTACGACCTGGTGAAGCAACTGATTTGAGCTTCTTGGAAAAGCTGGAAGAGAAAGTAGGAGATCATGCCCACTTCGTGACGTATGCATTTATGCTTTGTATCCTACCACAAAGGAAACTCTTTCCATCTCTCACCCATAACAGAGTACTGGGGAGGGAATAGCTTTGCTTTGTATCAGAGAAGATCAAGCAGCTTGTCCATTGTCTACCATTGTAACGTGCTACTCTAGTAGGGTATTATCTGGGGTATTATGGAGGTCATGGTGGGGTTTCTGGTCTTTTTACTACTGGGTTGCTGATCTTTGGGGCTTTGCTTCATTCCACACTTGTGTGTACTGTGTTTAAAATTAAAAAAAAAAAAAATAGGGACTGATCTTGTGAATATTAGATTTCTTTGTCCCCCACTGACTTCAGGGAAAGTTGAAGATATTGTGAAAAGGGCCCCAGGCTATGAGGTGTACATAAATGCTTTTTCAAGAATCCATCTTGATATATATATATGAGCTTTGGATTTGAAGACAAAAGAAGCATGCCCCTGCTAGAATCTCCCAAATGAGTGGCATTTTAGTTGGTACTCAGTTTGTAATATTTGCAGATTTGATTTTGGTGGCTGATTAACACATTCACCATAGGCTGTTCTGGCAGTTCGTAACAGAAGCCTACTGAAAGGCTTTCACTAGTCATCAATTCAGAGTCACACTGCTGAACTGTCACTGTTTATAGATCTCTGATCATCACAGCTAAGTGGAAAATTTGTAGCCAACTTCCTTGTCACCACAATGTGTCTTAATTCTGCTCTGCCTGATGAAAAGCTTTAAATAGAAGTGCTAGAGCTACTTAAACAGGATCTGTACTTGGTAATACTCTTGGAAGGAAACTTTGATGTACTAATGTGCTATTGTGACACACAATTCCGTGCTGTTAGTGACTGCTTACAAAGCTGAAATTTAAACTGTTAAGTTGCCTTTTCTTTTCCCCCAGTCCTTGCTTTCTAAAATTTTCCTGCTATTCTTGAAAACATTGATTCTTCCTTCGTATTTGTGTTCCTGTTCTAGGGCAAAATATCTCAAACAATCCTTCCCCTCTGGTTTCAGTTTGAGATTGAGGAAGCTGGTGATCTTTTTAGCATGTAGGCAATGAGTATATATTTAAATAAATGTTATAGGAGGAAATCTTAATACCATCCAGAAAGGGTGATCACTGCCAAATGGCAATGGACAGGTTGCAGGTATTTTGAGTAGTTTGTGGTAGATGACTCCCATTCTCCAGCACTGACTCTTGCTATTAACTGTTCAGAATGAACAGCTTATTCTTTTGATTATGGACCATAACTGTATAATCAGAGCCATGTTGATAGGAACAGACACTTAATAGACTTCCAGCTGTCATACAGCTGCTTTTTTGTGCAGGTGACTCTCTACAAGCTGAGGAAATCTGTTTGCTGCTTTTTCTTTTGGTGTGTGTGTTGTTTTTGTTTGTTTTTTGTTTTCCCCTGTAGTCGCAAGCTTGCAGATCAGAAAACACGAAAATCAATTGACTGGGTGGATTTTCGCCTCCTTCATTATGCAGGCGAAGTCACATACTGTGCTGTTGGTGAGTGTGAACAAAATGCCAGTCTAGAAGTTACTTGAACATTTAAACCAATATGGTAGATAATAACTCCGCATGAAAATGAATTACAAAATGCCTGGCCTCTGAAGGTACTGTTACTTGGAAGTCTTAAACACGAATGCAGAGTGAATACCCAGAATGTAAATTTTCAGAAGGAAAATAAAAATAAATTCTGTTCTCCTGCTGCAGAATCTCACCACTGCAGGGATGATTTTCGTAGGACTGATAGTTACCTGCACTGAGTCATGGAAGGATAAACTCCTCAACTGTGTTGGCCCGACTCTGCTCCTAGAGCAACAGGCCACCACTGAGTGGAGTTAGGCTCAGAAAGCACCCATTGAACTAGTGTTTGGTAATAGTTACGGCAGGAAATAGCGCTATTCCATTGGCTCAGTAAATGACATTCACCATCCTATCCTAGCCAGACCCACTGAGACCCAGGGTGGCTGTGGGGAGGGTGCCAGGACTGCTGGTGTACTGAGTTCTTGATGTAGAACTAGACAAACTGCCTCCCAGCAAAATCAGGTCTTGCCCTAAGCTCTTAAAACTTCAGCACAAAAGTGCATAGCCTCCAAACAGAATTCAACCTTTGTCTCTTCAGGATTTCTGGAAAAGAACAATGATCTCCTATACAGAAACCTGAAAGAGGTAAGAGCAAAAAAGGGGATGCTATTCTTGTATGCTATCTCACTTGAAATAGAGATGTTTGCAGAAGGTATATTTAATCTCTGTAGCAAACAGGAACGTGTATTTCTCCTTAGTGTGCTTTAGATACTTACTTGAAGCCTGTCTAGATAGAAGAGGATTATCCTTAGCTGAAATCAAAATCAATTAAAAGACTCCTTACTGAATACATCTGCAAGACAGATATAGTAACATCATGCTGGACCTGTAGGTGGCCTGATGACCTAAGAGGACTTGAACTTGGGAAGTCAGGCTGCTTCTGGCCTTAAACCTTGTAGATTAGTCTTTAATACAGAACTTGCTGTCCTTCTAATAGATACGTAATTTCTAGCTATAATGCTGTGCATGTGAAGCAAGTCAGATAACTGGAGGGGTCACTTCTAGTTTTGACTTTGAGCACTAGAGGCTGTTACTTGAATTTCTCTGCTAAATATCCTTACAGCTGTGCTGCTCAAGCTTAGAAGCGTCACAGTTAGAACATGCATGCTAAATATGACAGTTTCTCATTTATCCTGTTTCAGGTGCTGTGCAACTCTAAAAATGGAATCATTAGAGACTGCTTTTTACTATCAGAACTAGACAACAGGAGGAGGCCAGAGACTGTGAGTTCAGTGTCTAGTCTTAACTTTGAATATAAACTTAACTTCCCAAGTCTTGATTTAACTGCTGTTCCTGTCCTTAGTCCTGATTTTTTTTTTTTTTTTTTTCATCCCAGTTACATCCCTGGTAACTTCCTGATAGTTGAACAGTGATGTTGCTGAAACAGCGGCAAGCAATGCGACATACCTTAATGTTGTTATTAATGCATCATTCTAAAATGAGCTCTGTGCGCAGCATCTAGCAGCCTTCAGTTTCTGAAGAGCTACCTTGCGTGTCCAGATGTATGGCAGGGATTCAAATATTCCAGCTAAGCACTCTGTCCAGTTAACTTACGATTAACTATGCTTCTAAAGCTTTGTGGTACTAATGCATATGTCAGCCTTTTACTTAGTTTGAAGAAGAGTGTAGTGAATGAGTTGATTTCAGTGGCTACAGTGCTTGAGTTCCAATGCTAAGCAAGCTTTTTTCAATGTTGTCTTAGGTTGCAACCCAGTTCAAAAACAGTCTGATGAGTCTAATAGAAATCCTGATGTCCAAGGAGCCTTCTTATGTCCGATGTATTAAACCAAATGAGAACAAGGAGCCTGGTAAGGCATTGTGCTGAGCACATGGTTGAGATAATGGAGTGAACAGGGGGAGGCTTTAGCTGTAGCTAGGTACAGCATACATGTATTTCTTAGTCAAGATAGCAGCCTAGATGTCACTTTGGGTAGTCATGGAATTGATTTCTTCTGTATCTGTCCCAGTAGATGAACGTGTGAGTGAGCTTTCACAGGCAGTATTTACAAGTGAATATGTGTGTTCTTACTACAGGGAAGTTCGATGACTACCTGATCCGACATCAGGTGAAATACCTGGGACTGATGGAGCACTTGCGGGTGAGACGAGCTGGCTTTGCATATCGGCGGAAGTATGAACTCTTCTTGCAAAGGTAAATGGAGCTGTTCTTCCCTTTAGCCAGGTAGAACTTGCCCTTCCATAAGGGCTTCAGAACAAGGCTTGTTAAAACATCAAGTTCCAGTTATGAGATGCAGAGGTATCAGTTTTTTATTCTGCATCAAACATAACCTTCATAGGTGTTTTTTGTCTATATCCATTTTGATCTGCTTTGGCATCTTCTGCCTTAAATGAGGAGTAGAAATGGTGGTGGGGGTTGTTCAGGGAGAATTTCCTCAAACATCAATTAATTTATGTTGATATCTTGATAATCTTTCAGGTATAAATCCCTGTGTCCAGCTACCTGGCCACACTGGCATGGGCCAGCAGCTGAGGGTGTGGAGAGGCTCATCAAGCATATTGGTTATAAGCCTGAGGAATACAAGTTAGGGAGGTAAACTTCTTTTCTCTAGCTGTCATCTCTGCTGGTCAGCTGCATGGTGCTTGCCATATTTGATTTTCTATTCTGCCTGTGACTACAAGCCACCGCATTATCCTTCCCAGACAGCTGCAAGACATGGTAGTGTGAACAGATCCCTTAAGCTCAGCTCTTGCTTGATCATGTGAACTGGGCAGACCTACCTGGATCTGCAAGCCTGAGGGCTACTGATGAGTGACTTTAAAACAAGTAAACTTACTCCAAAGGCATACAGAACACAGGGCAAGGGGATGAATGAGAAGTCCAGATGCATAAATTTCCACTATATTTTCACCTTTGTGTTTCCATGGGAGCTTGAATCTAGCCTAGTTCCCTCCATCTCTGGGTTAGGAGGAATGGGCTGCCTTGGTTCAGCTCCAGGCCTTCCTGCTTGCTTGGGCAGCCTGAGGCAACTGGCCTGCCTTGTTCAGGATGTGCCAGCTAGACAAATGAGGAGTAGTTATGGAAGGAGATGTAACTTGTCAGTACGACAGCTAGTTGGAGGACTGAGCCTGATTAGGGCAGCTGAAATAATGGCTCACTATGATTAAGCTGTTCCTGGTCTCTTTTTCAGAACCAAAATATTCATTCGTTTCCCAAAGACTCTGTTTGCTACTGAAGATGCATTTGAATTCAGAAAGCACCTGTTAGGTATGGTTGCAGTTCCCTTTATCATATAGACTAAAAAGCAGAGCCTGAATGGACAGTGTTTCTGGGCTCCAGATCCATGCAGCAGATGATGAGAGCTGAGACCGCCCCTGGTCTGCATAGCTCTGGAGATTCCAAGGAAAACTCAGTCTTTTAACAGGGTGGGGACTAGTCAGTAGCTATATTGCTTGAATTCTGGGTACATACCTCCTTTAGAGCTGCTTCCCCACCTTGGTCCTATTAGTAACACTGGTCTGTGCCTAGATGCACTAAGTACCTTTCCTCTGGGATTGGGATACCACCTGTCTTTGATCTCAGTATTACCTATTTGTATCTGCTTGAAATGCATGGGAGTGCCTAAGGTGACGTTTTCCTACACAGGCTGCTTTTGTTCCTCTTTTGTTGGTCTTTTGGAATCTTTGTTCCTGTGCACAGTGAATGTGCCAGACACAGGAAATCCTGTGCAAGGTGTGTAATCACTGTGAGGTTGAGAGCACAGTTCCTAAATGCAGAGATTCTGTAGATACAAGCAAGGTCTCTGCTTTTTTTTNCCAGTTTCAAGACTGCAAGCCAAATATAAAGGATGCCTTGGAAAGAGGGAGTACCAGAAGAAGAGGGAAGCAGGTATGGGCTCTGGAATCAAGGATTCTCTTTTCAGAGCTATGTTTTCCAGTAGGAATTGTAGCTGTGGGAAGTGAATCCATTTTGCTGTGGATAGCACTCACAGCTTCCCCGCAGGTCTGTGGGTGTTAGGTTCAGATACAGATGATAACTATATGGTAAAACATTCACAGAAGTCCCTTTAGTTCTGTTAGCTCCTCACACTGTGTGTGCTCTTGGCCTCTCCCAGGCCCCAGGTATCAGCTGTGCAGCGTCAGCACCCTGTGTGCATGTGGGAATGATTTTGGGTAGCAAGGAATTGCTCATCTAATTGCTAGGGGATTAAACCTCCTGATCACAGTGGACAGGCTGCTGTATAATATTGCATGCTCAAAGGTCAGCTTTCTAAGATGAGCTGCGTGCTGTGCACAGGATACAGTGGGAGCCTGAATGATGACAAGATCTGACACTGCTTTTGATGTTGAGCTTTACAGTGCGGGTAGTGCTGGATCAACCAGTTATTACGGAGAATAAAATGTTCTCAACTTCTTACTGTAAAGATGAGCTTATGGGAAGAGCTGCAAAACAGCTAGTTATAATTCCTGCTCTGTAAATTCACAGGATAGCATGGCACAGGACCTCTGATACTAATACAAGTAACTGATTAATTCTTGCAGCTATCAAGCTGGAGGCTTGTTGGCGAGGAGCACTGGCACGGAAGGAGGCCAAGAAGAGGACGTGGGCTGTTCAGATAATCAGAAAGTAACTATCACTGTGTGGCAGTCATGGGGAGGGCTACAGGTGATGGCTCACAGCATGGTGATAGTCTCTGGACAGCGAGTCAAAACCATCCTCATGCCCATTTCTAAGCTATCACTGTAGTTAGGAGTACAGGTGCCAGCTAGGCTTGATCAGAAAAGCCTGTCATCTCTTCATGAATTTTCCAACTTGCACAGATTTCTGTTCTGCTAGTTTGTGGTGGTACAAAGGACTAAACTAATCCTTTGCATGCCTGTCCTTTCTCTTAATAGGTGGTCCTGCCTCTCCACTCCCTTAAACCCAGCCCTTAAACACCACTTCAGAAGTGGGGTTGATCTTCCTTTTTAAATCCAAGACACTGTTTTGTTCAATGGAACTTGGTAAAACATGTTAATTTTTAGCATCTTACAGAGCTTAATATCACTTACTGTAACACAGGTGATAGTGTGAATGTCAGCAATCTATTAGCCCATTATGTGCCTTTTATGACTTGCCTTACACTGCCATTGATTTCTGAATGTAACATGTAAGTTCTGGTTTGGATATTTTCTGTAGATTCATAAATGGCTTCATCAATCGGAAGAAACCCCTTTGCCCAGAGAACATTAAATTTGTGCGGCTTGTGCAATACAACTACTTTATGAAGCTCAGAGACCATGTTCCAAAAAACGTTTTGGACAAGAGCTGGCTCCAACCTCCTTCTATCCTGGAAGAGGTGAGGTTTGGTGCAGGCTTTGGGAGTGGTAAAGATGGCTTCTGTTCTGTGGTTGTTTGTGTGTTCACTTCAGGTGGGAAAAGAGCAGTTATCTGCTGGCTTGTCCTCTGTTCAGGCATGATGGCAGCACCTTCAGAAGACTTTGAGATCCTTTGTATTGGGGGAGGATGGGAGTGGGAGGAATGGCATTGTCACTCGGGTTTCCAAGGGAAAGGAGAGAGCTTGGTGCTTTTTTTTAAGCCATAGAAAGGAAGATGCGCTAACAGAAAAATGAACTCATGAGCTCTATTAAAAACAATATTAATCCCATGATGTTTTAAAACTTGCAGCACAGGTAGACTTGTAGCATTTCATCTCATATTTACGATTTGGCAGGACAGGTATCAGCAGTGCATGAATTGGACAGACTCTAATTGCTTCCAGCAGAACATTCATTTAGAAACAGCTGCTGATATTTGTTACTGCCTCCTTGATCCTGCCCTCAATCTAGCTTGGGAACAGAATAGATCACTCCCACACTGGCTGTGGCCAGTACTCAGCAGGTCAGGTGGGCACAGGAAATTAAAAAGCTAAAACAAAAGGCAATGTGAAGAATAATGCTAATGGCATACTACCTGCGCAGCGCTGCAGTCTTGTGTGTGGGTGACAGCTGGCGTTTGCTGCTTTCGGTAACTGTAGTAATAACTCAGCCACTTGGTGTCCTGTGTCCTTCAGCTGCTGCGTGGGCATTGACCTTGCTCTGGTAGTAAAGCTGTTCTGTAGGTGGGGCTCTGGGCCGGGGGAGCTGAGATGGATTTGTGGCTGGATATTAACAAACTTGCCCAGTTCAAACTGTCTTTAAGACTGCAGAAGGAGTTGTCTGCACAACCTCACTTCTATTTTTTTTTTTTTTATTTTTATTGTAGACATCTGAGATGCTACAGAAAATCTGCATTAGGAACCTAGTAAGAAAATACTGCAGAGGTGTCACTGCTGAGAGGAAAGTGCAGGTAACTAATATGTGGAATGTGAACATGCGAGTTAAAACATGCTGTGCACATGTGATACCTGCTCGTTGGTGAATTCTCTCAAATGCAAACTGTACTTCCTGATAGACCACTGCTCCTTTTGCTGAGTAAACATTTCTGAGGCTGGAATTAAGTGTTTGTTTCAGTGGCACTTGCAATGTACAGTGCAGTTCTACAGATGCACAGATTTTAATTTTATGGTGTGAAAACCGCATTTCATCTAAATAGAATAGATCCATAAATAAGGAAGGATCTGTAAGACTGTTTAGTCCTTATTAGTTTACTCCTGTATTACACCAAATAAAGAGGTAGAGATTCTGGAAAAAATGCAACATGAGCCAGGTAGATACTGCGTGAGTGAAGGAATGGTGTTGTTCAGTAATGATGCTTACATTATAACTGCTGATGTTACTAATGGAGAAACTCTAAGAGGGTAAAGAATGTCTCTTTTCAAAACAGTTGCAGCAAAAAGTTGTAGCAAGTGCCATTTTCAGAGGGAAGAAGGAAGGCTACCTGCAGAGCATAAACCAGCCTTTTGTGGATACTCGATTAAGTGAGTACACACCAAACCTGCTGAAGGACTTGGCCACATAGTCCCTGGTCAGGAAAATTTTGGCAAAAGAGGTTCAGTTTCTGAAAGGAAATTTCTGTCTGACAGATGCAGCATCTCCTGCT
Organism: Anseranas semipalmata; assembly: GCA_013399115.1. NCBI lineage: Eukaryota > Metazoa > Chordata > Aves > Anseriformes > Anseranatidae > Anseranas > Anseranas semipalmata. Next base: position 783,362 of record VXAA01002705.1, on the reverse strand, counting down.
GGGTTTGGACCCTACCATTTGAATTCCCTTGCCCTGTCATGTTTAGTGGTCGCTGGCAATCAAACTGCCGGACTTTGTTCTCAAGCTGGGAGTACCTGGAATCCCTCTTGGGAGAGAGCAATAAACCCAAGCATAAAAAGCTGGGACTGACAGGGACCTATTCTTACAATGCTGAATGGAGCAGAGAAGCTGAGCTGGATGTTGCAGTGCAGCATTGCCAGCTGTGGGGATCGAATCCTAAGGACTGGAGCTGCTGGGGAAGGAGAGATGCGAATCTTGGGGATGTTTTGTTGGTGTAAAGCATGTTGAAGTCATGAGAGGAAAGCCTGAATAGAGCATTGGTGTGGAAGGGTTCTGGGAGGTTGTGTAGGGTGCAGTGGCAGTGGGATGTGTGTGTGAAATGCTGGGTTCATTAATGGAAGCTCCCAGACAGCTTCGGCTGGGTCACTGTGTAGAAAGAAAAGTGACCTGGATTCTTCTCGGCACAAGTCCTTCTGTGCTAGAGCCTGAACCCAGGACAGATCCACAATCAGCCAGGAATTCCCAGTATGAATTACTTACTGGGGAGTAAAATCACTCAAAGAGGTTTAGGAGTAGCTTTTAAAACATCAGTTTAGAAGAGAGTATACTAATGGGACAAGGATTAGTGGGGTTAAGACAAATAATGCAGTGTTTTTGCTGGTGGGAGTGGTGGCAATCTGTCACCTACACTCAGTTTGTCTTTCTGGTTTGATCCTCAGAAGAGAATGATATAAACCCCAAAGTATTGCAGCTCATCCATGGTGAGAAGATCAAGGTAAGGGAATAAAGCTGGAACTCAGCAGCCCATCAGCGGGTGCTGCCCTTGAACTGGCTGCATTCAAATCCTGAGTCCTGGAGGCAGTCATGCAGACTGAGTGATCCATGATGCCTGAGGCTGTCCTGCAGCCGTTCCTAGGTGGCAGGGTAGACTGCTAAATAGCAGTATGGTGTTTCCTTGCTCTTAAATTGGAGACAGGTCTCAAAATGTACCTAGCCGAAATTGTCTTAACATTGCCTTTAATAAAAGCTTAAAAAGCATCATTAACCCTATTTGGACTGTAATGAGCTGGAGGAGTGCAGCTGTGTGCAGTGCACTCTCCATGGTTATGGCAGAGAAGGGCACGGGTAAAGCATCTTTCTCTAAACATGAATATCTGAATACTAAGTATTAAAAGGCAGGGGAGGAACATCAAAACCCAAGATTATTATAAGCAGAGGTTGGCAACAGCTGCTATAAGCTGTATGTTCCAGCTCTACAGCGCAGCGTTGCTTCCTGTTGAACTGCTTCCAGAGCAGGACCTTGCTGGAGTGACAGATGCTGATACCAGCTTGTTGTTTTCAGTATGCGACCCCCGTGGTAAAATATGACAGGAACGGGTTCAAAGCACGAGAGCGGCTGCTTGTTCTGACCCAGTCCTCAGCATATGTGGTGGAAATGGCCAAGATCAAACAGAAAATAGACTACGCCACTTTGAAAGGTAATGGTGTAAGTCAGGGTGAGGCTTCCCTTCCCGTCAATGACCCTGCAGCGGGGAAGGACGAGCTTCTGAATCTTGGTCTTTCAAAGATATTTGAAGCAGTGATCTACCCAAGAACGCTTTTTTCTGTGGAACAGCTAAAACATCTGTATGTCAGTATGCAGCTCGTTGAAATAATGTATTAAGAGTTAGAGGGGACAGGTTCCTGAAATACGTAAGAGCAGGAGGACATATTTTTCTGCTGAAATGGAAGGAGGGAAAAAAAAACATTCTTACCCCATTTCATAGGTATCTTTTTAATTCTGCCACTGGACTGAACTACAGTGCAGGGGTAGAATATATACCTTCTCCCTTCTCTCTCCTCCCTTACTGTAAAAATCTGTTACTGTATTTTAAAGAGCATTAATCAGTTATTACAGAGACTCAGCCTAATCTGAAAAGCAAGTGCCAAATCCTGTATCATTCACCCCCTCAGCACCTTTCTATTCATGAGTGTCCAGGAATAATGGGTCTGTTTAGTCTGTCACCTATGCACCCCATAGTGGTTTTTTTTTTTTTCCCTCTTGCATTACAGAACTAGAAGTTGTGGTTTGGGGAGAGACAGGGTAACCATTTTGTAGTGGGACTAGAAATCTCCAAGTGCCTTTGAAGAACACTGATTATAGTAGTTTGATAGATATCATGGAAGTGTATGAAGCAAACATTTAGTACATGTTTACTGTTGAAAATGTGTTCTGGATAAGTGGATGGCTGAAAGTGATCTTCGGAAGATATTTTAAAATAACTTGGAACAAAATGAAACCATGCTACTTTTTTTTTTTAGAGAATTAGTCTAAGTAGGGGAAATGTATTTTCTTCATACTTAAGAAGATAGACCCCCTCTTCAGGAGTATGACTTCCTTCTGTAAACAAGTCAATGCTGGAGTCACTGCCTGTGAGAACAACACCCTTACACTGAGATGATGATGATCATGTTGTGTAGCTGTCTTTGGCTGTTCTTCCTCTAACATTTGGATTTCTTCTGAAGGTATTTCTACCAGTAACCTGGGTGATGGGATTGTAGTCATTCATGTTCCTGAGGACAACAAACAGAAGGTAGACAGATGAAATGTAGCTACTGTGAATTTGTGGTTAGATATTAGGTCTTATAGCTGACGCTTCTAATATTTTTCCTCTGAAATACTCAGATACGCAGTTACTGATGTTTACTAATTCATAATCAGCTATACCTTTGAACTCTTGTTGCCTCACCATGAAAGCCTTCACTTCTCTGTTTAGAGCCAATGTTGCTATAAATCCTAAATAGTCCCTGGAAAGGATGTTTAACCAGTCAGACTTGTAGATGGTTCTTGTAATTACTTTGTACTCACTTCTGTACAGCAGTTGCTACTCTAGCACTAAAGGGGAGTTTCTCTGGATGTACAACTGCTGGCTGTTTGTACCTGCTGGTGTAATGCCAGCTGACTCTATGCCTCTCCTTTTTTTCCAGGGAGATGTGATACTTCAATGTGAACATATCTTTGAGGCAGTCACTAAACTCTGCATGCTGGCCAATAAGCAAAATCTTGTTAAAGTTGTGCAGGGAAGGTAAGAAAGGAAGTTGAATGGATAGTATTGTGCAGGCTGTATTTTGTGGAAGTATCTGCTTCAAAGACTTTTATGTCTGGACTGCTTAGCTCTGAGAACAGCCCACAGCCCGTCTGCTTAAAACCCAAACTTGTTTACAGATGACTTCAGATGTACTTCAAATGTTTTTCATTGCATTACAGGCAGGCCTGTTGGATCTGGCTGCACCTGCTAGTCTTCTGCTGATGTGACCTGGGCCTGAGGTTGTGGGCTTACTGGCCTCACAACAGATCTCGTTAGCACCAGCTCTGACTGAGAAAAGCCTGCTGGGCTGAGCCTGTGGGTCACTTCAGGATAAATGCTCCTTTCCCTAAGAGATTCAGAAGGCCCTAAAATGGGATTGCTGAGCACAGGAACCTTCTCAGTCACACCACCAAGCTAATGGCAGGTGGATGCAATCTGTCTCTCAAATCAATACATAAATTGAAACTGGCATATGAAACCTGTACTTCTGTTCCAGCTTTTCTCTCTGGCCTTTGCATTTCAATTGTAATTAGATTCTTTGTGTTCAATGGTTTTCTTCAGGTCAGATCTGCTTATCTTCTAATGCTTAATTGCACCAGGAAAATTCAAGAGCCCAGACCAGGCAGGCATGCTCCATTTATCAAACCCTTCTGGGTTGTATGTTATAATGCAATTGTTTAGGAAATTTACCTAAGCTGGAAGGCTCTGATCTTCTAATCTAACAAGATTTGCCAAGGGAACAGAAATAAAGGGGGCTTAGAGTAAAGCCTATTGTGAGGAAAGCACCTAATAAGTAATTGTTTGTATTTGCAGTCTTCGGTTTCGCATTGGCTCTGGGAAAGAAGGGACAATGGTGTTTACGGTTGGGCAGGAACCTCAGATCTTTAAAGCCAAAAATGGACAACTAACAGTGGTAAGGCCTCATCTAAGCACTGGGAATGTGACGTGCACTTTCTCCTTTGATTCTCAGCCCTTGTAGAGAACACAGCTAAGTCCTAGCAAGGGCCCTTTTGTGCAATTTCAGCAGGAGGACTCAATTCCTTTTACAGAGCAGAGGTGCATGACGTAACTACCCAGTCAGTATCTACCTACCTAAGATAATGCATAATAGACGGTAATTGCTCTGTTGGGAGTTGCAGCTACTCACCTTGTACATGAATTTTCACTGCTACTTATTCTCCTAAGCTAGCAAGGGGAGAGGGAGCAAGGTTCTCTTGGCTTGGTAATTTGCAGTCTGGCCTGGGCCTGAATTAAACTAAACGTGCACCTGCAAACTTCACCTGAATCGTCCTTTTTCCACCTCTTGTTGCCTTTATCAACCAAGTTATTTCTGAAATTGGTTGTGGGACAGAGAGAAAGCATATCTTGTAAACCAAGCAGGTTCTGTGACAAGGAAGGATCTGCCTGACCTAGTGGCAGTCTCGGCAGAACTCCCCACTGAGGGAGGAACAAATTCTGACTCCATGTGCAGCTACAGAAAGCAGGGGGGAGCTTTACTTTTGTCCTTCCTCATGTTCGGGCAGGGAGACTGGCTAAACCTGCCTCTATCAGCTCATGACTGCAAGGCAGTAAAGAGAAGTGTGGTTTGGAAGAACAAGGGAAAGTGTGGGTTTTTGCTGATTCACCGGTGAGCTTGGCATGTTTGGTAGTGAGCTGACAGCTCAAAGGAAAAATTATATGCTTAAGTGTAAGGTGCCCTAGGGGCACTGGCTAGCTGTCCAGGCTGTCCCGAGATGAAGAGTTATCTTCATATGGCAATTGTTAAATAGGGACAACACAGCCTCTTTTCCCATAGACAGGACACTTTGAGGACATAACATTTGTACTTAACTTACTGACTCCTTCCTTTTCTTGTCCCAGGTGTCGACCCAGGCAAAGTCTTGATGAGAAGCAGCTCCTGTTTCTGGTCACTGTCTTGGCTAGGAACAGAAAGGAGCCTGCAAGATGAGACCAGCACCTGCATCTCCTCTGTAATCTTTGATGCCATAGGCCTGCTGTGATTTGAGAGTTTGCTTGCATCGTTTAGGCACTTTTTAATAGCTTAAAATTATTCAGTTGTATCTAGATTCATTACGTTGCTATAACATTCCAGGAAATATAGATGTTTGTCACATGCTGTCACAGGGAGACATTTAAACAAAAAGTTGCAGTTCTACATGTAAAATGTCAGTCTCTGCACCAAGTATAACCTAAAACTGAGAGCTCTGACCAGTCAGGAAGGATTCAGGTAGAAGAAAAAGGCGGCTTCAAGCTGCACATTAAGTCACTGTACTAACCATGAGAACTATGTGAAGTGCAGATGAATAAAGTTCAGTTTCTCTCAAGTAGCATTCAGAGGTATGTTTGGATGTGGCAATAAGGCTGGCACTGATCTTTCTGAGTTGATGCATCATCAGGAGATCTCAGTAAGCTGCTTTGTTGTCTACTCTGACATGGGGGTAGGAGATCTTTTCTCTTAAAGTAAAGCTGACCTTGCTTTTCCCTGCAAAGCAGCTATGCACAGTGCAGTGAGACTCTAGAAGTGGCAACATGACAGATGACCAAAAATCTTCCCTTTTAAGCAGGACATGCTGACTTGATGCAATTCAGTTTAGAAGAAACCAGTCTCTTGCTGCTGAGGAACCTTCATATCCATTAAAGGAGCTGAGATTCTTCTCACTCCTGAGAGTGTGGTAGGCATCACTGTTCCCTCAAGGTGTGTATTACAGCAGCTGCAAGGGGAAGGGGTAGAATACAGGAATTCCCTCTGCTCTCTCCTGCCTGGAAGCTGCAGTGGTGCTGCCAGTCTGTCTGTAGTGCTTACTCTGCTGCCTCATGTTGAGGCAAACTTGTGTAGCTCCTGCTTGCTTGGCCTAGGCTGAAACTGCAGCGTAAGGATTTTGACTTGCTGACTTTATATTCTGCAATCCTTAGAGCCAGATCACTGGTGACTTGGCCATGAGTTTACCAGGAGGTAAAACTAACAGCTGGGTGAGGATGATGTGTGATATTTCTTTCTGAAAGTTCTTTCCAGCTCCATGGACTATGAGGACAGCATGCTAGGCACTGAACTTCAAACAAGTAATAAAGCAACTCCCATGTAAATATGAAATATCTTCTAATTTATTTTGTTATATTAAAAAAAAAAAGTACATATTGCAAATATCAACCATACAGTGAAATCCATCTTAAGCTTTCTGTGCATAAGTATAAAATGGGAGGGAATGATTGTACAGAACATGAAACAGAACAACTCCATTAAGACTAAAAGGTTCCACCTACCCCTTGCACAAAGGTAAGATTGGAGCTTGGAGACTTCTACAAGGGCTTTCACCAGGTGGTGTCCTGCAGCAGGTGGAGCTCAGTGTAGGCTCCGGAACCTGTCTGGTATAAATACAGGAGCAGCTGCTTTGTGGAGCTACAGCTATATTGGGAGAGGTGGGAGTAAATGCATTCTCAGCTAGCCTTGAGCCAGGGGCTGGTGATTACTCTTGCCTGGCACAAGCTGCTGAGTTTAAGCAAGCTTTTCTGCATTACTCCAATAGACAAAAATCACTTCCAAGAGTAAGACTTCAGCCTGCTCTGCTCTGCTGTCAGCATTAGTGGCTGTTGTTAGGTGCTAGAGGGTATGTGCATGAATCAAAGTAGGCAGGTCTACACTCACTGTTTATACCAGACAGTACTAGATAATCTTAAGAGATGCGTGTGACCAGGGTAGCTGCCCCATGCCCCCATCTTCCCCTGAAAGCTGTAGTGGCAAAACTATTGAAGGTAAAGGGCTCAAGAGCTAGGAGCATTTGTGCAATGGCATTAAGTGGCTGGGGGAGCTGTTTTTGTTCATTAAATCTCTCAATAAAACAAGGACAAGTGGCCAGTAAGTAAAAGATGTTGTAACACACAACAACAGTACACCTTTATTACACAGCTGGGGCAATTAGAGTTAAGTTAGGAGTGTGTTAAGGCAGAGGCTGCCCATAATCCAATACCAAAAATGAAACAAACTCTCCTGGAGTGACTAAAACAATACCTATAATAAACAGCTGTACAAAGATTTAAAAAAAAAAAATCATCCCCTATCAGGTTTTGCAAACTAAGTTCTTAGAGGAAAGAGGAAATCCTAAAGCCAGTTAAGAATCTATTTACAGAGAAGTTAATCACATAGATGTGATCTGTCAGGTGCTTAGCACTGGTGTCAACACATGTCACCTCCTGGAGCCAAAGCTGCTACTGCACCACAGGAAGTGACTGGATTTTGTTCCACCAGCAACCCAGCACTGGCTAAATCTCCTCTGCACCGTATGCGGAAAGCAGGTAGTTCAGCACGACTGCGCATCCACTGAACAGGAGGATGAAGAGGGCTTGTCCCTCATGCCTCACAGGAGAGAGTTGGTTCTGTAACGCTAATGAAGTAAGCAGGGTTTGCTGCAGGACTAGCACTGTATTCTACAGTAATCAGCTGGTGTTTTCTTTTCACCCTTGATGGCCTGCAAGAGCACAGCACACCTGCTGAGACATGAGAGTTAGACTGAATGGCTTAAAAGAGGACAGAATCTAGACCCCCCCCTCAAGGGCAGTAGGTCTGTTACAGATGCTCAGAAACCCATAAACAGCCCCATAATACATCAGTAAGTGTCAAAGTACACAGTGCCAAAGAAACAGGGCAATTCAGAGGACTTTCCTTCCACGCTCCCCAGCTTATCACATAAGGAAGGTAAGAAGGGAGAGGCACTGGGTCCTGCACAACAGTCTGCACTACGGACTTGTATGAACCCAAAGTGTGTTGCATTGGTGACAACACGTATAAGTACAGCTTAAAACAGAAGCCCACAATAGTCAGAACACAGCTGAAGCTGCTGAACTACATCTGGTCACTGTTGAGTTCTTATTTATCAGTAGCTGAAGAAAGTTAAGAGGAGACAGGTACAACAACCACATCTGCCACAGACAGTATCTGTCTGTAATTTAGAAAAGTCTTTGGTTACTAGAAAGACAACTTCAGCCTATGAAAGTTTTAGTTTTACACGATGCTCCGAAAGCGTACCACTGAGCAAACAAAATTCTTAATGCTTTAGCCTGTGCAGACAAGCTATCTGGGATCTAATTGCTAGTTGAAATACAAGTATCGGCATAACAGAGCTGGTGATGCTGACCACACCTTTGGTTTTTAAAATGTTACTATGCCATAATCCGCCCTGAGCCAGGAGTGGGAATCCTTGCAGCAGGAAGGTTGCAGAAGCAAACAACCCCCTTACCGAGTAACAGGAACACGGAGCTGCTGCTCCATGAGACACCCGGTCACTGAGGCCAGCACTAGGTATTCCAGATGAAGAGTCAAAAAAAATGGAACAGGCCAAAGTACGCCAGTGTCTGCCAAGGTGCCATCCTGACTGGAAGTTTAAGCTTCCTACTGCTGTTTTCTCTCCCTGCCAAGCTTTGTTACATTGACCATTACAGCTGTAGCTCTTCTCATTATCCTGTCGCATCCAATCCTATTGAATTATACACGATCTTCCACCGCTATAATTGCTACTTGACTCCACAATAGGCAACACGAGACTAGGAGGTAGATAAAACACTCATTTATAATAGAGAACTACTCTCAGCAAACGAGACGATACAGTTTTCTCTAAGCAACATTTCAGCTCTGCCCTTCCCACACACAGCTGCCCTTTCTGCAAACAGACTTGGAATACGCTCAGGATAAAGGCAAACAACAATTAACCACCTCTGGGCCCCGTCTTCGCTTCCCCGCGGCACTCACTGCCCTCTCTCAAAGCCAGAGGATGCTCCTCTATCAGTCGCAGAACCGAGCTACGGCTGCTGGCCTCCCACCTACCCGAGGCAGGCCTGGAGTGTTTGAACCTGCGACAAAGCCTAACCTCTGGCAGAAGTAGAACAGAAAACACAGCTTCCTGATCCGTGACCTGGTGGAAATAAGCTCCCCAGTGGAGATGTGGGGTCAGGCAGAAGTTTTAAGCTCCACCTAGTAACAACACCACCCTAAGGAAAAGCCATCAAGTACAACTAGCTCCTGATCCTCCTTTTGGAGGAATTTTAACCTCTCCCCCTGGAAATGCACCAGCAAAGCAGGGATGGGTCTCCCCAGTTCAGAGCTCTATAAGCTTCACCAAACCACTGGAGGAGCAGGTCCCGAGAGCAGCGGGGAGCCACAGCCAGCTGCCCGGCCAGCCGAGCCCAAGCAGCTCCCCCCACGCCCCAGAGCACCCCCAAGGCCTGGCACTGCCCGGGGCTCCCTCTGCACCAGGCACAGCCGCAGCCCGGTCAGCACACGGCGCTCGTCCTGCCGGCAGTCGCGCCAAGGCACTCCCGAGCTACCAACCCTATCGCCTACAGGCCTGGAGGAGAGGGAGCTCTGCAGCAGCTCCGGCATGTTCAGATCACTGTGCTTCTCCCACGCTGCAAAGCCTAGGAGGAGACAGGGTCAGTGAGTGCCTGGAAGGATGGTAGATGGCTGACTGACCTTTTTGTTGTTGTTGTTTTTGTTTGTTGGTTTGTTTTAAAGTGCAGGATAATTTCTAAAGCCAAAGGAAGCCAGCCCTCTTCCTCACTAACCACAAAATAGCAAAGACAAGAGTACTAAAAATTCAGGGCATTTCTCCAGATGCTCAACAGGGCCTTACATATCTATCGTATGCCCAATAACCTTATTTATTCTTGTCCTAGAACTACTGCATTTAAATACCCCAAATAATCTAGTTTGTTACAAAACGTAATTTACAGACTTTGTTGAACAGAAGATAAGCTGCCTGGTCCTCTGCTGCAGACAATCAATCAGGAGAAGGGCAGCGCCTTCCAGACAGACCTGCGCAGTCTGCGGCTGTCGGTCAGCTCACTGGTGCAGATGGGCTCTGTCATCCGGACGTTTAATATGAATTCTTCGCACGCGTTCAATGCGCTCTCGCTCCTCATCTTCCTCTAAGTGATGAGAGCGGCCAGCTGCCCCTCCTGTGGCTTCCAAGAGCGCATTGTCGGGTCCCCTCCCGTCCTGGGACTCGTACAGCAGAATGTTCAGCGTCTCCTCGTAAATGCGGGCTTCTGGGAACTCCACCTGCCCACCGAGAGAGAAGGTCACTGTCACCCACTGCCAGTCACTGCAGGCACCAGGTTACCTCACTTCTTTCCTCCCGATACCTCTCTGTTTTTAAAAAGTTCTTAATTGTACTCTAGCCATAGAAATCCTTTCTAGCACAAGTGTTTCTGTTTTGCTATTTGCTTTCAGCCTTTGAGACCCAGCAACCAGTTACTTCAGAACTGTCCTGCTCACAGGGCAGATTCAAATTTCTCCCGGGCAAGGTAAGAAGGCACCGGGAAGGCATGCCACTGCTCACCAGGAACTGTCTTTACGCAGGAATGGGCACCAAACTTGGTTAAGAGCACAAGTTTGTCTAAAGAACTGGACAGAACCTGCATTACAGAATATCACCATTGCCTTGTGTTAAGTGCAAGCAGTCCCTGCCCTGATGAATCCACAGGATGAGCTCCACTATTCTGCTCTCACATTTTGAATGGAACTGATTATTCTATAGAGCTGCTAGACAATGAAAAGAACGTTCAAAATGGAACAGATGTCAGGATGCCAGCCTGAGAGCAGCTGGGCCCATTGCTGGAAGCATTCAGGGGTTTACTGGTACCTTTGTCTGCTTTTTCTCAGTAGCATAAACAATGGAAGTGCAACAGACTTCAGCAATCTTCCGTCCCTGCCCGTAGAAAGACCAGCAGCAGATCTCGTCTCCAATCACATCTTTTATAAACAGCACTCTCCCATTAAACCTCAAGGACAGCTTATCAAATAGTTCAATGTTCTTCAGCATGTTGTCGTCAGAGTTGCTGTGAGAGACAAAGGAAGGCAGCAGCCACGTTAGGGTAATTAAAACAGCAACGCAGAATAGAAGAGGGGTTCAGGCAGTGGGCATTTGCAGGCCCATACACCCAGCTTCCTTTGACCCTACCAAGGTAGTGTTTAAAGACAGTATCCAGGACTGCAGTGGATAATTCATTTGATTAGTACAAGCAGGAAAACCTGCTGCTGAAGAAGCAGTAATATGACATCAACAGTACTGTGAATAATACTGCCCAAGGCCATTTCATTTGTGCACAAAATTCTATTACCAAGATGAACCCATTCCTAAGTTCAGGCTAAGTACCAGCTGGACGGAGGCAGCGTTTTATCATGAAATTTATATACAGACGTAAGGAAAGAGGGACAAGGTCCCAGACTTAACAATTTTACCACTTATTGAGAACACCGCACCATAGAAGGCTTCCAGTATTCAACTAACGTGCTATAGCCCATGGGGAATGCAGGCCAGCAGTTGGCCAGGAGTCTCTACCAGCTGCACATAAGTATTAGAGGAACGCCTGTCACAGAAATAGCGTATGCTTAGCCTTCTATTGATGGCAGTAGGCTTCCTTCTGACTCAAGTTTGAAATTAATTGGGAGAAAACTGAGCACATGCCAGCACCAATCTGTCACTGGTTCTGAGTGAAATAAAAATCAAATGCGTATCGTGGAATTTAGTCTACAAACAACTTCAAAGAACTACAGCTGAAGTCATTTACCTGGTGTAGGAGTATTTGTTGTTGCTTCTGTTATATAGCAACTTCACTGCTGGCTGTAAAAAAACAAAACACAGATCAGTTACAGGACATGCGGTAAGCACTGGAATCTCAGCTCGGTCCAAGACCACACAGCAGAGAAGCTGCAATGTGAAATGACACCATCAGGCCCAAGCTCAGTGGGATTTTGTTGTTGCTGCAAAACTGTCATGCACCGGATGGCAATGGGCCTGCAATCCCCTCTGATCCTTTCTGTGACTAAATCATAATTCATTCTCACCCACACCCTCCCCTCTACCCACCACAGCTAGCAGGCCAGAAACAGGAACCACTGATTCACTTTAGCTAAAGAAGCCATCTGTCGTTATTTACCAGTGTACAAATCAAGGGAAGATTTAACAGCCCCGATGATCTGCTCTGCTTCTGCCTATGCCCTCTATTTTAATACCTTAAGTGGAGAAAGACATGGCCAGGCCCAGCCTGAACAACATTTGTCCTTTAAATTAGAAGAAACATTTAGTCTGCTGTAGATTTCCAGTGCTTTGCAGCTCAACAGTTAAAGAACGTTTTTTAAAGAATACTCGGTCCAGACCCCAAGCAAGTCCCAGGCCAGCAGGCCAGCATCCTCCCAGGCCACAGCACAGCCTCTCTCACCTTATTAGAAGTGGCTATAAGTTTTTGCTCTTCCTTGGAAGATGTGATGACTGGTACCTTGCAGAATGGTTCGTATGCATCTTTGTTCTGCTGAAACAAGAATCAAACAGCAGCTGACTGTAAACAGACCTTAAGGCACACTCGTATTAACAGGGAAGGTCCCGCATATTCTGTGCTACAGCTGGAGAGCTACAAGGTCAGCGTGCAACTGTCTTTGCGCTGCACTGAGCAGCCGCTTCTGGTCTGAACCAGGCTGGCGCTCCAGCTCCTGGGCAGCATCCCTCTGGGACCACCTGAGCTGCTCGTGTGAGCTCTACACCACTGTGGAATTACGTACATATAAATGGCAGGATCTGGAACGTGGTTTCACTCCAACAGGACACCAGTAACAGTAGCTTCAAACCAAAGATGGGCATCTCAGAGGAAGACAATGAGAAAGCAGGACTTCAGCAGCCTGACGTCCTTGTCCATGATACAAAAAGCTTGTCCGGCCAACGGACCTACCCCATTCTGGCTGGTACTGGGCATTAACTTTTGTCACAGAGCTCATGCTGACGACAGACAGTTTCACGGTGTAAGACCCTGAACAGCCGTGGACAACACTGCAGAGGAGCCAGGCTTCTGCTCCTTGCACACTTCCAGCAGTCACCGGGGGGAAGCCGAGCAACTGTTTATCCCGCCCTGTAACTGGATAGCACTGTTGAGAACAACTCCGCATGTTCTTCTGGATGTGACGAGGCTCCAGCAGACCAATGAAGTATTTCAATTTCTGGCCTTACCCTGGCTTCAGAAAGGCAGCAAGTGGAGACCAACAGAAAACCTTGCTGTGCACACTGAAGCTCTGCCCAGATGCTGCTTCCCACCCAGAGCAGCCTCCTCCTCTTGACCTTCCCTTGCAGCCGGAGCAACCCGACTCCTCGTTAGCTCTGCAACCTACCTGCAAGGCTGCTTGGCACTCGTCCACCAGCCCCTGGACCAGGTAGTACTTCGCTTCAGCCAGCAACTCTTCTATCTCTCTGCGGCTCTCGGGGAGCGGCACAGCCCCATCGCGCAGGTAGTTCAGTATCGTCCCAAAATGCTTCCCACAGCGGTCGATCAGGATCCAGCCTAGGGACAGGGGAAGACCACAGTCCAGCAGAAGCAGAGGCAAATGCGGCAGAAGGCCATCACCCTGGCCTAGGACTGCTGTACCACGCAGGCTCCTGCCAAGAGGGCCTAGCTCCAGCTCCCTGCTCGAGCTGGCAAGCAGAGCAGCAGAAAGCTGTACTTGCACGGGGCACACTGCCTCCTCCTGCATTTTTCAAGTGTGTATGTAGGAGTAAGGCAGGAAGCTCGCTTGTTTCTCATTGTTCCCCAATTATTGACAAATGATTAACTATCACAGAAGAACGAATTCTTCTCGTTCTCAAAGCAACCAGCTCTGTTCTTCCTCTACTCACAGAATCCCTGACACATTATTTTCTTGCCTTCTGTCTGAGGGCCCTATTACATACACACGTGGCTGTTTCTTACAGACAGCTTACTGCAGCCAGCCAGACTCGACCATCTCTAGGTTCTTGCACCTGAACACAGCACTGGGACCCATCTCTGGAACACGTGCAAAAAGGTCGGAAAGAGAAAGACAGCATAGACTTTGGACGTGTCATTGTGAACACTGTTCCAGTCTCTATAATCCCCGAGTGCAGTAATTCGGTAGAACAAAGTGGCTGTTAGCAGTGCCTGAAACTGCTGAAACACACGATGCAACAGCACGCGTAAGCAGGACGTAACGTACAGCCCCTGCCCCAGAGCTCACCAGCACTGCTGCGTAATGGGAACGGGGTAAATGGAAGAAAATGGAGCTAAAACCAAACATTTTCCAGATAGCTGGTGATGGCAGGATCTGCGCTTCACCTCTCATCGCCAGTCTGTTGCCTGAATCGGGCTGGACCCTGAGAAACGTTACGCAATGTTGAGACTTGAGTTTCCATAAATGAACAGATGGCCACTCTTACGGGCTGCAGCTCAGGAATGCAGCGAGGAAACGCTTGTGGGGAAGGAGTCATATTTTGGACAAATAAGGAAAGTAGGTTAAAGCAGACCCTGTATGTTCTGCATGAATGGAATTACTAGTAAAATCTGAACATTTGGTTATATTTGGAAAGCGAACGCAGCCCTTTCATGCTGTTCTGGGGAAAACCGAGACACCCTCCAGCAGCTTACTACAGGCTTTCCATCTCCCTCATTGCCCTGCTGTCTACAGAAAACACAATGCGTGCTTGCAATTGTAATTTTACAGACTGTAAAAACAAACTAGAAAGCTGGAGGCAGGAGAAATAGAGACAGAGAAATGAAGGAACAAAAGACTGATGCGGGCTAATGAATACAAGACACCTATCCAACCAGAGCAGAAGAAAGCCCCTTTGTCAGTGCAGAGGTAGGTAAAGCAAGATCTCCATTTTAAAGAGATGAGGGAGCGCAAGACATGGTGGTAAGCAAGAACACCCATATTCCAAAAAAGCAGCCATTGACAGAGTTTACTGGAGTTCAGCAACTGGTAGGGAAGTAACGGGCAGGTTGAGAGCAGAATCACGATCCCCAAACTGCTTTGTTACCATCTCTGCTGTGATTCCCTCTGTAGGCTGTAAAAATCTGCTGCAACTTTCTGTTTACAGATGGCAAAACCAAAGCAGAATTGCTCACTTTCAGGTGCAGGGGGGATGAGAAAATATTTCGAGCAGCACTGCAAAATACAAGTGGCTGCCAGAAGAGCTTCCAAAAAATCCTTATGTTTTAACCAAACAGCCAAAGCTACAGCCAAAAGGAGATGACTCACAGGAAGACGACCCTGCTCCACTCAGTTATGGCTGCGCAGAGCCTAACGAGTGGGTTTCAGCTGTAGTCTTTTAAAGCCATTTTTAGTTGCAGTATTACAAAAACTTGCTGTGATCCATTTGTCGGGGTAGGAATACATTATCCATGAACCGCACTGTACACACGTTAGATTTTTAGGAAATTAATCTTCTGTTTTACAAGTCTCAGGGACAGCATCCAAACACTCAAACTAAACCAGACTACATTTTCTGACCAGGCCTTGACAGATGAAACAGTAGCCTGACACTGAAGACCACCTGATGCTCGACAGCCTTACCAACAGCAGGCCAAAAAAATCCCCACCTTGCCCAACTGGTTAACAGCAGTGGGGAGAGAGGGAAAATTCACGCTGCAGAAAGGAAAACTGGAAACAGATGGATGTGCTTGGAAAACTCACATCCTTATATCCTCTTATTACCATGAAATAAAATATTCAAAATATGCCGATTTGCTACAGTTCATGAACAATTTCTAAGCTAAGCTGAAATAATCATCTGCCAAACCCTAGCAGAGAACTCATCTTTCCTCCTACAGCCCAAGCAGCAGCATGCTGCAATTGTTAAGCTTTGAGAAAGAGCTCAGGAGATGGTACTGGGGTCTGAAGATTGCATCTGAACAAAGGCGAGGCCACGCAGTATGAAACATTCCACAGATTACATAAAAATTTCACTCTTTCCAGTTTCTCCGCAAGTCTGGCTTCTTTTCCTGAGAAACACTGTCTTCTGCCAGATTTTGGGTGTGACCAATCAACAGTATTTTGAAGAATTTCAGATAAAGAGAGTTTCCTTTGACAGCTATAATGCTATTGTCCCAGTTTCCAGCAACGTGCCAGGCAGCCGGAGATAAAGCAAGAGCTACTGCAATGGGAGTGTCTCAGTTACACCATACAGGAAGTATCAAATTCCTATTAAAACACAAGCTGGCTAAGCGGAACAGTCCCATGCAGACACAGGGGGATCCACAACAAAATCAGCTTGCGATTTTACATCCCAAGCATGGTATTTTAGCAGATTAAAGTCCGGTTAGCATCACTATTAGCAGTAATGCTGTCTGCTGCTCTCCAGAAGGCAGAACCTGCACTTACAGAGAGCAGCAAACTCTGTGCCTTGACCTGGAGTCCACAGACCACAGCTCCAGTGCTAATGCCGTGCAGCAGCCGAAAGCTTGCAAAAGGCATGGTAAAACAACTGGCACAATGCAGCTCTTCACCTCCCCTCCCCGGCTTAAATACAAGCACTTCTAGCTAAAACAGGGATATTCAATAATTAGCTTGGTGGGGTTTTGTGTGTGTTTTTGTTTTTGTTTTTTTAACATTTTTTTCCTCCAAATCCACTTCCTCCTATCTCGAGAAAGCTTATCACAAGAGTCCTACTAAATCCATCACTTGTTCCACATGACCTCTAAATACAGGCCATTCTAACGCCCTCAAACTCAGTCTAAGTCATCTAACCAAGTAATACATTCTCTGTGCTTTCAGCAAGTTCAAGTGAAAATGTCAAATAATTAACTAGTCATGAGAAAGGTGTTTTGAACCTTTAGGATCAGCGATGTGGTAGCTATTGTTAAAGACAAGGTGCCTAAGTCCATAAACATAGCTGCAGGTGAAATGCCAACACATAAACAGAAAGCTGTGCTTTGAATTAAATTGTGATGCTCCCACAATGTGAGAACGCTGATACAAAAGCGTGCCAGCAGCTGCAAGCAGCCATCACACAAGCACATTTTAGCTACGCTATTAAATCAAATGTAAATGTTTTTTTATATTTATATTTCAGAGAAGGAAACAAGATGAGGAAACTGCCTTCTGAGCTTCCAAGGAAATACGCAACTCCTGACTCATAGTTTCTTAACCACTATCCTCACCATTTTCCACATACTTAAGAGCTCCCACGTTAGGATTTCACAAGAAAAGGCCGGCCTGCGCCATCTGAGCCTGACAGGAGCCGCTGGACTTCTCAGCACCCTTTTGGTATTCAGACAATTAGTCAAGCCACACAGATCTTTTGTTCCACGCCTTTTCTCAGTTGTGTAAGCTGAATTTTAACACTAATAAAATGCAGAAATATCTGGACCTATGATTAGCTGCTTCTCTTTCTTCTCTGACTTTTGGTCCAACCCGCTCTAACCTGTCTGCACCGGAGAGGCAGCAAGCGGGCGCAAGGGACGCAAGGGGCACCCCCTTACCTTCGCTGTCCGTGAGGACTTCCATTCGGCCGCTGAACATGGCTTTGAGCATGGTGTCCTGCTTGGTCAGGGTCTGCATGGTGGTGTAGTAGAGGGCACCGCCGATGTTCAGCTTGACGTACTTGGAGCTCGGGCTCGTCCCTTTGAAGGAGGTAGTGCGAGTGGCAGCTGCCGGCACCGCTGAGCTCACCACGCTTTCTCCCGACATCTCTTCCTGCGAGCAAGCAGTTACCCGTCAGACCCGCGCCTCCGCTGCCGGCACCCAACCCCACGCCACCCTCTATTGCTTTACACGGACGTAGCGCAACACGCGCTGGGCATCAGCAGCCTCGGCACCTCTCTGCCCCTTTGACAAGTCCTCCAACATTTCAGATGTTTAACGTCACCTCCTGTCTGGTGGGGACAGAAACCAGCCAAAGAACGCAAATCAACCCAGCAGGGAAGAGCTCCTCGAACGCTGAGCAGCGTTTTGCACTGTGAAAGTCAGAACTTTCCCACATCAGACAAAAGCTGCGCTTCCTTTCACAGCTTTTAAAGCTGAAATTCTTGCTTTACGAATAATCTGCTACGCAGCTGGGCGATTCCCCGTACACACAGCCCGTGCAGGTGCTCCAGCACACTTCCTGTGTTGAAATGCAGAATACCCACAAATTTTCTCGAGTCTTCTTTTTCCCCTTAAAGCAAACGTGGCTCCACAGGGAGCACACCGAGGCCTCCCGCGCTCCCAGATTTCCCAGCACACCAAAACCTGACGTTCATCACCGCCCGCCCGCAGCCTGCAAGCGAAATTGACCCAGGTCAGCCACCGGGGTCCCTCGCTGTGACAGGAACAAGCCAGCTGAGCGCCCCGAGAGCCGCTAGCGAGAAAAACTCCATCAAGCTCCGTCTCCGCGGCTGTTCCGTGCCACAGCGGGACAGGAGGCGACGGCACCGGCCCCCTCCGCACCCCTGGGA
>VXAA01002705.1:732009-764754 GCA_013399115.1 Anseranas semipalmata | reverse complement strand
GCCGCACGCTGGCTTCGGAGAAGCCAAGCCCTCGGGTGAGTTGGCGTTCCGGCATTTGCAAAGGCGTTGTTGGTTCCCTCCTGCAGCTGCCCATCGAATCGCTCCTCGTTTCGTTCCCTCGTTGCAGACAATGATTAGGCTGGAGCGGGGAGCTGGAGCACGGGGAGTGGAACGCGGTGACAACAACGCACTGATTATTGTTATTTACTTGTTTGTTTTGTTCTTAAAATCTATTTGCCTGCATTAGGTTGCAGACTTTGCTGGACTGACTCCGATATAAATGTCTGTTTTCTTATTGCAGCCCCATTGGGAAGTCATTTGGCTTTGCCCAGGCTGTATTTTGCAGGCATTTGTTCTGTGTTGTTGGACACTCTGCTTCCCCTGATTAAATGTTCGGTGCAGGTAGTCAGACCGAATGCCTGAATTGCCTTTCCTGTGCGTTTTCTCCACTTTGCTTCCCGTTCCCCAGGTGTTTGCCACAATGCTTTTTGTTTCCTTAAATTTACATTTCGGTAGGTAGTAACAATGTTCAGCGCAAGCCAGTCCTCCAAGGCGCAGTTCCTCGATAAAGCACGGCAGGCTCGCGAGGAGCGGAGGGAGCTGAAGGAGCGGGAGCGTGCTGCCGTTCAAATCCAGGCATTGATCAGGAGATTTCTCTGTCGATGCCGCCTGCAGAGGGAGATAAGGTGTGTGAAATTCTGCCCTTCGCTCTTTGCTCTTATCTGGAGTGGGGTGCTTGGTGTTTAACTGCCAGTGTTCATGTTCCCCCTTTCCTAGGAGAGAAGTGGAGGATTTCTTTGAGGCAAGTGAATCTGCCTCAAGTAAAAGAAGTGCTCTTTCTGTCTTCAGAATTGCTAGGAAACTGCTGTTTGTATTTAATCATAAGGAGGACAAAGAGGTAAGGTTTCTACTCTGACATTCTTTCCTTCTTTCAATGGCATATTTTAACATGTTAAATATGTTTAAATAGTTACCTGGTGATCGTGTAGGTTCCTGCAATATATCTTGGCTTCAGAAACGTGATCTCTGTCTCTTAGTCCTTCTTGGAGAGGTCTGCCCGTAGGACTGAAACGGAAGAACCCTTGAATTGTTTAGTAGCGGTTCTGTACTCGGCATAGTTTAACGAATGTTTTTCCTGGTGACCATACCAGTGTCAGTAATTGAGCAGTGCCTTATGGTTTTGTTAGCTGTGTCAGTTCCCCAGCCAGGTACGTTGTGACAGCCCACAAAGATCTGTCTTGGCATAGTGTAGTGTGCAGCCTGTTTATATTGCAACTGCTTTTCTCACCTTGCCTGAATTTGTGTAAAAGCCCTTTGCTGTAGTGTCTCTGTCCGTGAAGTGGTGATCTTTTTCCCCAGAGAGCTATGAGGGCTAATAAAAAGGAAAACAATTGAAAGATGAAAGACTGTATTTAAATTGCAGCAGCAGTGGGTGACTTTTTAAATTTCTGTTCCAACAAACTCTTCTTCTGTCGACAAAGGTACAGGTACTGCAAATGCAGTTTTCTATACTTACACCATGAAAAACAGATGTGAATATTACATACAAAACTTTTAAGTGCCTGGTATCCATTTGAAGTTCTGCGTTACGGTAATTAGGTGCACTGCTCAGATCTGTCTGTTCTACTTGCTCTTCTCCTTCCCCGTCCAGCAGCAAGTCAGTCCCCTGCTGGGCCAGGGACCAGACTGTGCTCCTTTCCACTCTGCTTCTGGACACCACTCTCAGTTTGGATAACCAGAGCAGCCAATTTTATAGCTCAGAGTGCCTCATAACTTGCAAGCATGTGGCAATTACAGCTGGACAGAGATGGTAATTAAGGAGTTCTGGATATGATCGCCAAGTTCTGCTGAGAGCTGTGGTGGTCAGGAGTTTGGAACATGTTGCTGCACTCGTTGGTGTTAAGCTCTTCTAGCTGAACCCCAACAGGAAGATGGTTTTCCTGGCTTCAGCTCATGCTGTTGAGGGGAGCAGTTTAGCTGGGAAGGCTGAGGAATTCTTCCTTTTTATGAGCACTGTGTCTGAGGAGAGAGCTCTTCTGCATGGCTCTGGCATGGCGTGCAGATGAGCTCTTGGGGAAGGAGCCAACGGCACTGTCCGTGGGGAAGGTGTTTGGAATATTTGCTGTTTTGATATGTAGTTACCTTGCTTCCTCTGCTGAGCTGTTCCTAGTGCTTTTCCAGAATAGCCCTTACTGTAGCTAGAACTAATATCACCTCTTTTGTTATTTTGTTTGTTTTTGCAGAGATTTGAAAAGCTGTGCCGTTGTATTCTTAATAGTATGGATGTTGAGAATGAGCCCAAGGTCAGCAGGATTTTTTTTTTGTTTCGTTTTGTTTTTTTGTGGGGGGGGATTTAGGTTGGTGATATTTGAGTTATTTAGCTTTCAAAAGCCCCTGAATATTGCTGAGATTCTATGGTGAATGTTTGGACAGGTTCCTCAGTATCCCTCTAATATTTTTACAGTATCTTTCTGTGGTGGGTGGTATGCTTTCACCAAGTGGTTTCTGGGAAGAGAAATAACTTGGCTCCACAGCTGGGTTCAGTGGGGCTCTGAGGAAGTGATTTTGTTACCAAACTTCCTGGTAATGTATTTTGCCAATCAGTAGCACAAATACGAGTCACTGCTCCCATTTGTATCCTGCCTTCCACAGGTGTGGTATGTGTCACTGGCACTCTCCAAGGATCTCACGCTCTTATGGATCAAACAGATCAAAGACATTTTGTGGTTTTGCTGTGAATTTCTCAAGCAGCTGAAGGTAAAAAACATTTTCTTTATGTTTTTGTCTGACTGTATCATACAGCTCTGTAGTTTGGCATAGAGGTAATTAAATTTAATAACGATGATGTCTGTTATTGCAGCCTGACATCTTACAAGACTCCAGACTGGTCAATTTGCACCTCACAATGCTCGTCACCTTCACAGACACTTCTACCTGGAAAATCCTTCGGGGAAAAGGTTGGTGCATCCAATTCAATATTGTAAGGCACTGATCTGGGACTTTTTAAAATCTCCTGAATACTGCTTCTGCGCCCTGTCTTCTCCCCATGCTTACCACAAAGATTTGTTATGTGTCTGTGCTTGCAGAAAGCATAGAATGGCAGTAAGGATTCCCTTGAGATGAAAGAGGCTACTTCCCTTAGAACAGCAACAGCTGTTGCAAGGTTTTTATAGTCCTCCAGAGTCTCACACACCAGAAATGTTCAGATGATAGAGGAATATGCATTTAACTCTGTGTTTGTGTAGGAAATACACAGAAAAAGTAGACAAGTATATTGACGAAATGTGGCTCTTATAGGTTAAATGTTCCATTTTACCAAGACTTGATGTGAAATGCTGCTAAAATGGTTGTTTTGCATATAAGGGCAAGGAATTTGTGCAAGAAGGGCTTATGAACTGAGAGATCATTTTATAGTTTGTAAGAGAAGTGCACAGTGCAACTGTGATACTGTTTTAGTAACATCACTGTTTTAACCCGGAAGGTGAAACCCTGCGGCCTGCCATGAACCACATCTGTGCTAACATCATGGGACATCTAAATCAGAAGGGATTTTATTCTGTGCTGCAGGTGAGTCTCAGGCTGCTACAATTGTCTTCAATTTATTCCAGGGAATAAAGCCCCAGTCTTGTGCTGCACTCCGTGTTCTGAGGAAGGTTTTATGATCTCTGTGGTGGTGTGTCAGAGAGAGGCTGGGTGTGCAGCACTGGTGATTTGTGTGTGGTTGTGTTTTTCTTCAAAGCAGTAAAGCGGAGTCTTTCTACTTGAGACCGAATACATAATCTCCTTTTTGTCCTTACTGCCAAATCTAAATGCTACTTAATCATCTTACAATGAGATGGACAGGAAGTTCAGTCATACAGAGCAAGGACCCTAGAATATTTTTCCAAACTTTACTGCTGACTTATTGTAAGGATTTGGTTTGTTTACTGTTCTTCTGGGGAAAGAAAGTGATGTCATTTTACTTAATCTTTTAAATTAGAATGATATTTCCAAGCAGCTATGAGACTTGCCTGTTAATTTTAAAAGGCCTGGGAACCTTCTGAGTACAGGTCATAGAGAAATAAGAACTATGGCCTGCCTGATTTGAATGCAGTTTCTCTGTATGCCACTATTAGCCTGAACCCCTCTAGTTCTGCCAAATGTCTCATAGTAACTGTTTTTTAGGTTTCTTTGGTGTTGTTCTTTTTCTCTGCTCTGAAAATAAATACAGCATCTTTCAGGAACAGTTATAATCTTTTATTTTTCTGAGTACTGCAGGGTTTTTTGTTTGTTTGTTTTCTTCCAGATTTTGCTAACTAATGGCTTGGCAAGATCCAGACCATCCTTGTCCAAAGGCTCTTTAACTGCCATCTTCTCTCTTGCGTTGCGGTAAGGCAGCCAGAGCTGCTCGAGGTGATATGCAGCCAAAGTCTTTATTGTGCTTTTGAAGACTTCTCTCTGCCAGTCTCTTTGTGCCTTTGAGAGTATCTCCCTGTTGAAAGAGCTGCTTTAGGCAAATAGTTCACTTTCCTGTCATCATTTTTCAGGTCGGAATGCTATTAAGTCAGTAATAAGTGTTAGCATAAGCCTAGACTTTGGAGTGTGATTCCAGTTCAGAGTACAGGATCTGCATGCCTTTCTGTTGAACCATCAGAGGGGACTGGAGCCCTCTGGATAAGTACAGTTGTGCCTCTTCACGATGAACTGCTGTTGCACATGTATCTGTTACTGAATTTGCAGGGCAAAGTTTGTCACTGACACAAGAGCTAGGTGCAGGTCTTTCTAATGATTCAGTCTATGCTCTTGAAGAAAAGTATGCTGTAAATCTGACCTCATCTGTGAAGAGCTCATGTCTCTTCACTTTGGAAGTCTGCAGCCAGTAACAGGCATTCTTTAAGACTTCAGTGGTTAATCTGTCCCTCTTCCCTTCTATATCTGTCACTGCTGGAATCATGAATTTGTGATGTTCGGTGGAGTAGTAGTAGGTGCTCTTGAATATGTTGCTTAACTTCTGCCCAAGGAAAACACTATTTAATTACTATCTTCATGGCACTGGGGAGAGGGGGAACTTAGGAGGTGAACTGCATAACATTTATAGCTCTCTGGGTGGTGTGGATGTGCTGTGTAAAAATAAATTATGCTGTGAACTGTTTGACTTATATTTCCTTGAGTCACGATCAATTTTGTGAACTTGCTGTGATAACAGAAGTGTAAGTGAATATTCTTTTTCCAGCCATGCTTCCTGATGAGGATAGAATCAGCAGCCAGTCCTGAATGGCTCAGTTAGAAAGACTGCTTCTTACTTTGCTAGGTCAGGTGTCTTGCACTGAAGTATTTTTCTCTCTGTAGCCCTGTGGTTGCTGCGCAGTTTTCAGACAATCTGTTGAGGTCGTTTCTGATCCATATCATGTCTGTGCCTGCTATAATGACTCATCTTGCTACTCTAACACCTGAGGTAAGTGGGTGAGGTAATAGTACCAAAAATCCACAGAATATAACACGGGGCCACTTGTTATTCCATTTTATCAGCTCTTAGAACAGAACATTGGCATTTCTCTCTTTTCCAGTTTCAACTCTGTTGTGGAAGTACTCGATCCTTCCCCCCTCCGTATGCTCAGGGCATCTAATACCACAGAAGTTATTAACACTAGTGAGGTGATGGAACGAACCGCCCTCAAATAAACAAATACAACAAAGATAAAGGCATATGTGATACAGAGCTTGAATTTTTGCATGTTCTTATTCTTCTATTTCTGTGATCGTGGGCAAAGACAAAGTAGAAATCAGTCTGTTGCATGGCAAAGGATCTGTGATGGTAACTAGCAGGCTATCCTCTAATCTCATTAAACGTGTCTGCTCCTATGCATAGCTTGGTGCAGACAGCAAGTTTTGTGTAAAATGGGCATTCTGCACTCTTGCGGACAAACACTTGAAGTTCTGGCTACAACTAGAACATGGCCTGTTCAGCTGCAAGGTTTTTCATTTCTTAGACCAGCTTCATGTCAAGGACTTACTCTCTTCAGCAGTTTCAACTTGCTGATTTATCTGGAAAAGAAAAGTCAGTCCAAATTGCTGATGGCGAATCAGCTGTGGTTGTCCTGTGTGGCTCTTCTCAGCCTCACTTGCAGTTAAATTCTGTGTTTCAGCGTCTGGCAGTGATAGAATCTCATGATCTTTTCCGCAAGTTCATCCTATTTTTAAGTCGTGAAGTGCAATGCCGAGATGTCTGCGTGTGCCTAGAAGGAAGTCACACTCTTTGTTTGTTGGGTAAGCACCTGCAAGACGTCTTTCTTCTGGGCTTGGAAGAGAGTCTTGAGTCAAATCTTTATTCTCCATGGGTCAGAGCTGCCCCCAGCTCCCCATTTTTTATCCTTATTTAGATAGTTTCTAAATAATACTTGAGATTTATTGAGATTTATTTTAGGATATTGCAAGTATGATGTAGCATTAGGGATATTAAGAGGCCCTTGCAAATGGAGGAAGGGTCAGAGTCCTGCTCTTGTATGAATGTCATCAGGTATACCTGTGACGTATTATCTCCACTTTAGCTAGCTTTTCACTCTGATTCTGAGAAAGTCTTGTAGTGTAGCAGACTACACGACAAGAGAATCTTTAGGGAATCTTATTTCCGTAAATAGATGTGCTACTGAAATATTTAAGTTTACATTACTGTAAAAGTAATGAGGAGCAGTTGGAATTCAGGAGTAACCATGGATTGTCTGTAACTTTTAGTACTTTGTAGAAGGTGTTGGTGGGATGCAGTTGAGAGGGCTGCAGGAGGATGTCAAAGTGACGTGCCACCTTCGTGAGTGATGTGATGGAAATGGCTTCCTGTAGGATAGCCTCTAATAGTCATTTTTTTTAACAGTAATCCTTTTATGGGCTTGAAAATCGGTGTGAGTTCATTTTGTCTCTTTTGTCTGTAACCACTGCCCTGCAGTATCTGTTCCCCTTTTTACATTTTTCTGTACTGGTTGTTCTGCCAGGTAATCTTGTGTACTTGGGCTCCTTGAATGATAAAGTTCTTGAGGAGGAGACAGCTCATTTTGTGGGTGTGCTCATTCACATGCTCTCCTACTGCCAGAAGTATGTTTCACAAAAGAAATCCAATCTCACCCACTGGCATCCTGTTCTGGGCTGGTTTTCACAGACTGTGGATTATGGGTAAGTGAGGATGACTTTATGGTGACAGATGATTAAGTCTTTTTTTTTTTTTAAGCTGCAAAGTGTTTTATGCTTTGAGATGAACAATGTGAGGCTATTCAGAATAACTTCTCAGATATTTCAGGTTATATCTGCACAATTTAAATTGTTCCATTCAT
Source organism: Anseranas semipalmata (assembly GCA_013399115.1). Taxonomy (NCBI): domain Eukaryota; kingdom Metazoa; phylum Chordata; class Aves; order Anseriformes; family Anseranatidae; genus Anseranas; species Anseranas semipalmata. Next base: position 757,453 of record VXAA01002705.1, on the reverse strand, counting down.
ATCTAAATGATTACATGAGGAAGTTCAATTAGTGTAGTCAGACTGGTAATAGTGACCATAAAGCACATTTGATATAGGACCTATATATTGGCTTTTCCTTTGAGGACCGTCTGCAGGGTGGGTTCCTACTCCATTTTGACTATGAGCTAAGTGTATCAGAGTATCACTGGTGTTTTATTCCAGCCTCCTGTCTAACATGTCTCTCTGACTTGTCTTTTAGATTGAATGAGTCCATGCCTCTGCTGACAAAGCAACTGCAGCATCTCTGGGGAGTCCATATGATCCGCATCCTCTTCAGTGATGTGCTCAGCAAGAAATTGCTAGAGAATCAGGAAATAGCTCAGCTGCCAACACAGCCAGTTTCCCCTCAGAACAGCCTCCCTATGAAGAGTCAGTTCTGGAGAGTTGCTTTTGTGTTTTCACGTGTTTGTGTGTGTGTGTTTCTCCCAGTCTCACAGGAGCTGGACTTTTCCACTTAAGCTAAAAGCTTTCAGTAATTACTTGCAGCAGCTGCTGCTGCTTAGGTGGGGATATGATCTAAGTTATTTGTAATTCCTGCTCACAATGCCTCTATGACCTGGGGCAAGTCTCGTACTTTGGTGCTGTGAAAATATGTGCTTATTTTAGCAGTTTTTTTTTTTATTGTTTCTCAAGTAGCTGAAGTGCTTACTGCATAACTCAGTGCTTTCCAAGGCAAGAGTGGGAGGCCAGCTTCCCAGGTGAAAAGCAAGGTGAAGCTGGCTTGTGGGCCTGTGATGCATGGTGATTCTGCAGAAGTATATTTAGAATAAGACATCTGTAATCTAGCTATTTTCCAGCTGCTGCCCATAGCACTAGATCCTGCGGCTCATTAGTTACTGCAGTTCTGGTAAGGTTTTAAGCTATAGAGTAATATCCCCGCAGAAGCATTCTTCTGCGTTGCTGGCAGTTATACAGTGTTCCTTAAGAAAAATCCACCAAAACCTACCGTCCATGCAGTGACCCAGTTTGTTAAAATCTTCTTCATCACAAGGTTGCCAAATGGCTGAGGATAAGAAATGCCTTGGAATAGCGCTTCTGTCTCCTGAGCCAACGTTTCGTGTGCTTCTCTGTCACCAGATCTCTTCAAGAGAGCTTTCCAGAAGTCTGCATCTGTCCGCAACATTCTCAAGCCTGTTGGGGGCAAGCGAGTGGACTCAGCAGAGGTGCAGAAGGTGTGCAGTATCTGTGTCCTGTACCAAACCACTCTCACAACACTAACACAGATCCGCCTGCAGATACTCACAGGTCAGGGCACATCTGTGCTTTTCATATTGCTTAATATGTGGAGAAAAAATAGATTTTTCTTATTAAATTCTGTTGACTTGTTGGTAGTTTTATTACTGACAACAGTTTATTGACTGGTTGGGTGGAAGGCTTGTTCCATCCTGAATCGTACATCTGATCAATAACATTCATCACTCCTTTATCAAGCATTAACTCTGCAGAATACAAATTGAAGCAAGTTTTCCTATAATGAAACCTTGCTTACTCCATATCAGACTTAAGACTGAGTCAGTGTTTTCAAGAAGCCTAGCAATATTAGTCTTTGTGATGGAAACACTGAATGCTTTCATACATTTTAAGAACAAATTACCTGTCTTCCAGATGGGTAGAGGAGGAGATGAGTACTCTTTCGGTCTAGTGGCTATAGCAGAGGAATGAGTCCACAGCGGGAAAGGGCTGCAGATATGCAAACAATTAATGCCTCATTAAAAAGCTTTTTTGGGCTTTCCTGATGACTGTACATCTTCTCTTAATGCAGACAGGCTTGGGAGCCCAATGTGATGCCTATGTTCACTTCAAGCAAAGGGTTGCTTTGCAAAAGGATCTGTCAGCTCCGAGTTACATTTATCTCTTTGAGCATGCATGAATAAGAAGGCAGAAAAAGCTTTACTGAGTGTGCTTTATATTTTTCCATTTCTAGGCCTCACTTACCTGGATGATCTGTTGCCCAAATTGTGGGCTTTTATCTGTGAGCTGGGACCACAAGGCGGGTTAAAGCTCTTCTTGGAATGCTTGAATAATGATACGGAGGAATCTAAGAGGCTGCTGGCCATGTTGATGCTCTTCTGTGACTGCTCCCGACACCTTATCACGTAGGTAGCAAGCAGAGGGTGCTCTCTAGATCTGTAATGTGAAACTCACGTGTTCCTTAGGTTTCAAGAGGAATAGTTAAGGTATTGCTGACTTTGCTTAAAGATGACTAGGTAGGGTAAAACAGCAGGCTTTTCAAATGTAATCCTGAGAGAGGACTTCAAAAGGACTTCCCTCATCAGCCTTGTGCAGCTTCAGGAATATACAGATGGCTGAAGAAGTAACAAAATATTACAGAACTAGCTAGGGAAGGAAAAGAAACATTTCTTCTGCTGCTTATGGGCAGCAATTGCATCAGTCCAAAGCATATACCTTGGTGAGTCCAGATGAGCTTTGAGGAATGGTGGTATAGTACTGCTGTAAGGAAGCTCTGCAGCTTCAGTGCTTCTGTTTGCAACTCCGCTGTATCACTCATTGACTTGCACAGCACAAAGGATGGGAGAGGAGGGTGGAAAATTGTCCTTGCTGGTTAGTAGAGACAGTTTTCTTAGCTTGGATGATGAAAAAGCTCTCCTGGGGACTAGTGCATAGGTCCTTTTAACTATGAAATACTGGCTGTGCTTGCATCTCAGACCTTTCATCCTATTTTCTGGTAGGATCAGATATCAATTAAAATCAATAAATAAGGCTTAGTTGTTTATGACTTCAGATCCTCATGTGTGTCAGTTGTCATAGAAATAAGCTGCTGCTAAAGGATAATGTGCCTTTATGAAAATTTCAAAAGGGAATTAAATTGACACTTGTACATTTGCATTTGTTTTCTCTGATAGGATTCTTGATGACATAGAAGTCTATGAAGAGCAGATTTCATTCAAACTGGAAGAGCTTGTTACCATCTCATCTTTTCTGAATTCCTTTGTGTTTAAGATGATCTGGGATGGAATTGTGGGTAAGTGCTTTTAGTAGCCTAAGTTGAGGATGCTATTAGAACAATATATGGCATTAATTTTGGAATTTGAAGCTTCTGCTAATTATTACTTTGCACAAAAACATATTATCGTGTGGCTTGAGAATATGTCCCAGGGTTTTGGTGTCCAGATGCTGCTATCATGCTTGGCACCAAATACAATGCACTGGTCTATTTCAAGTGAGAATTTGTTACCAGACATGATGGGCATATTGGCTTTTGCCATCTTGCTAGTCTTTGTAGATATCTAGTGTCAATCTATATGTGGGTATAATTAGGGCACAGCTCGGTTCTGATAATGAGATGCGATAGTCCATTCCTGTTGTAATGGCTTGGTTGGAGCTTGCTGAAATGACTTTCATGTAGCTAAGAGTTTTTCACTTTGATCAAGAGTCTGTCTGTCTTCTGGGAGGCACAAAGTCTCTTTCTTCCCTCTGAAGGCAGCGGAGGTTAGAAGTATACCTCTCCTACTAGTGTGGGGCAGGTGATCAACATGTTGCTCTTGGACACTCCTGTTGCCTAGGGTGCCTGGACATTGCTGCTTTGTTCCCTTTGTTCAGAGAATGCCAGAGGGGAGACGCTGGAGCTGTTTCATTCTGTCCATGGCTGGCTCATGGTCTTGTACGAAAGGGACTGCCGCAGGCGTTTTGCTCCTGAAGACCACTGGTTACGGAAGTAAGTGTCCCAGCTCACGGCAAGGGTCATGTGCAGCTGTGTGCTTGTCCCAGTGCACCAGCTCCCCTGTGAAAGGCTGGTTTGGGATCCCTTACTTTAAATTGGGTGCCTCTCATTCTGCCTGCGAGATCAAGGTCAGTAGTGCTCCCTGTGTTGTTTGCATTTAAGGATACCCCTTCTCTGTCAGGGATGTTTAAACACCCCAGAGAGGTGCTTCTCTTCTGTGGTGTAATGATTAGCTGCTACTCATGGAGGGTGGTGCTTTGAAAAGTGACTCAGCGCCTAACAGCCTGAATGTCTCTGGCCTTCTCAGATGTGTACACCTGAGCACTTAAGTCACCTTTGAAATCATTACAGGTTTCACCTCTGTCCTACCCCTAGCTATTTACCATACCTAGACATTTCTCAGGGATCTCTGAATCTGTGCCTTTCTTTGTAAGGGACCTCAAACCCAGCGTGCTCTTCCAGGAGCTGGACAAGGACAAGAAACGAGCCCAGCTGCTCCTGCAGTACATCCCGCATGTCATTCCCCACAAGAATGTGAGTGGGCCAGGGGCAAAGGATGGAGGCTGAAAAGCTAGCGTGACCTGGGCAGCCAGGGATGGAAAGGACGCGTGTCTTGAGCATTTTGTGGGGTGGAGCTTGTGACGGGAATGCTAGTTAAACAAAGGTCTCCTCCCTCCCCCACTGTTCCCCATGTATTTCCTCTAAACTGTCTTGGTTTCTTTCACTGGGAGAGAGCTTATTTGTGTGGGCAGCTGCCTAAAGTCAGCCAGCAGTGCAAGATGTGGCTTTGGAGAGAGTCTTTATGCAGAAAGCAGTGTCTTTGTGCAGACAGCAAATCTGCAGACCAGATGAATTTTTATGTGGTGATAGGAAAGGTGCTTTTGCTTTCAATATTGTCAGTACTCTGTCCCTTCCAAAGCAGGGCTACAAGAATTTGTCTGCCTCACTGGGGAACAAGGAGGCAGATCTCCCTATTTCTAGTGAGTAGGTGACAGTGGTATCATTGGGCCTACCAGGGAACACAGCAACCAAGAGCTAGTTCTGGCCATGCATCAGGAACATCTGAAAGCCCTGCTGCGTTGGTGGAGGAGGATCCCTGTGGATGAAGGCTTACATGTGTTTTCTTTTTAAGAGGGTGCTCCTTTTCCGAAACATGGTTACAAAGGAGAAGGAGAAGCTTGGACTGGTTGAAACCAGCTCTGCATCACCTCATGTCACACACATCACCATCCGCCGCTCACGTATGTTGGAGGTGAGTGACTTGGCTTGCAGAAGCCAATTAACAAGGCAGTAACTTGGCCTGACGAGAAAGGGGTGTGAATATGTTTTTATCTTCTCCACGGGTGCTGAGGGACCCCATGACAGTTCTGTCTGCTTTTTGATGAATTGATGTTAAAGGAAATTGCTGGACCTTAGTTTGGTTCAGACTGCTACAAACCTGAAGTTTTGACTAAGAAAAATGCCAGTTATTTTGGGCACAAAAAATCAATGACAAATGCAGATGTATGTCGTGTGTATCTGTCTCCTGTCTCTGCTGCACGTCTGCATGGGTGTTTTGTATGTCTTACCACATGTTTGTCCTGTGGCCCTCTGGTCTGTGCAGGATGGATATGAACAGCTACGACAGCTTTCCCAGAATGCCATGAAGGGAGTGATCAGAGTAAAATTTGTGAATGATCTGGGTGTTGATGAGGCCGGTATAGATCAAGATGGTGTCTTCAAAGAGTTTTTGGAAGAGATAATAAAGAAGGTGTTTGACCCTGCACTCAACTTGTTCAAGGTATGACGCAGGGCTGCAGATGCCAACTGTGATGAGCAGCTGCAAACAGAAACAGACTGGCTCATTGTATTCTTATCTCTGCGTGTAGACAACCAGTGGTGACGAGAGGCTGTATCCATCCCCAACATCCTACATTCATGAGAACTACCTTCAGCTCTTTGAGTTTGTGGGAAAGATGCTTGGGAAGGCTGTATATGAGGTGAGCTAAAGCTGCTGTACTAGGATATTGTCACAGTTAGTATTGCACTAAATAGTTCAGGTGCAGTTCTGTAGTGGTGTCCTGTGCCTTTGAGAGCATCTGTTACATGCTTGGAGAGGCATTGGTGAAGAGGAACTTGTGACAAAATGTCTTGGGTAAAGATAGTGATGGCAGACCTGTCTGGCACTTTTTCAGGGATGTATGAAAAATCATTTCGGAAGTAGGATGTGGCACATACCTGGCTTAGTCTGCTTGGTGCTGGGGACTCTAGCTAGAATGCTCTGTTATTTTGGTGTTACACGTCTAAGTATCCGTTTGTTGATACTTAAAGTGACATGTGGTTAAAGGAGGATGGAAAGGCAGAATGACCCTCTCCACCTAAGGTAGTTCTTTAAAAGAAACACAGGGTTCCCCGTTGTGGTTGCCTTTTTGCACCTTCTCCATTAACTAATGGATTTTAAGAAGATGTGGTTTTCTTAGCTGATTTCAATGTCTTGCATCTTTACACTTGTCCCACAACACATGATCTGTCCTGCAGGCCTCCTAGGTAACCAAAGACATTGCACGTAACAAATATACAGAGTGACCTTATGTATACATTCTTCTTGTTTGCAGGGAATAGTTGTGGATGTACCATTTGCTTCCTTCTTCTTGAGCCAGCTACTTGGGCACCACCACAGTGTCTTCTACAGCTCTGTAGATGAACTTCCCTCCTTGGACTCTGAGTTCTATAAAAATCTCACTTCAATTAAGGTTTGAGCATTACTTTTCCTGCTGTTCAACTCCCTTATCACTGCTGCTGCTAGGAGTACTAGATTTGCAAATGCCTTTAGGGTTCTGATCATCTTGAAAAACACCCTGAAAGTAATAGTATTAGGGGACCTGCATGCTGATACTGAAGCAAGTTGGCATGCAGTGGTCCTTTGTTTTTACTGGGGCAAGCAGGGATGAGAAAGGAGTCTGGAGGTTTAATCTTGGAACTGGAGATCAGTAACTCCTGAGTTTTAGCCTCGGCTCTTGTGCAGTCTCTCTATAATGTCAAACAAATCATGTATTTGTTATGCTTTGGTGCCTAGTGCCTTCTAGGGATCACATAGTGGGAGAGTGATACAGAAATGCAGAGCTGCTCTTCCTGCTGCTAAACACTAACTTTTTTCCCTTTCTTTGTTATTTCTGTAGCGTTATGATGGTGATATCAGTGACTTGGGCTTAACGCTGTCCTATGATGAAGATGTGATGGGTCAGGTAGGCTTTTATTTGATGACTGTTGGACCTTATCTCTGCTTTGTTCCAAACACCCTCCCTGTGCTATCTGTTGATGAGCACTGATAGTCAGAATCCACAGTCCTGGCTTAGGCAATCCCTCTTGCTCCTGATTAGATCCTAGCCGTTCCCTACAGGAATGTCTCCCTTGCCTGTCTGGCTGATGTTTCCAGAAGGAGCCTTTGAAGCACTGAGAGCAATCCTGAGGATCGCTGCCCACTGCTATGGGAAAGCCTGTGATGCCAGAAGTGGCAGATTGTGAATAAAAGCAGTTAGCAGCAGAACTAGGTTTGACTCCTGAGCGGAAGTATCCTATCTTTTATTTAGTGTCCTTAGGGGAGAGATACTCACCTGCAGTCTGTGGGCCAGCAAAAGGCATTTATTTTTCTCTGCTGAGCTTTCTGATAGCTGGTCTTTGGCATCTAAAAGGCAATCTGTTCAAACCTGTGCTACAAAGAGTGCTTTTCACTCTCTGTTTCTGGATATGTAACTTGCATGCTTTATGTGGCCCCATCTGACCAAGAATCTTGAGGAGATTGACTGATAAATGACCTTGTGTTTGATTGCGGTTGGGGCTTAGCTCTGCTCTCCTTTTACAAAAGATGCCTGCACTCGGAGGCTGGCTCAGATTCAGAGGTTGTCTGAACTCAGCTGTAGGATTCTGTGGCTTCGTTCAATATTTAGCTGTGGGCAGAGAATAGCTCTTTCAACAAAGTTTGCCCTCTGACCCTTAACTTTTCTAGTGCCAGCATTTTTTCTTTTCTAGTTGAAAAACATTGTTTTATGCTTTCCCTACATAAATGGTTTTCCCCTCTTTTAAAAAGAAGAATCTGTGTGAATAGGAAGGAATTCCTTTTCTTTAAATGGAGCTGTTTCTGTGAGGGGAAACTTGAAGTCTGACAGTAGGTCACCTGGCCTTGAGAAGAAAAGGCTGCTTGTCACAGTTCCATATGCAGGTCTGAAGATACGTGCTTGCACTTGTGCACTGGGTTCTGTAAGGTTCTGCTCAGCCACTGGTGCTACAGTGATGCTGTGTGTACATAGCTGGGAAACAAGATAAAAAATGCCTTCACTGTCTGCATATGCTGCTGTCACCCCAAATTCTATGGGGAGACCCCTGCTAGCACTAAGCTAGCTTAGAGAGCTCAGAGACCACTATGTCATGAAGTGCTTATCTGGAGTAGCTTGTCCTTGAGGGCTCTGCATGCTGCAGTTTCAGTCTTAAGTTCAAGCTGCCTAGTTTGGACCTAGCTTCCATGTGTCTGATTGCAGCAATGGCAGCGTAACGAACCTGCAAAGTTGCGAGGGTGAATGGGAAGACAGCTACGTACCGATACAGCCCTGCCCTGCATGGGTGAGAGGTTGTATCTGCTGGGCAGCGTGCTGAACACCTTGTTGCTGCCTCAGGACTGCTGAGATTTTCAGCTTTGGTATTTTTTTTCCACCTTAAAAATAAAGGTAGGAAACCAGCATATGAGAGCCCAGCGATAAGACATTGAAGGCTGCAGCACTCAAAACTTCAAAATAAACCTGGGGATTTCTGTTTGCGATGTGCTTTAGCCGTCCTGAAGCAGCCAAGTGGGGTAACCCTGTAGTTCCTGAATGAGCTTGTGCATCCTTGCTAGGTACGACTCTGTGTCGGGCACAAGGGAGCTGAGCTTGTTCCCTGTGCCGGGCTCTATTCTGACCTTCGAAGCCACCTGGAAACACAGAGGCCCCTGTAACATATGAATAATAACTTCCTGCCTCTTAGTGTTGGTGCATAGATGAGTCATGACTCTGTTGCTGTAGCAAGCAACCAGAGGGTCCCTGCCATTATCTTCGAGTAGTGCTGTCGGCTGAGCACCAGGCCTTGGGCTCACAGGGCAGGAAGGAGATGCTTCCCAGCCATCTCACTTTCTGAGCACACCCTGCTTCATGTTTTGAGTGCCCAGCTTGAAGGAGCGAACTCCAGGGAGCTCCGTCACTCAGGCGGCCCCAGATGAGACCAGTGGAGCAGATAGCTTTGGATTGGGCTGTTAGACCGAGCTGTGCTCAGGCTCTGAAGTTGTTCAGTCTCTGGATTCTGGGATTGCGGCAGTCCCCTAGGGCTCTTTGAATTGATTTGTGTGCAGTTCAGCAGTGATGGATCAGACTAGAGAAGGCTTCCTCAAAGATGGACTGGCACCACTGGTGGGAGAGTTGGAGTTGCCTGCTGTTCAATTACTATGTTAATGGTTAAGTGAAACTGGTTTGAGGCAGAAGCAGGATTATTACTTAAATTTTAAATCCTACTGTTTTATTGTAAAAATAAATGTTTTATGGGGACGTAACAGCTTAGCGTGGCATTTCTTTCCATTGTGGTTCCAGGCAGTAATTAGCAATACAATCGTTTCTTCCCTCAGCTTGTTTGCCATGAACTTGTTCCTGGAGGGAAGACCATTCCCGTTACCAATGAAAATAAGTAAGTACAGCAATTAGATTTTTAAGGTCACCACTGCAAAATACTTTATTCTAGTTCCTTGGGCTTGCATCTGGAATGAATTGAGATAGATTAGAGTAGAAGGAGCCCATAAATATCTTAATAGAATTTACTGGTTACAGTTCATCGGCAGAAATTGTATTAAATTCGATTTGCAAAATAAAAATTGACAATTTACTTCTTGAAACAGTGCTTCTGAGGTCAAAGGCACACAGTCTGTGAGATTCTGCAGGATTTAATGATGGTGATAGATACGGACAGATGGATTCAAAGCAATTCAGGCACACAGTCGTGAACATAGAGGGCACAGATGCTCAAAGACACCTTGGAGCAGACAGATCTTCTCAAAATGATAACATGTGGCAGTTGTATAAAGCACTGTTCTTCAGAAGAGACGGTGGTGAATTCAAATGTAGTCGACAGTCGTACTTTAGACACAGGAAATCAGAGGAGACACTGAGCCCTGTAGCTATTTTCACAGATAACTGGCTTTTAGATAGTTATTGTAAATGTCAACTCCGGAGCCTGAAAACCAAACCCACCTTTTTGTTCCCTTCGTTTTTTTCTTCTCTATCCCCTTCAGTGATCATAAAAGCAGGATAAAATATCTATTAAGCAGATGTGTGTTTGAACTGGTAATCTGGGGGTTGTTCTCTCTAATGGCAAGTGAAAGCTGGATCCTACCTGAAGATTTATCTTTGTTAGTGTGCTTTGCAATCTGATGTTCCCAGTCTTTTCTCCTCTTGAGCTCTGACCAGGCAGTTTGCATTTGAAAGGATCTCTCTCTGGCTTGTCAGAAATCAGCTCAGGGAGGAAGTTGAAAGTCCTGTGTGTTGCTGTGCTCACTTACAGCAGAAACTTTGAAGCTTTTGTGCAGATGTGCACACGAATTGGTAGTTGAGAGGGAGCAGGAGAAGTATTACAAGTGAAAGCAATCTAGAAACAGTCCTGTCTCTTAATGGCAGAGTGAGGTTACCTAGCTGAAAACCCAGCCAACGTGATTGTGGTAGTGTCTGACTAGGAGCTGATGAACAGCAAGTTCAGTTGTTTTGACTGTTGGTAAACAGAGGAAGTCTGATGGTGCCTCCCTCTAATAAATACTACACCTCCTCTGTACTCCTGGGATGAAGGTGGAAATCTCCTGAGTGTTTTTAGTGTGTTAGTTCCAGGTCCAGTGAAGGCTCTGCAGAGCATGACTTGTTAATCTTGAGGAATTGAAGACAGGCCTATACTTTCATAATAGCAAAGCATTTCGTATGCACGGTATTTCTAAGGATTGTGAGCAGATGCTGAATCTGTTCTTTTGCATGTACTGCATAGCAATTTGTGTGTTCCAAGGATCATCTAAAACGTGTTGGACTGTAACAAGATAGAAAACATGGCTAGTGTAAGGCATTGACAATGTGGCTTCTGTCTACATGGCCACTCACAGCAGGATCAAATTATTTTCTAAGCTGCATTTGTCTGCAAGAGCCGTGGAGAACTCCATGCAAAATCATCTGTAGACTCTTTCCCTTCCAATTATCTCTGCTTGCTGGCTTGCTCCGGAATGATATCCTCTTGCAACCAGGTTGATCAGCCATGGGTTTCAATGGAGGCAGCACCAGAGCCCGAACAGTTGTTTTTCAAACCTAGAGAAGTGCCTGTCACTGGGAATCTGATCCTTTAAAGAGGAGCTGGATGCATGCTCCCACTGTGTCAGCTGCTGTCCAGCCAAGGTGATTCAACTGATTATTAAAGCCAGCTGGTCTCTGGGTTGGGAAGGATCTTTAAGAAGTAAGCAGACAGGCCCAGAGACAGAAGGAAAAAAGTCTGGGCAGAGGAACAGCTCTGTCTGCTTAAATAAAGAGCAGGACCCTGGAGAAGAAGAAATAATACATCTCCGGGTAGTGCTAGGGCTGGAGAGGCAGATTGGCAGATTGTTGCACACCAGCGGGGTGGGTATCTCCTGCTGCTCCAGCTCCCTCACTGCCACCTTCCCTCTCGCACACAGGATCAGCTACATCCATCTCATGGCTCACTTCCGGATGCACACGCAAATCAAGAGTCAGACAGCAGCACTCATCAGTGGATTCAGGTCGATCATTAAGCCTGAATGGATTCGTATGTTTTCCGCACCAGAGCTGCAGCGACTGATCTCCGGTGACAATGCTGAGATTGACCTCGAGGACTTAAAGTAAGTGACCAAATCAATCTGCTGGTCTTCTCACTCAGCAAACCAGGCTGTTTTATTACATATTTATTTGGAGGTCTGCAGGAGACTGACTCCCAACTTTCTGTTCCTCCTAATTGGAATTTGAGGAGCAGATGGAAACAAATGGAATGAAGAACAAGTTCCTTAAAGCTAATTTGGACAAAGCATTAATGAACATGGAGGGTCTTTTCCTCCACTGGCATGCAATGGCTCCTGAGAGCAGAATTTCTCTCTGCCCTTCCCTTTTCTCTGATCAAGTGCCTTTGTGGGGGCTCTGTACTGGCAGTGTCTGCTGTAGCAGTGAACCCTGACTCATGGCAGCGGTATTGATCCTTCCAGCACTTGGCAGCTGGCAGCAGTGACCCTGCTGCTGCAGTGGGCCACGAGCCTGTTGCAACCTTTCTCTCCCCAGAAAACACACGGTGTACTATGGGGGCTTCCATGGGAGTCATCGGGTCATTATCTGGTTGTGGGACATCCTAGCGAATGACTTCAGCCCTGAGGAGAGAGCCATGTTTCTCAAGGTAAATGCAGTCATTTCAGCCCAACTTGGAATTCGGGGTGGTTATGCCAGTGCTGTTCTGGCCTGTTTTCTGCCCTAATAGAAGGAGTATCAGAATGCTTAATGCCTTAAAATCTAGCCCCTGCTCCACTGGGGGAGCAGAGTGGCAGCCCTGGAAGCAAAGTTCCTATAAATACTCTTGCATTACCATGAATACTCCTGCATAGATGGCAGTTTTCAAAGGCTAGCAGAGCTGAGCACTAAAGCTCAGCAGTATTGTACAGTGGGGTGCTCAGATGCCAGTCCAAGCAGCTGTTTGCTGTGACTGCATTAGCCATGTGTCTGTTATATCCAGGCTGCTCTCACTGCTGCTGTCTTTCACTGTCCATCACTTTTTCAGTTTGTTACCAGCTGCTCTAGGCCTCCACTTCTGGGCTTTGCCTACCTCAAGCCTCCGTTTTCCATCCGCTGTGTGGAAGTCTCTGATGATCAGGTAGGCAGCCTGCTCGCTTGTGTCTCATGCTTCCCTTGCCTCACCTCTGGCAGGTCTCTTTCCATGCCCAGCCTCCTCATCTCCTCTGTCTGACCAGGAAACTAAACCATAAAGATGTGTTCTACAGGGGAAGGTGAAAATAGCCTTCCACTAACAGGATGCGTATGGCTGCACCTTCCTTCTCCCACCTGCAGCAGCAATTGGGCTTTTATTGCTTGTCTGCAGGGTTGTTTTCTCCTCGCACGTGACCTCCCTCTGATCCTCTTCTGCACCCTGCCAAGGGACCCTGCATGTGTAATCGCACTTGAAGTTAAAAGAGAAGCTCATTTCTAGCAGTTCTGGGGGCCAGGGCTCTGGGGTTTGATTCTCTCTATTCCCAGCAGATGGGCTCTGTGTTAGCACCTCTGCCCTGTGTATAGACAAGATGAGCTCAGCATTTCTGCCCCATTCCAGGACACCGGTGACACACTGGGCAGTGTGCTACGGGGCTTCTTCACGATCCGCAAGAAAGAGCCAGGTGGGCGTCTCCCAACCTCCTCTACATGTTTCAACCTCCTCAAGCTTCCCAACTACAGCAAGAAGAGCATCCTGCGGGAGAAGCTGCGCTATGCCATCAGCATGAACACTGGCTTCGAGCTGTCCTAGTTGCCACGGCCCTGGACTCCACAACAGGGGCTCTCAGAGCTGCTGACTGCTGCTGGAGGTGGAGGCCTTCATGCACAGAGAGTGGATGAGCTCTGCGGGAGCTGACTGCTCACTTGAGGGCTGGAGAGATAATAGAGGTTTACGGGGAAGAGCTTTTGGGCTAGACAGGGCTGGCTCTTCTTGGGCACTTCTCCAGGATGAAGGAGGTGATGGGCCTGACCCAATACACTCCACTTGACACCCACATAAATCGTCTTTAAAAGCAAACCCCGGGGGAGCATAAAAGGAACATTAAAAGTGCCAGTCAGATTAGTGACCGTAATACCCCCAGCAGGCTGTGCAGTCTGGGCAGCTGCCACTGTGGAGTGTTTCTTTTTCCTTTCCCAGGAGATGATCCAGTTTCTTACTGGGTGGAAGTCAGTCAATGAAAAGCCTGCAGAAGGGCAGAAACAGGACTGAGCCCACAAGGAGATAAGCGCGAGGCTGCAACATTGGATGTGCCGCAAACAGGCACGCTTTACTCAGGTCAGTTACTGCGTGGGGGCTTACCGATGCCCTTGCTCTGTGCAAGGCCCTCGCATTTGTCTCAGAGAATGAACCACTAGCCCAGACTCAAGGAAGCAGCAGGTTAAATGCAAGCAGATGGACCCTGCCATTCTCAGGAAGGCTTCGGAGTGCTGTAGGTTAAGAGCTCAAGCAGCAGGCGTGGGGGTCAGCATGCTGAGCCAGCTGTGCCTCTGCCAAGCTCTTGCTAGAGTCTGTGATTCAGACGAAAGGAGTTGTCAGAATTTGCTTGGGAGCAGAAAAGGTTTAATTTTATTTAGCTTCCAGAGTTCAGGAGCTGGCACACAGCTCAGGCAGCCCTTGCTCCCCAGCAGAGTGCTGCAGTGGGGCAGGTGCTCCCTGCACTCTCTGGAAGGGGAATGTGTGGAGCTGCCGAGAGCCCTGTGGAAACCTCCACTGGCAAAATTCCTCTTACTTGGATAGAAGTTTCACTTTGTCTGGAGTCTCTTTTGTTAGGGAGATGCACTGTTGCGAACTCAGACTTGGTCTCTGTATAACAGCCACATTCACTTGGTTGCCAAAGTATTTATTTTGGTTGCTTTGTCTCTTTCTGGCCTTATTTTTACAGCCGATGTTTGCCTGTAGCAGGCAGCTTTTTCAGGTTGTTGTGAAAGGGAGGATGAATGTGTGTGTGGGAGCATGCATGTGTGTGTTTTGGGAAGGTGTGGACCCTTCCTGCTGTTTTCTAATGAAGTCCAGAGCCTCATTTGTAAAGTGTCTCTGCAGCTTCCCAGCCTCGATCCCTTGTGCTGCTGCAAGTCCTGCCTCAGCCCAGCCCAGGCCAGGTGAGAGGACAGACTGCCGTCTGCTGGGCCGCGCTGTCCTCGGTGGGTTTCTGGCAGAAAGGAAAGCCATGTACGTTCTCCTGTTCTGGGACAGGATTAAAAACCAGTCACCTTCTCCCCTTCCTCTGTAATAAAGGAATGAGGCTCACTAATAAAAACAAGCTCGAACGGAGGCTGCCAGCAGCTCCGCTGGTCTGCCTTTCCCCTTGTTCCCTTCCTCTGGTGCTGGTGGCTCTCACCTTTGCTCTGGCCCCTCTGCCCTGCGCGGGCATATCGCCTCGGAGCCTCGCTGCACGAGGCAGCTCGCAGCAGCCGCTTGGCACGAGGCTGCCCTACCCTGCCTCATCCACTGATGCGCTTTGGTGCATCTAGCAGGGATTTGCATCCCTGGGCACGCTCAGCATAGCACAGCTGTCCGCACGGAGAAGGTTCCTTGGGCTCTTTGGAAGAGACCCTCTTAACCGCTGCGTGTTGCACATTTCAAACAGACCAGAAAATACTTGGTAACGTTCAGCCAACATTAAAGAAATGCCCTTTGCTTCATCTTTCTCTGTTCTGTCTGGCTTTAACAGATTTTCAGAAAGCAATTTTTTTTTCTTTTTACAACCAATGCCTGGAAATGCATCTGGGAAGCCATGTTGGGGCCCTTTTTCTGAGTCATCTCAGTAATATTAAGCAGCAGTGATTGGAAGTGTTAATGAGGACAGGAATGTCTGCATTCAGAGTTCAAGATACTGGACTAAGTCCAGAGAAGTTAAAGATGATAGTAAAAATTGTTTGGTTGGGGTTGTTTTTTTTTTTTGTTTGGTTTTTGTTTGTTTTTACATAGAGAGCATTTCAGCATTAAGCTGTTGTTGATTGTGTAGTTGAGAGATTTAGGCTCCAAGTCGTACCATTCATAGTTTAAAATATTACACAAGATCCCTTTTTTCTTGTGGGAGAATGCAGTGTCTAAATAGAGCACAATGATTGTTCAATGAAACGTTTTGTTGGACACAGTGAAGTAGAATCTTTGCTCCCCTTTTTTCCTTCATTCCTCAGGAGTACAATTCCTAGAAGAGATCTTAATGCAGTCGTAGCTAGGTCCCTCCAAACCTGAAAATATTGCACTACGAGACACTATATCCAATTTTGTAGCTAGCATATAAAACGTGATTGTCTGGTAAATGCCCTGGTGGCCGTGTGTGCAACAATAATATTTCTCTTGAGTAGCTGACTCCTGTATGACTGAGAGGCTTTAATATGTTTTTACTGGATCAGAAAGAAGGCTGTGAATGTGTATCGGTCCCTGCCTGCACTGCTGTATTCTGCGCGGGTGTTCTTTGTAGGGCAGGGATGGCTTTGCCAGGGGAGATTAATGACTATTTTTTCTATAGAAGACTTGCTGCTGTGGAGACCTTGGTACATCCCTTGTATAAGAAATGCGGGGAAGAGAAAAATAAACCCGGTATGAGTAAGATGACTAGATGTCTCTTCTTCCTTTCCCTAGGGGCAGGGAAACCACTGGATGTAATGTTCCTGCTCAGGGCACATGGCAGAGGTGGGAGCAGGGCTTTGGGGTATTGATACCTCTGCCAGCAGGCTGCGAGGCAGGGGGTGGAGGCTGCTGGTCACTTGGAAATCCCTTTTGTCAGGCTGGTTCCTGTCACATGCGCTCAGGTAGCCCTGAGACGGGCTCCTTGGACACTACTGATGGTGGTATGAGGAGCTCTGAGCCTGGAGAGACCTGGCAGGGTTGTTTTGAGCAGGATTTGTTCTTGTGTCTTAGAATATGCTTGGAGAAGTGCTGTTTGGTCCTGCAGGGTGCTGTGAGTTCAATCCTTGGTACCTTCATGAGAGTGTAGGTGCTTCTGGATGGAGGGGAGGAGAGGGAACTGGGCTGGAAGCCCATGCAATTTTTCCCAGCCAGCGTGGGAGAGTGGGCAGTGCATATCCCTGAACGCTCAGCAGAGATGCTCTGTTGGGTGATGCTCAGCTGCCCTCTGGAGGTGGCCACCGCTGCTTCCCCACCTCGATCTTCCCAGCCTAATCCTTCCGTAGTCCTCCCTCTGTGGTCCAGCTCTGCTCGGGGCTGCACAGACGGGGAGGTCGTACACGTGGGTCCTAGGGAACGGCTCCATGTTCTCCTGACGTTTGGGTGGAAAGTTGCTTTGCTGTGCCAGAGCAGACAAGGAGAAAGCCCCCGTGCGGAGCTGCCAGAGCAGGTGGGCAGCCCCGCAAGACGGGGCTGTGCCGCAGGGCCCTCCTGCCTTGGCAGAAGTTGGAGCTTCGTGGCAGAGCTGACTGCGCGCACAGGCTTCTGCGGATGCTGGGACTGGGTTCGGACAGCCAGTGGGATTGCCTCTGGATCTTTTCACCGAGAAATCTGGTTTGGGGAGGGAAAAGAGGCCTGGGGAGAGAGACATGGGTCTGTGGAGCAAGGCTTTGCATTTTAGAAGCTGTTGTAAGGACCAGCTGCTTGTACGTTAGCCCTTAAGTGGCTGACATGGGTTTTGTTGTTCTCAATATAAGCAAGTGGTTTTCCCCTCGCTTGGCTCTGGGAACGCTTCCTTGCAGGAGCGCGGAGCTGGGCCTGTCGCTGCTGGTCCAGCTTTCCCTCCGAGTTCAGCCGGGTGTGTGGCAGCGCAGCCCTTCACTTCCCAGCTTCAGAGCCGTGTGTTGTCCCTCCCGGCCGCGTCTGGCCGTGCTGATGGCTCCGCTCCCTGGCCAGGACCACGGCGCTTGGGGCGGCCCCGTGGGCACTTGGGCTCGGCTGGGAGAGGGTGCTCGGGGGGAGCGTGGAAGAGGGCTCCCAGTCAGTGTGCAAGCGCCATTGTTTTGACACCGAGGCATATGGTGCCGTCAGAAACGGCAAAAAGAAACCCCACAGCAGATGCTGCAAAGGCAGAAAGCTGGCAAGAGACAGCCAGGCCTGCAAAATGCCTGCTTCTCTGTTGCTGCGTGGTGGGCTAGTGAGCGGGAGCTTGCTGGGGCCAGCTCCGTGCACACCAAGACCGTCCCAAGTCCCTGACTTCCACCCCAGACCAGCAGCCCTTCCATTCGATACCGCTGCTTTGCGTCCCCTCTTGGCCTGTGCTCCGGGCTGGGGCTGGTCCCGTGTTCACATGGAGAGGGAGGATGTGCCGTGCTCTGCTCCCTGCAGCACTGAGCAGCGCGAGATGAAGTATTCCTGCAGCTGTTTTCTGGTTGCTCACGTTTACTGCGACACACGCCAGCTCCTGCAGCGCGTTAGTGACCTGCACAGGTGCTGAGCGGTCAGACCAATGGGGAACGGGTTTGGCACCGCTCACCGAGGAGGGGGTGGGTGTTGGTGCTTAAACTGGCTGTTTGGAAATGCACTTTTGTGGCTGTTCCCAACGTAGAGTTCTTTGATACCGACCCTGTAGAGCTGCGAGACTGTGATGTCCCTTCTGCAACACAGATGGGGCTGAGTCTGCTCCTGTCTGATGGAGGGCCTGGGGCTCTTACCCAGGGTGCCTTAACTGCACGCCTGCCCTCTTCTAGCCAGGGCTTACCCTGCTGTAAAACAGGCTGTGTGGGTGGGGAGGGTTTTTCTTTGGCTCCTTCCAGACCAGATGAGTATTTTAGGGGCCTGCAACTGCAGAGGACTTGTCCTGTGGTCCCTTCTGGTCCTCCAGCTCGGCAGGAGGAGTGCGGGACTGCTGCTGGCTCCTGCCTGCTGGTGCTGCGCGCACCCCAAGGCTTCCCTTTCGGATGCAGCCCCAGGCTGCGGGGGCCTGTGCCTCCTGTCAGGGTGGGGGCACACACACATACCAGCCCTTCCTCCTCTGTGTTAACAGAGGAAATGCTGCCTTGTATAAATTTACATACGACTTGGCAAAATGTATGTTTGTGTCATTTCTGCAAGAGCAGCAGCCGGCTCTGCTGCTTACACATCGTGGCAGTAATAGAGGTGCTTGAGTTATAGTGAAACTTATTTCATTTTACAGCTCCTACAGCGTTAACAGATGTACAGGCGTCTGATCCAATCATGCAGCAAGAGATTTTGGGGCCAGTTCTTCCAGTTTTGACAGTGTGTAAGCTAGGAGCAGCCATACATTTTACAAACAAGAATAAACGACCCTTAGCAACATATGTCTGTGCTGGCAGTTTCAACATAATCATAAATAAGGAACCCTGCTAGGCAGGAATGTATCTGGGCTCTGCATACGGTCACTACGGACAAAGCATCTGCCTTTCTCCCATTATATTAATGAGGTGCAGGCACTGGAATCCCTATGTTGTACAGCTGGATTTGCTGGATGGGGACAAAGGACTTGGAAAAACAAATGCTAACCCAGAGCAATGGGGCTTTACTCATTTTAAGGCCTGTATTTAATTTTAGTGATGCGTCACTCTTACTTTGCTCACCTGTCCCATCTCTTGCTAGGCTCTGATGCATTACTGCATGCTGCTCAGCTGCACTAGAACTTTGAACTTGGTGCAAAATGTCCCTTCTTCCGTCCTGGTGTCCCCTGGGAGCCTGGGGACCCAAGCCTTTCTGCAGTGTAGTGGCCAGCAGCTCCCTTGCCAGTGGGGTTAGCGTTCAGGACAGAGAGGTCCCTTTTATACAGCCAGGTGCTGTACTACAAGGTGCTGAAGCAATGGGCAAACGCTGCAGGCTGTGAACTTGCAAAGGGCCAAGTGTGGCCTCTGTGGAGCTCTGCTCTGCTGAGCTGCAGCCACCTGGGGCTGGGGCTGCTCTCAGCCTGAGCTACGCTCATGCCTAAGTTCAAGCACTGGCCCACTGTGCCCCCTTATCTGGAACAACATGGGCACCCCAGACACCAGCCTCCCTCGGCTTCAGCTGTGCTGAAACAATTGCACAGGCCTGTTTGGGTAGAAAGGGAGCGGGGGGAGAGCTGGAAGCTGAGTGAACCCTAATAAATTTAATCTCTACATCGTATAAAAGTGTGGTAGCTAAATTTATTCCTCCTTGCACTCAAAACAATACTAGCTTTAGTCCCAAAACAGTAGTGAGATTTCTTCCCCCCAGCTGGAAAAAAAGAATATACTATAAATCCATCCTGGAGCTGATTTATATAGCATTCATGAAGAATTTATATTGCTAAGAATTTTATTCAATTAAACTTGAAAAGCCTCTAGATTCTTAAGGTTCAATAGTGATCACTAAGACAGAGCTATCATAAAACTGGATGGCCTGTCTGGAGCAGGCATTGAGAAAATGTCTGATGTGACATTGCAGCTGACGGTACAGTCCAAATCAAGAGCATTTGTCATTGGGATGCGTTACAGGCTAAGGCTTGGAAAATTACTCTGTGAAAAATGTGCATTAACAATAGCCATGAAATATGTGTTTAAAAAAAAAGGGGGTGAATAATGAGACAGCGGTATCTATTAGTGCTGGGCATTCTTCACTCTGACCCCACTCTGATTAAAAAGTTAACACAAAAGCCAGAGATTCTTTTGGGGAGCAACTCTGAAGTTGTTCCTACTTAAATAATTGAACAGAGGAAGCTGCATGACTTAAGAGCTCCCACCACCAAGAGTCACATTCTTAGTGCAAGACAAACACTCAACCTGTGTAATCACCTCGTAGCCCTATTTTCTGTGATGCTCCTCCATACAAGGAGGGGAAGACTTAAACCAACATGTCTCACACACATTCTGCCAGATTATATTTCTGAGCTGGAAGAGACTTTGACTTTCAATTGTATAAACTGCAATCATCTAGCTGTTCTGCACACAATGTGGGTAGCAAGGTGTTAACTCATTCACTTGGCTGTAATGCACTTGTTTACATACTATGTTTTTTGGCAGTCCAATCCATCAGGAAGCTGAAAAAGCTTCCAACAGAGCTAGTCTAAGATCTCTGAATTTTAGTTAGCTTGCTCTGTCAATTTACTTGGAGGTGCCTTTGGCTTGCTACACTTGTATCATGTAAATTGATACACTTAAATTTGCTGAAAATGATAAGTGAAGAAACGTTTTTTAAAAAAACGCAGCAAAACATTCAGCTGTTCTGAAAGATGAAGTGTTCAGCTGACCTAGGTGAGCTCTGAGAGAGGATGTCTTCTCTGATGGAAGCACTGCATTCTATCGCGAGGTTTGCAGCCAGATTCACCAAGCTTTAGGACATGCTCTAATCCACTCTGCTGAGAGCTCCAGAGCCGTGAAACTCCCCAGGATGTTAATATCTGGGGTACGAACACCTGTAGGTGTTGGCCTCTCTCTTCCAACTCTAGCTGTGTCAGCTGAACAGGCTCCAGGCCTCTGCTACTCATCACAACCCCTTTATCTGCAAGCTGGACCTGAGTGGTCCCCAGCTGAGATATTTGATAACTGGACTCAAACCGATACCTGCAGCCAAAGGGGGACGCAGTGATCAAGCCGTGCTCAGGGGGTCTGCGCGCTGGGAGGGGCAGCTCTGCATTGGAGTTAACCCCAACTAACTAAACAGGTCTTGCCTGCACACGGCCTGTAGGATTTGGCCCTTCCTCCTTTAATCCCTGTCCTGCACGAGTCTGTTCCTGGCACAGGATGCATGGGATTGTCAGCACGGAGACATTTTTCACATGCATAAAGAGAGGCAGCCAGAGCCAAAGAATTCTAAGTGCATTCCTGTAAATCTACACAGCTCAGCTTCAGCCAGGGCTGATGGGTTGAAAGCAACTTAAAAAAGAAAAGCAAGCTGGGCTCAGTATTAAAGGATGACAGTTAAGGGCCCTTTGGTACAAGTAAATCACATTTATTATTTCAAAGCTTGTGGACAGAGTTCCTGAATCTCGGCACAGTAGCTGTTCTGTATGAGCATTATGACTTACAAAGAGAAGCTGATTGTTTTCTCTTCTTCATTCCTCAGAGCCCTGTCAAAGTCTTTCCAGAGAACCTGCCACTGTCCAGGGAAATTAAGACATCTCTAGAAATCAGCTGTAGTTATTAAAAGTCTCCTGCCTCAGCTCCAATCCAGGGCAAAGAGTAATTCTGAAACCAGCACCATAGTGTTACTACAATATTTTTGGACGAGACCTAGTGAACAGAACAGCTGTGTTCCTTACAGTGTTTATGAACAAGGTCCTAGTTATTTTAGTTGGAAGTTCTTGGCAGCTCACATTCCCAATGCAGGCTTGCTCTCTTTTCCCATCCATGCCCGAGGAAAGCACTCTGCTGGATTTACCTTTCCATGATCTAGAAAACAAACCTTCCAGCTCCCAGTTATGGTTCAGACTTTATATATATTTTCTCTTCCTTCCCTTCCTTCATTGCAGCATAACGTGCCAAAACGAAGAGGTAGTCGCTCAGTCTGTAAACCAAGGGAAAAGCAATGAAACCACTTCTCACACCCGGTGTATCCAGCAGTGTGCACTATGCAACAAAGCACATTCCCTTACAGCACAAGAACTGCAGGTAAAGCAAGGCAAAGAGAGCCCATACAAAAAGCGATTCCCAGAAGCGCCTTCAAGAAGAAAGTGACTGCCCCTCCAGCACCCCAGTGGTGTCTGCAGAGACATACAGGCCACAGAACAATACTTTTTTTAAAAGCTGCTTGTTAAAACTTCAAAGATCTTAATCTAGAAGGGAAGCTCCTTGAAATGTAAAACCTTGCAGTTTTGTGCTGTGACTAAGGGAGTAACACCAAGCACACTTCAGTAGTACAGAATAAGGAGGTGGATTTTTTTTTTTTACCTGTTTAAATATTTGGCCACGTTTGGATCTACTTCCCCTGCTTGTACTAAAGGAACCACACTAGAACAAGAAAAGGAAAGTTTTTGTGTATTTAACTTGCTAGCTCTGAATGAACAAATAAATGCAATTTGCTGGAGCAACAAACTTCACACCCCAACCTCACGTGGAGTCCCTGTTCTAATTCCCCATAGCAGGTGTGAGCACCGTTCAGTTCACCCAGGAGGAATCCATGGTGGCTACATAACGCAAATCATTATCATAACTGTTCTGGAGGACTGCAGTTCTGCTCCTCTAAAGGACACTCGTGAGTGGGTATCACTGAATAATGGGAGCAGCTTGTAGGTGATGAATAGCCTGAAGGATCATTATGCCTTTCTGCAGGTAAACAGGGACCCTTCTTTTGTTGAGGGAACAGAGTTGTTCATTGCCTCTCGACTGGTGTACAGCCCTCATTCTAGCTTTCTAGAGGCTTTGCATGGAAGTCAGTTACATAATAAGCAGATGAGTTTTCTTCTACAGACTTTACTAGGGGAGCTTTCATCTCCAATAGACAGGTGGGACAAGGTAGGTATGGGCAGTAACATCTTCAGCTGCTAAAAGCTTCACCAGATTTTGCCTGCCAGTGCCCCAGCTTCCATGTGTTCTAGCCTACAAAATACATGTAGCAAACCAGATACTAGCAGAACACACAGATGCATCTCACCGTAAACCCGTCTGTTCTTTCTGAAGTTCTTAGCTCAGATGAACCAGTCCAGTGGAAGGGAGACTTGTTTTTTTGCTGACTGCGCTCCTCGAATTTGACTGATACAAACATACAAAGCTTGACTCAAGCTGTAGCTGAGTGCAGAACAGCTATGGTTGATTGCTCTGGTTGCACTGGTTTGCTATTGTTGTAGTGGTCTGATCATCTTCTATTAATTTTATTCAGTTCCACTAACAGCCAATACTCACCACCTTTCAGCTCTGCGGCAGACAGCTCGGGAAAAATGGAGAGCAGCGCTGCTTTTACCTCCCGACTGAAACAACAATGAAAGAGCACATCAGTGTCTGCTAACAACAGATAACCATCCACCTTATTGTATAACTGCAGCAAAGCTTATCACATCTCACACACACGCAACTGAACGCTGTGTTACGGCTAGGCAACTGGGAAGAGATAGCTAAATGCAGAAGTATGTGGAAATTTAACTCAGCCTGGTCCTTCTCTCTGCTTTTCTTCGCTATTTGTCAGCACAAATAATAGCTTCACAACCTGTTTTCCCCCAGCTCCCATGGCAAGTGGTAGAGCAGATTTCCCCTAACAAAGCCAGCCTTCTCCTGTCGGTGAGAGGCACAAGCAGTACCTACTGGCAAGATGAAAGCTCTGAGCGGAGGAAGCTGCTCTGAGTATCTGTCAATCCACTGCTCCAGCTCCAGAACAGGCTTCTCACTAAAAGATGTTCGTTCTACACAGGGAAAAGAAGAGTCAACTACAAGAAATGCAGAAGTCATTCAGTCTACGGATGGGGCTCTACTTTCACGTTTCTTGGATTGATAAGCCCTAAGAAAGCATCCCCCCAAAATCCTCCTGCTGGAGCAGGGCTGGCTCCCCATTCAGCGGCTGTGGCTGGGTGTCAGTTTTGGAGCAGTGCCCCAGGCCAGTTCACATCACTCCAATCACACAAATGCAGCAGCAGCAGCTTGTGGGACCACGTGTTACGCATTCAGCACCCAGACACATGGTGTGGAGCAGCCCTTGGGCAGCTCTAACTGCCACACACTGTGACAGCCTCCCCAGCGCCAGTCTAGCACAGCTGGGATTCAAGAACTGTTATCGCAGGAAAGGTTCTCTGGGGCTTACTTAAGTGAGCTTCCCTGGCTGAGGAGAGAGGTGTCGCGATGTTGGAGCCCACATCCTGCAGCATGCACTGGACCTAGATGTGGCAATCAGGACAAAAATAAGAAGTGCTTTCATTATCCAGCCTTTGATGCTCTGGTACAACCGCAGCAAGCTCTGAGAGGCGACAGCTGGTTGTGCTGATTAAAGAAGATCCTACCCTTGTTGTTCATCATCCTCAGCCTGCTGGCAGGAGGGATCAGATACGTGCTCCCTAATTGCTTTATGAGAAGCCAGATTATCGTGTGTACTCGTTTTCACTGGCACATTAAACCGCCCTGGATGACCCTGCCGAGAGCAGACTGGGGAGCGCTCATATAATCCCTTTGCTGGTAGAACACCAAACCAGCGCCCTCTGAAAGAACGGCAGTGACAAACAGCTGGAGACTGTGCTGGCTTGGTGTCGTATCTACTTCCAAGAGGAACATCTCTCCATAGCATGTGGTATTTCAGAGGCAGCCTGGTAAAGCTTTTTAAGGTCTCCGATTAGCTCCTTCTGAGCTCCTGTGCGCAGCAAAGCTAATTAGTAAAACCCCCATGCTGCCACGGTGGGAGCTGTCTCCCACCATCACACCCACGTAGTTACGTTGCCCTGGTTCCAAATCTGAGGCTATGTGACAAGACTTAACAAGTCTTCACGAGACCGTGTGCGGGAGCAGACCCGAATACATCCAGATAAGTTTGTCTGCCCGCAACTAATCTATTTGATCTACCAGTTTCCATCCTGGTTAAAGGAATTTATTTCTTGGAAAACAATCATGGCTCAGAGTCTTTTATTAGACACTTCATTTTAATATTTTATACTAAGCTTACTAAATTCCTATCTGTCAACGGAGCACCGCGTCTGATTTCAGAGCGTTTCAGAGCACCGCATCTCTGCGTGAGGCTCGCCGCTGGCACTCACCTTGTGAAGCTGGGCGACGAACGCGTGGCCCTGCTCGCTGCTCAGCTCGCTGGCGAGCCTGGGGGAGGAGAGGCGCGCTCAGCCGGGGCGAAGCGGTCGCTGCGGCTGCGTGCGCGTTGCTCCGGGAGCGGGAGCGGGATCCGCGCGGCCCGAGGGGGGCCCGGGCTCACCCGATGGCGGAGCTCAGCTCGTCCGCGGTGCCCAGCGCCTCGAAGACGCGGTCGCCCTTCGGCCTCCTCTCCCCGGTGAAGGTGCTGGAGAAGCCTTCGAGAAGCGCCCGGGGCGGAGCTCAGCGGCCGGGCTCTGCGCCGGGCTCCCCGGCCGCCCCCGGGCCCTTACCTGCGTCCCCCGTTCCCGTGTAGATCCTCGGGGCGCGGGCGCCGCGGGAGCCGCGCTCGGGGCTGCGGGGAGGCACAGGCCGTCACAGG
>VXAA01002705.1:688738-731326 GCA_013399115.1 Anseranas semipalmata | reverse complement strand
GACCTCCCGGCGGCCTTCCCGCCCCTGAAGGGGGCTGCAGGGAAGCTGGGGGGCTCCTCAGCGTGGGGTGGAGTGATGGGGCAAGGGGGAGCGGCGGTAAGCTGGGAGAGGGTGGGTGTAAGTTAGACACGTGGGGGAAATTCTTCCCGCAGAGGGCGGTGAGGCGCTGGAGCAGGCTGCCAGGAGAAGCCGTGGGTGCCCCATCCCTGGAATGCTCACGGCCGGGCTGGATGGGGCTCCGGGCAGCCTGGGCTGGTGGAAAGTGCCCTGCCCGCGGCAGGGGGCTGGAATGAGGTGGTCTGTAAGGCCCCTTCCAGCCCAAACTGCTCTGTGGTTCTCTGCCCCCAGCAGCCTCTCGTGCTGGGTGGCTGGCCTGGCGGGCAGTTGGGCCGTTTCCCGCTGCAGGACTTGGCACCGGCTCCCACAGTCCTCATAAGGTCTGTTTGCTTAGCAGGAGGCAGGAGGAAGTCTGCTGTGTCAGCACGTCGGTAATCTCAGCACTGGCCAAAACTTTTCTTGTGCTGGTGCCTGCCCCGGCCGTCTGGGTTCCAGACACATCTGAAGCACATCAGTCTCCACACACTTCAATAACAGAGTATTTGAGTTGCCAAATTGTGCATAGTGGTGGATGGGCATGCTTGAGAAGTGAAGGCAGGAGAGAGTTTCTGCCATACAGTGCAGGTGTGGGGATGGGGAAGGACTGGGTTTTCAGGGTGGCTGGTGGAGGTCTTGCTTTTATTTTATCGTGAGCCCTCGGGCAGAAAGCTTGTAGGTGAAATGTGAAACTAGCTCACAGAGTCTGTTTCTGCCTGCTCTAACAGGAGATGTTCTTGTAATACAGCTTTCAAGTTTACCAATTTCCTGGCTTTTAAGTGTTTAAATTCTCCCCTGCTTGCCTCCGTAGCTGACTTTGATGAATCTAAGTCCCCCAGCATAGAACAGCTGGATACACTGAAAGAGTTTGCTGGAATCACTGCCGAAGCCTCAGCTCCTGAGACCTTTGCTATTCTTGCATTTCTTTATATGTGCCTGGCTATTTCAGCTAAGTATGGGTAAGGTTGTCCTCCTGCCCCAAAGTAAACATGCTGTTCTGAGTGTTCAATATTAGTTGGTTCTATGAGATCACAGAAGGAAACCAAATCTTTGAGGCAAAATAAGAAATTAAAGGCAATCACACTTTATTTAGGTTCTGGGCACCTCAGGAGACACCTTCAGAGCTGAGCAGCATTTGGTGGGTGGGCTGGGGGTCATCTGCTCTCACTTAGCATCTGGCTTTGAGATGCTTCAGTCAGAGCAGCTCATCCCGCCCTTCCCGTACAGTCAATAGAAGCAGCCACAGGCAGTTCATTTCATCCTGGCCCCAGCAGGCAGTTCATTTCATCCTGGCTTGGGTTAGGTTAGAAAAACTTCTGTGCAAACAAGCTGTGAATTCAGTGCCTGATCCTTCTTGTGGGCTGAATCTCCTTCAAAATTTCAGAACTTGGGGTAACTACAGCTTACGGCTGTTTCAGTTTCTGAACTTGCTCAGCACTGTTGATGATACTAGCGTAAGTTACTGAAAGGGTGCTCAGGGCAAGGTGTGATGCAGCACTGCTTGCTGTAGGAAACTGTCAGAACCTGTTTTCAATACTCTTAGCAAAGGAACCAAAGGCTAAAGAAATGTGATGTGTAGCTGCATCGTGTTTCGCTTTGCAGTCTCTGGGCTGCTTGGTGATAGCACTGGGGCCGCTCTGAAACCATCCGTTTGTAGTTCATATCACTCGCCAGCTGGTGCAAGCTCCTGGGTTTGGTGCTGGGGTCTGTAACACAGCCCAGACATGTTCACTGGAGAAGAGAGGCACGTGGACACAGGCACGTGCGTGTTTCATCATCCCCATCAGCTTCTTGCTCCAGTGAGATGTAACGATGTGGTTGTGAATTTGTGATACTTAGTCTTTACTTAAATATATTCTAAATCATTTTTACAACAGTCTTTGAAGGGTCTCTTTATGGTGCTACTCAAGTATTTAGTTACAGAGTGTCCCTCCTAGCTGCTTGACAAGCTGTGCTAATCACAGATCCAATTCAGCAAGGCTTTGTTCTAGTACAATGGCTTAGCAAGGCTACTCAGCTGCGCTAGCTGAGCGCTCCTGAAGCCTGTGTGTGTCGGATGTGTGTGCATGTGCTGATGTTGCCATTTTCAACCAGCTTTTCCTGTGATTGGTCCTAATTGGCATCTTTTGCCTTTGAAGTGTTGTTTCAAGACGGAATTCAAGGGCACTGTTACAGCCTGTGTTTGTGTTTCAGAGATGTTCCAAGTGTGGACATAGTTGTGTGGTCTGAGCTGCCCACGGGAGCTGGGCTGGGGTCGAGCGCTGCCTACACCGTCTGCTTGGCAGCGGCGCTGCTGAGTGCCTGCGGAGCCGTCTCGTGCCCTCTGAAGGACGGGGAGTCCGCAGCCAGGTAACGCCCCTGGGGAGCCTCCCTGCCTTGGGCGCAGCCCTGCTCTGTGACAGCAGCACGCTGCCACGTGGGGTCTGTGCCCCCTGACGGGGGGTTCTGTTCGGATCGGCACATCGCGCAACGTGGCCGTTGTGCCCCTGTCTTTCCTTCTATCTGAGCAAGTTCTGGCACTGGCATCTCTGTTGGTCTCTCCGGCCATCTCCTGGGGTCAGGCTGTGGTTGTGACCGTGGCCACAGCAATGGCAGCCTGAGCCCAGCTCCTTTCCCTTCCCCTCCTGCTGCTGCCGCCTGTGTTCCCAGCAGCAGAGGTGCGTCCTGTCCCAAGGCTCTGACCCGTCAATCACGTTTACAATTCAGTTCTTCTGATAAAAGCAACTGGGTGCAGAGACTTGGGAAAACTTGCACATTTGACCCACAGTTTACTTTGTCTAGTGTAAGATAATAAAACACATGCCTTAATGTGGTGGATTTTTTTAACTTCTATTTCTTCTCTGTCCCTGAGCATCTTTTAGGTTTTGCTTTGAGTCGTCAAGGATCCTTTCTTTCTTTCTTCCTTCCTGCATTTTCACATGGACTTTTTTCTGCATGTGGTACACTTCCTTCTGATTTCTTGCCTGAGTTTCCCCTTTATCAGCAGCTGTTGAAAGGGAGTTTCTTTGCCTCTGCCCTGTGTTGCTTTCCATTGGAGTTCAATCTTGAAAAACTGGTCTGCTCTGCTGTGTATCCAAGGAGGCTCTGCTTAAAGATGCATATCGCAGCTGGAGCTGCAGAACCCTCTATTGTTCGCCTGGTGCCAGGTGCAACCTTGTATGGTTGGCTTCTGCGGATTTTGTGGGGGCCTGAAAGTGAGACCGCGAGAGGGGGTAACTCTGTTCTGCTTCCAACCACGAGTTTGCAGACTGACCCAGAAACACGTTCCTAGAGTAGAGCTGTTTGTAAGCTGTGCTCAGACAAATCTCCCCATAGTCGCATGACATGAGAAGTGAAAGGCTAGTTCTAAACCAGACAGCGAGCAGCAAGGATGTCTTCATTCCCTGCTCACACTTCTTAGCTTCAGCTTGAATACAGCGTAATTTTTTTCTTCCAGCTGGCATGCAGAGGGGTAAGTGAGAGATGGGGGTGTCAGACTTCAGAAGGTTTTTGCTTAACATTGCAAGAAAAGAACAGTGTGATATAATGACTCCTGTGTAGAGAAGAATCGCAGCCTCTCAAAGAGGATTAAAAACAAGTGGTTTACAGCAAACTGCGCTTCTATTTTGAGTAGCGGTGGTGTGAGCTGTTTTCCTGAATGCTTCACAGATTAAATATTGGCAAGTGAAATTAAAGATGTGTGGAGATGGATAAAGATGTTCAGCTGCAGCCCAGGGAAGTGGGGAGTTGAAGGAAGAGGCTTCCAGGTAGCAGGTGGCTCTCATAATTTCTGCCTTGCCTTAGCAGTGGTCAGTGACTGTTCCCTTACTTCATCTAAGACTGCTTGATGCTCGTCTGAAATCTGTGTCTGTGCCTCTGTCTCCATCCTGCAATTCCTGTTCTGGGCCCCATATTCCAAAAACCTGTTGACTGCATGTTCTCACTGCACCAAACGCCAGCTTTGATCTCTGCAGAACGTCACTGATGCTGGGTTATCTGATTCCGCTGTGCGTTAGGCCACTCAGACAGTGGCTTGAAACGTGCGCTGTGTGCGTGGACTGCAGAGCGGGCAGCGCTGCGTGGCAGGGGAGGGACTGGTGCCTGTCTGTGCGCGTGTAAGTGTGTTACAGCAGGGCGCAGGAGCACTAGCTGGCTCTCTGCAGCCTGGCAGGCTTCCCTTGTGTCTGGGATTGAGAAACGGGTGGATTCTGGGGTGTGCGTGGGGGGGTGCTGCCTTGCACAAGCAGGTCCAGAGCTGTGGGCTTTTGAGAGGCGCTGGGGAAGAAATCATTGTGGAACTGTGGTGAAGCTGCAGCCGGCAAGCGCTTTGTAACTGGCAGCTCCGTGTTTGCTTTTTGTATTGCTACAGCCCATTAATTAGTATGTTCAGTCAGGGGCCTTGATCCTTGCTGAGTCTGACCCAGCACCGAGCCCTTCCTGCCAGCATTTAAACTCTCAAAGCACTTACCAATTTATGCGACCGCTTTTAAGGCAGCAGAAAGCCCCGTTCCTGTGTTTTTTAGCATAACACCTTGAGGCTCAGCATTTGGTTCCCTTTTGTGTTCTAAGTGCCAGCACCCACTGTGGCTCGAAGTGTTAGGAGTTAATCCCTGAAAATCAAAGACTTTGCTGGAGCTAGTACATCAGTTCTAATGACATCTTTTGACCCAATTTGTGAGGCTTCTGCGGCTGAGCAGCTGGCAATTAGAGGCTGAAGTTGCATGTGTGAAATGCAACTTTTGGTATTCTCTTCTCACATCGTGCCTTGTGTCGAAATACGCCATCCTGCGTGTTGGTGAGCCGGATCTCGGGCCAGGCTGTGTGGTAACACGGCGTCAGGAGGTGGGGATGGGTCTGGACTCGCAGTAAGTTGACCTTGATCTGCTTCTGTACGTACTGCGGTCTCTCCCTGTTGCTCCTTGTGTGCTGCTTTCGGTTGTGGTTTTGAGTCATTTTCTTGCCTTCCAGGTGGACAGAAGAAGAGATGACTTTGATCAACAGCTGGGCCTTCCAAGGGGAGCGGGTGATCCACGGCAATCCCTCGGGTGTGGATAATGCTGTTGGTACTTGGGGTACGTGCATGTTTGCTGCTCCCCGGCCCTGAGGAGGGGTGCTGAGGGGCTGTCGGGTGGCAGAGCAGCAGCCACGTTTCCATTCTCTGCTGCAGACTGTGTCAGCTGTGGAAGGTGCTGAGCAGATGCCACGAGTTGCATTTCTGCAGACAATGAGACCTGGTCGGGGTTGCTGCAGGGAAGCCGGGTGGAGCAGGCTGCCTCGCTTCACTTTGCTGCACTGAGGGGCAGCAAGGGGACCAGAAACTCCCAAATTCAGGTCCCCGTTTGGACCCAAGTAGAGGGAGTCCTTCTCTGTCTTGGTTTGCCCCATCTGTAAGCTGGGACTGGAGCCAGCTGGGGTGTTGGCAGAGTTGCTGCATTTACACCAGAGATCTGCGTCCCTCTGTGGGGCAGAGACCCTGTTGCAAAGAACTGAAACTTAAACATTCTGGTGTGAACAAAGAAAAGTAATCCTGAGCCACGGATAATGCAGTTGGACAGCTGTCATTTAGTTTCAATTAGCAGAGACTTCCACGTGTTTTGGAAGTGTCCTTTTTCTTTTAATAATCTTTCTCATGAGACCTAATGGCAGTGCCTCGGTGAAGGTAGGAGCAAAGCGGGAAATTCCACGCTAGCGGACGACTGCTGACGTGAGCGCACACGTTCAGTCCCGTTTGAAACCAGCGTGCTTGGCTCTACCCCAGGGAATTGTTGCTTGATTCTCTTTCTCGGTGAAGATTTAACGCTGGCCAAACTCTTTGCCTTTTAAAAAAAAAAAAATTAATGTGATCCTGAAGTAGAGGAGAGCAAAGGGAAAGGCATTGGGTTAACTGCGTCCAGCCAGACCCTCTCATTAAGTCAGCGGGGCTGGGCAGATTCATGCTGTCTGAGAACATGGTTCATTTAGCCAGTGTTTCTTGCAATTACTGTCATATGCTGTGGGTGAGGTTCTGAAGATGAAAGACCTTCTGTCTCTTATGACACCGTGTTATCTCTCTGCTCACTGTGTGCTGAGACAATGCATGTATTTTACTTTAGGTGGAGCCCTGAGATACCAATCAGGAAAAATCACATCGTTAAAGAGGTAATATTTGAGTTTAAAAATAACACTTACATACAGTGGGTGGAATATGTCAAAAATGTATTGGGTGGATATTGCATTGTATGAGATGGATGAGAGATCGCTCACAGTGGGGCGGAAGGGCTCTGTAGCCAGATTTTGCCGTGGGTGTGGGTAGATGAGTGTTGTCTTGGTTTGGGGTGGACGAGAACAACAAAATGTTTGGTCGTTATCTGACATTAGATGAACACAGCACAAAGGATCAATATTAATTTCATGGCATTATGGGCAGCAGGAACAGATCTGCTCCTGGCAGCACATGACATTGTGGGGAGGGGGAACTTTTTGCTTACCTGGTGGCAGGGCTGTGTAAAAACCAAGCTGCAGAGGGCAAGTCCGGGTCCTCGATGTTCCCTCTGCCTCCTGCCAACGAAGTATAATCTGACTCCATTAAAATCTTTCACAGTGCATGAAATTGCTCTATTAGCAGTTAATGGCTACTGCTGGCTAGTCTTGCAGATAGTATTTCAAAGGAAAAATTTTACTTGAAAAACACATTTCAGTGAATGTTTTAGTCCTATTTATGGCACTAGTACAGTTGTTCATTGTAGCTAAGAGGAACGAGTCTGAGTCCAGCCAGCACTTGAGCTCCTGCTTAACTTTCCAAAAACTGGTGGGACTCCTTAACTCGGGTGTCTTGCCTCAGACAGGCCTTCTGAGGCAGGACAAACAGCAGCTGTCTGCTGGGCCTCGGGAGCTGCTGGGGCATCGTGGAGGCAAGAGGCTAGGAGATGTCTCGTTGCTTCCAGGGTGCCGACGCTGAGGATCTTGCTGACCAACACAAAAGTCCCTCGAAGCACCAAGGTCCTGGTGGCTGGGGTCAAAGAGAAGATTCTGAAGGTGCAATGCCTGCGTGGCTGCGGGGATGGGGGCGTGTGATGGGGCGGTGGGGGAGGTAACCCTAGTGAGCTCAGGTCTCCTTGTGCAGGGCTCGCAGGGGGCCCTGGTGAGCTCTCTTGTGGTCGCTGCATTCAGGCTTGCTCCTGGCTAACACCCAGCTCCCCTGGGAACTGGATTTCAGCTTCCTTCTCTCTCTCCAGCATAGCAGGGCTTGCTGCATACATCACCAATTTGCTATCATGGAAAGAATAGCTCCTTCCTCTGGCCTGTTTCCCTCTTTTCCTCCAGTTTCTGCAGGAGTGAGCAACTTGGCACTGCCCTGCTCTGCACTGGGTTTTTCTGTGAACGGGTAGCCCTGGATGGGGTGAGGAATTGTCCAGCTGTAAAAGACCAGGGCTGGTTTTATCACAGTGGTGTTAGGTCCAGCGAGCAGTCTGCTCACATCTCGCCTTCCCTGCTTCTCAGTTCCCTGCTATAATGAACCCAGTGCTGGACTCCATCGATGCAATTTCTCAGGAGTGCCAAAGTGTTCTGGAAGCGATGCCTGCAAATCCATCACCGGAGTATTACCCTGTGCTGGAGGTAAGGGGCTTGTCCGCCAGTATTTTTAGACACTGTTACTGTTGAACATCAAAATGTCATTTAAAGAACATTAGGTCTAAGAAAGAATCTGATAGCAGGAAGCGTTCAGGTCAGAGTGAAATCGCGGTCTGTGTGTGCTGCTTTTAATGCCCTTCTGGGAGCTGAGGGACAGAAAATGCAGTTTGCGTCTTTCCGCAGCACAGTGGACAGGGAGGAAGGGAGTGGGCCTGGTGCTGTGGGGACTTGTAGCCCCAGAGGTTTTGTTTCCCTTTGAGAAACGTGCAGTGCATTTGGGCTGAGACGCTGCGTGCCCGCGCTGCAGCCAGCCTCACTCGCTCTGGCAGGCGCCGTGCAGCCACTGCTTTGTCATCGCCAGGGCTGGCGTGCAGAGCGGAGAGCCCAGCGGCCACTGGGTTGTGATGGGCTGGTTATGAGCCAGCTCCCACCGCTCGGTGCTCATCCTGGCTCCAGAGAATAACAAACGGAGTTGTGCCCAGAGCTGACCTGACGTTGATGCATGAGGTGCATACAAAGATCTGCGTTTGTCTTGGCTTTGTTCAAAGTAGGAGAGGCTGTTGTGGGGAGGGGAAACGCTCTTCCAAGTGGAAGAAGTTCTTGCGGTGCTGAGAGCTCTGCGATACCGATTCATGGAGCCGTGGGGTAAGGACACGTGGCAGTGTCCCAGCTGAGGCAAACCTGGCCTGGCGCTGGGTGCCAAGTGACTTGGACAGGACCCATTTGGTACCAGCGGTGCAGTTCTGCGTTGGCATCTGGATCCCTCTGGCTCTCCCGTGAGGACCTCTGCTTGCCCTTGCTCTCGCTGGCGAGAAGTGGCAGGCTGTCCCCTCCACAGCTGTGAGCGTGCTGCGGAGGTACAGGAGGGGCTTCCCAGATGGGACAGCGAGCTCGCGGGGCCAGCGTGTTAGCAGGTGGTGGGTACGTGGCTGGAACGGCCTTTTCCTCTGCGCTTCAGGCTCTGTTGCACCTCACGGTGCATGTGGGGGAGCTGCTGCTGGGACCACCGCAAGTGCAGGTGGGTCTCCCATGGGATTTGTGGCAAAGTTCTGCTCCATTTGCACCAAGAGGGTGGTGGGATTTTGGTATTCATCTGGGTGGGCTGACCCTAAGGAGGGCAGAACAAGTAGCGGCTGGGGAAATCTGGAGGCTGTTTGCAGCGTGCCTTCAGACAACTGCTCTCCACCTGCAGCGTTGCTCAAGCTGTCGGAAGCGCTGGGGCACAGGGACAAGGGGGGCTTGCGTGGGCTGCTTTGAAGTGTGCTTTCAGATCCTACCAAGGAAGGTGCTGAAGAAGTCTTGCGTGCAATGCCCGGGAAGCAGAACTGCAGTGAGCTGGTTTCTGTGTTGAATCTGTTGGTTTGTCTTGAGTCTGTAGAGCCCACGGAGGTGCAGTTGATTATATGCAGCATATATGTGTATATATTTGGCCGCTTCTGAAATGTGCGGTTCTGGACAGCATTGTATTTGAACCATCGAACTAGTCTACTGTGTCATAAGCTGTCATCTGATTCCTGGCAGATTTTGGATCAGGAGATGACAGGTGTCTTGGATCATCACAGAGAGTGCTGTGCCCTCGCTCAGGCATATAAAGAAGCCTCTAGATGGACGTCTGTCCAACCCAGCACAAAACTTGTGATGTGTACACTTTGTATGCAGCTGGCTAATTCATCTCCCCGCGTTTGTTCAGACACGGTGCAGAAATGCTCTGTAGGCGGGCAGAGGGTTATTTCTGCATCGTCCCCTCCTGTGTGGCATTGGCAGGCGACCCGCGCGGAGCCGAGGGAGGGTGATGGGACTGCCGCACCGCGGCTCCCGCTGCTCCGCACAGAGCATCCCTCCGGGCAGGGAGGTGCTGGGGGACCCCGGCTGCAGGACAGGGAGCACAGGGCTCCTGCTGGGTCCCATCTCAGCTGGCTCCTGCTGGTGGCACCCTCCGGGACAGGAAGAGGAGCAGCAGCTACATGTGGGCAAGACAACTTGAGTTGTGAGGTGTCGGACCAGCACTACTGAGAGTGAGCTTCCTCCGCTGATGGTGCTGATGATCTGGGAGGATGCTGCTGTGGTTGGGGGTCTGATGTCACCTCGTGGCTCTGGGTTTACTCTGTGAGTGTTGGCCAAGCATTTCCCTCTGTTCCTTGGTTCCACACCTCTAGTACAGGGAGGAGAGAAGCTGCAGTCCTCACCTCTGCATGTTGTTGTCCGTCACCTGGGCCATTTGGACTTTGCCCCATGGCAAAGCAGGAGCAGAGTGCTGGGGGCTGTCCGGCACAGCGTGGCAGAGGCACGTGGGCAGCTCTGCTGGGAGGGCGGCATTGCCTGCGGAGAGGCTTGTGCTGCTCTCGGAGGGCAGGAGGCCCCTCTCGACCCCGCCTGTGCCGGTGCCAGGTTCCCGGCACGGTGCTGGTGAGAGGCCCCTTGGCTTGCAGCCCGCGTGGAGCCAGAAGCGCTGCACACCACAAGCCCAGGGAGGTAACTCCACATCGCCTCTCCAGCAGTGCTGCTTCTGACTTGGCTGGGTTGGAAGGCCCCTGGATTTAGTTACCCTGGATGGATCGCAGGGCAGGGTGACAGCCGGCAATGAGCGATGCTGGCTTAGTGCCCTTCCCACGGCCAGCGAGGGGCTTGCCCAGTCTCCAGCTCAACACTTGTGTGACAGGGGAGAGGCGAAACAGTTGGGAGGCATCGAGGAGCTCTGACTTAGTGCCTGAAATAAACATCTGCAAGCGGCTTGCTGTGACCTGTCCTGAGTGAGGAGGTCCCGAAGCTGTTGTACCATGGTCACTGGGGTGGGCAGAAGCAGCACAAACCATGATGGGGACAGGGACAGATGAGCAGCACGGGGCTCAGGCACCGGCCTCGACCTTGCAGCCCAGTGCTGCTGGGCCCCGAGACATGCTCGTGGCCAAACTCCCTGCAGGATGAGATGGCAGTGGGGTGGCTGGGAAGGCAGGGCAGCCCCCCTGCACCTTCCCGAGGAAGGAGCCACGGCCAGGAAGAGCTGCTGTCACCATGCGTGCTCATCTCCTGTGTCTGCAATTGCTTTTAGGAACTCTTTGATATAAACCAGCACCACTTGAACGTGATCGGAGTCGGCCATCCCTCCCTGGACCGGCTGTGCCGCGTGACGGCCTCGCATGGCCTGCACAGCAAGCTGACCGGGGCTGGCGGCGGCGGCTGCGGCATCACCCTGCTGCGACCAGGTCAGTGACCCTCTGCTCGCCCTGCGCGAGGCACGTGTGTAAGCGTGCAGTCGCCCGTTTCTCTCCCGGCCGTGGCCTAGCTGACTCGCTGGCTGCTCTCGCCTTCCTCTTGGCAGACACCACCCCGCTGGCCGTGGAAGCAGCCAAGCGAGATTTGTGTGCCTGCGGGTTTGAATGCTGGGAGACCAACATCGGGGCCCCCGGAGTGACCCTGCACTCCTCCTCATCTTTAAGCGCCGAAGTGCTGCACGCGCTCTCCGAGAGTTAAGCTTCTGCCCCTGGCAAGACGAACTCTTGGCACCGCGTCCTCGGAGCGGCAGCTGGCTCTGCCCTGCTGCCTGGAAGCTTCTCTCCAGCGCTCCTGTCTGGGGGCCTCGGGGTGCGGAGCCAAGTTCGGGTCTGGTGTCACGGGGAGTGGGGACTACAATGAGGACCCAGGAGCGACTGCTCGCACTTGCACTGGGTCCGAGTCTGACCCAGCCTCTCAAAAATCCTCTCTTGAATTTACTTACTCAACTGCTGCGCTAATCTCGAGGGGCAGGAGGAGAGGGTCTGGGCTGGATTCCAGCACAGATAATGACACTTTGCTTGGTTCTCCTGCTTCAGATGCATGTGGTGTCTCTTCACGTCTCCCTTGGCGTCCTGTGAGGGCGTGCAGCGAGGCTGGCGAGGCTGATGTGCGGAGTGCTTTGACATTTTTGGGTGAAAAGCATCTTGGCAGCTCAGGGCTTGACACTTGGGTCTCTGTTTCTCCTGGACTGCAATTCATGGTGGAGAGGAAACATTTAAATAGAGCTCTTACCTGTTACTAATTAAGAGTTGGATAATTAAAATGAAAAACCAGCACAATTCTAATGAAATTATCATTGTTTTCACTCTTGCCCATAATCTGTGCCTGGGCTGACAAACAGGGTCCTGTAGCCAGACTCTGGTTTCTGCTCACATGCTCAAGGTCTGGTTCAGACATCGGCTGTTGTCTGCAGGGAGGGTGGCTAAAAGCGAAGGAAGCTTTAAAATTTTTACTTGCGGTAGCTGTTTTGGGACCTATCTGGGGAGCTGTCTCATACTTGTGTCTTAGATGACCGTGTGCTTAACCCCTGCCTGTTGCTGGGTGTGTAAATCGTACCGCCTCTCAGGGCGGGTAAAGGTGGGGGTGAAGGGGGTCAGTAACAGAGCAAACACAAATTTCTTCTAGTTTAAGGCAATTGTTTTTAAGTAGAAAAAAAACTTTTCAAAAGCTGACCACAGTTTGCAATTGGCAAAGTATAAAACCCAAATGCATTTAAACTTCCTATGCAAATGTAAATGCAGTTTATACTTCTGAAATTTTAATGAACTGTAATGCAGAACTAGGGGGAATTGGCAGGTGAGGGTGTGAAGCCGGAGTACCTTGAAGTAATAAGCTGACTCTTAGTGGCTGTGGTCTCTTCTATACCTGCTGAAGATTTAGTCATTGTTTTGGTTTTTGTTTTTAAGTGTTACTCTGTTCAAGAAATAACTTCATTGAAAGCCAAGTAAAAATTGGCAGAGGTGGGGGAGCTTGCCTTCCTCTTCTAGTGCAGGAATAAAAAAAATCAAGTGTGAGAGGTTGAGGTCTATGAGCTCTAACATCTTGGCATCCTGATGACCAGGTTTAGTTCACTGATCAGACATAAAACTGTCTCTGGTTTTAATAAATTGATGTTTTATACATGCAAAGTGTTCTTTGATAATTATGCTGGCTACAAAAGGAAAAAAGTACCTTACACTGCTTCAATAAAAACAGGTTTCAGATGCTGGTTTTCTACATGTCTAATTACAATTCCAATTTGCATCCAAGAACAGCTTTACACTAATCACAAGTCAGAAAGCCTGATAAATAATTTACCATTTTCTAATACAGTGTAATCAATGTGAGTATCTGGATGCGTGTTGACTCCGTAACCGCTTAAATGTGTCTGTAGCTTCTCCTGGTGAGCACAAAGAAATGCCAAATTCTGTGCAAAGAAACTTCGCTTCAAAACAACGTGTCTGGGGTTGATCGTCATTAGCTGCTTTCCTAAGAAGAAAGCTTGGCAGCCACAGTAGGAAAAGAACTGAAAAAAAAAAAATCTTGGTTTGTTTGTTTAAATAATAACTAAAATGGGTGATTTAAGTATATCAACCCTGTAGCCAGTGCAGGGAAAGCTGGCACTCCCCTGGCCATGCTTCCTCGGGGCCGCTCGCTGATGCTGTGCTGCTGGGGGCACGTGCCTCCGCTGCCACTGGGGCTGGGGTCCCTCCACCCGCTGCCACCCGGGCGAGCGAGGTGCCGGTGCCAGGCCAGGAGTGCTGCTCTCGCAGCGCGTCCTCTGCCCCGGGGCAAGGGCTGCAGGGCGCCTGCTCCACCCCAGCGCCTGGCCCCAGGGTGGTGCAAGCTGTGGATTGCTGGGGATTTGGTCTGTGGAGAAATGGTGAACAAAAGGCATGGTTTTAGTTGTGCCCATGGATTTCCTGGTGTAAATCTGTCTTTTAGGGGTGTGAGATGCCTTCTGCTCTCCCTGCGCGTGCCCTGGTAACTCTGGTCCTTGCCTTAGTAGGCATCCTAGAGGCAAAGACTTCAGGGGCCCTTCCCTGTGCTTGGGGTTGCTTGTGCTCTGGGCGAGGGAGTCTCGTCCTGGTGGAGAAGTGGGGCTTCTCCACGCCCTGGACACGTGCTCGTCCCTATCCTGTCCGCCCCAGCCCATAGCTGCCTGTGCTCCCAGCAAGTGTTCAGCCTTTCCCTGGGGCTGAGGGCTGGGAAGGGGCCCCTGCGAGGACCGGTCCAGGCAGGGTTTTGTGAGCGCTTTGGTAAAGCAGCCTCACGTCGGCTGGGGCAGCTTCAGAAAAGCGGGGGCTGAAGTGATCTGCGGTGAGGAGAGAATTGCAGCGCGGTTGCTGGCACGAAGCCCCTTCGTGGGCATGTCTGGATCTGCAGGCTGTGCCCAGCCTGGCTCCAGGGGCCCCACCGCTGCATGGGGGGGCTGAGCGGCGGGTGGTGCAGCTCCCTGGAGGCTGCGGTGTCTGGGCTCGTGGCCCTCGGGGTGCGGAGCCAACAGCAGCCGGTTCCGCAGGGTGCCGCGAGCGTGGGTTCGTCTCCATCGCCTCATGCCGAGTGTCACCGAGACCGAAATCAGGCGCAGGCGGGGGCCAGCTGCCCTGCGTCTCCTGTTCCTGGGGACTTGCCCCTGGCACGAGGCTCCCACTCCTCAGGGACGTGCTGCGGTGGCAGGCTCTGCTGTGGACATCTGAGCAGCGGCTCTGCTTCATACCCACTGCCAAAGAGCCATCTGACGGAAATAACCCCTGCGCTAGTTGGGTCCTCAAATGAGGGCCGTGGGTACACGGGTCCTCCTGTCACCGGCCCTCTGAGCCCTACGAGTCCTTCACCACCAGCCGCACGTGCTGGCTCTGCTTCATTTTTCATCTTGCAGCCGTGCCAGGGCTGTGGCTGGAGGCCTCGGCTTTACCCAGCACAAGCTCTGCAGGAATCGGTGACCTGTGACACTTTGTCTGCAAACTTTCAGCCTTATCCTGCGGGTCTCTGGTTTCCTAGCGGGTGTGATGGAGATGCAGAGGGGACACGGGCAGGGTGGCTGAGCGCAGGCGCTGTGACACATGAGTGAGCTGGGTTGTGGTGGGTGCTGCAGGGTGAGCAGGGGCACGGCCCGCTCCCCAGCTTTCCTCCAGCCTCTGCTCCTGCCCTGTGGCCGTGGGCATGGTCCCAGGCTGATGAACCCGGCTCCGCGCAAGGCGGGGGCTGCAGCGCGGGGAGGATGATGCCCGCCACTGGGACCAGAATTGCATAAGTCAGCAGCTGGAGCCAGTCCCAATTTGTTAGAAGTAAGCACGGATTTAGCATCCATCTGCAAGCACTGGAGTGCCCGCTCTCTCCTTCATTTATTCCTCTCTCCCAGGCTCGGAGAGGCTTCGCGGGCGCCTCACCGCACACAGCGGGATTACCGGGGGGCACTGGGCACGTACCTGCCGCTAGCATCCACGCAGGGCACAGAAAGAACCCCTTCAGTTGCGCCAGCTCACGGCCACCTCTTGCACTTGCTTGAGCTTCGCACGCTTGCTTTACAGAGTAAACAGGGGGCCGCAGGGTACCCCCGCCCCTGCGCTTTGCTGCTCGGGGAGCACAGATCGAGCCCGGCCTGGGCGTTTTCCCCAGGGCCACGCCGCGAGCACACAAGTGCTTCCCGTGCGTGCTGCCCCCTCTCCTCTCCCCTGTCTCGTTTTACGGATGTGTAGCGGAGCAGCGATTGCTGCTGAAGGATTAGCCTGGTAATTTGGCTAATTTTTCTTGAGCTTCATTTTTCACATTATGAGCTTTGCAGAAAGACTAACGATCCGGGGGTTGCCTCTAATAGCCAGCGCAGGGGCGGGCAGGGGAAGCCACGCTCCATCCTTTTGCAAAAGAAGGTGCATGGGGAGCGTGCTGGGGTCCCGCGTCTTCCCCCGCCCGTAGCAGGACCTGGCTTGAACGCTCTTGTGGGGTGGCTTTGCAGCCCCAGCTATTCCAGCAATTAACTCGTGGATTCTGGAGGACAGGGACCTTTTCCCTTGCACCGAGGCTCCAGCGCCAGCTGGGGGACACTGGTGTTTCTTTCCAGAAAAAAGAAAACCCTTCATACAAACCCCCTTTCCAAGCCTTTCTTTTCCTTCGTTGCTCAAGGATGCTCCAGATGCAATGGCTGCAGCACGGGGCAGCATCACCCCTGCTTGGTGCTCCCACCACCCCAGGGACCGGGGGGCTCCTGCCCCCCCAGCTGCTCTCCCTGACCCAAGATAACACCGCTTGCTGCTTTTCGAGCCACGGCGGGCACTGCCCTTCCCCGCAAGGCACAGATGGTATTTTTTTTAATCCGTGTCAGCAGTGGCTTCTTTCTGCTCTGCTGAATAGATGCTAAAGAGGCAGTGACATTATTTGAGGTAATGGAGAGAACAGAAAAAGGGTCAGGGACAGAGAGGAAATGTCAGCGTGCAGCCGTGGGGGGGGCTGCTCGGGGCCCCCGGCCACGGGCGCTGCTGGGCCAGGTGAGCCCCAGCCCCGTCCTGCTCCATGCAGCGAGAGCCCTCGGCTGGGCGCTGCGATGGTGCAAAGCCCCCAGGCAGCATCCCTGCGGTGCCATCGCTGGCCAGGCCGGGTGGCACTGAGTGACACTGGCATCCCTGCTGCGGCACCGGCGCCCACGGAGAGGGGACCTTCCTAGGAGCCATCCCTACGGATCCAGCCCCGGGCTTCAGCAGCCGGGCAGCACCCATGGGTGCGTCCGGCCCCGTCCCTTCCCTCTGCACCTCCCAGCAATGGGCTCAGCCTTGGTCAGGGTGCTCGGAGGCAGCCGGGCGCCTGCGAGGAGCAGATCCCCTGCGAGGAGCAGATCCCCTACAAGGAGCAGATCCCCTGCGAGGAGCAGATCCCCGTCCCCTCCCCGCGCCCCTCCTGGCACGCCGAAGGTTTTGAAAGTTAAGTATTACTGTCTGCTTTGTTGTTGCCTAACTACGACAGACAAATTGAGAACTAGTTGTCAAAATGTCAGTGCACAACAAATCAACATTCAAAATGAGTCTCAGCACTATGTGGTGTATAATTAAAAAAAAATCCTTTTTAGAAATTTCAGCAAGCGTTGGCTCCGCTTTATATTTGTCTGTGTGATTAATAAAGGCAGCTAATTTTCAGACTTTAAAAACAGCTAGAAAATAGCTCCTAATTACATATTAGGTTCCAAGCGGCCCCCGCTGAGCGAGGCTGGTATTGGTGGGCCAGAGAATTTGGCAGGGGCTTAATTACATTCTGAGCATCATCTAATTTTAGTTAAATGTAATGTAATCAGCAGCAGATGTCTGAAATAAAATATGAATTATGAATATGATGAAATTTCATTCTTGAATAAAAAAGTAATTTGCTATTTAGTTCATTAAAGTCGCAGAGGTTTATTAGGGAGCAGGTATACGGTGCGGCTGGCTTGTATTAAAATGATATTTCAGAGAGGGTAGGAAATTGCATTAAAGGTGCTAAAATATTCCACCGGGACGAGCTGCCGGTGGGGAATTAACATTTGCAAAAATAACAGAGCCCCCGGGCCAGCGCCAGGCCCCGGCGCCTGGCTTGGAGCGTGGTGGGCGCGCGCTGTGCCGGGTGCGCTGCTGGTCCCGGGGCCGCTGCTCGTCCGGGGAGCAGAAAGCAGCTCTGGGGCGAGGCAGCGTCCCCCTGCCACGCATGTGCCACCAGCCGCGCGGGGCCGCAGCCGTCGAGACAGGCTCGCTGCTCCTTCCCTCCAGCCCGGCCACGAGCATCGATTCCTCAGGCGGCTCTGGGGCCGCGGCGTATCCTCGTGGGACGCTGTCGCCTGGACATCTATCCCCGCAGCATCCTCTTTGCTTTCAGCTCTGAAGTTTAAATTGCTTTTCGCTATTCCTCAGTGGCCCGGACTGACAGATAAACATCTTCTGGAGAGGGAGAAAGATGGCTTGTTCATTATTTCATTATATTACAGATGCTGTCATTTTAATCCATCCTGGGTGCCGGGAGAAAGCCTGCTGCCGATGCACCGGCTTGGAGAGCGCTGCCTCGCTCCTAAATCTGCTCTGGGAAGAGCAGGGCACGNGCGCTCGCTGGCGTGGGCTAGCAGTCCTCCCGTTCTATTCATCAAGGGCATGACAGCTAAAATTCATTTGAAGATGAAGAAAGTGCCGGCTAATCCTTTCTGTGAGACAGTGATAGACTAGCGGCTCAGGAAGAATTGCACAGCAGTAATGAAATTAGGCTAAAACTGCTGGCGGATAGCAGATAATTGCCCTTGTCTGTCACTAGGAATAACATCTCCCAAATCCAACACAATGATTGTTAAAGTTGCAGGAATTTATTTTATTTTATTTTATTTATTTTATGGTGGGGGATTTTGCTTTCCAAAGGCCTTCCCTGGGAAAAAAAACGAGCCAGAGCCGCTGCTCCCCTCCCGGCTCCCTGGGGTGCGATGCTGCTGCCCTCCGTCACCGCAGCTCATTAGCCTCGATGAAGCAGG
Organism: Anseranas semipalmata; assembly: GCA_013399115.1. NCBI lineage: Eukaryota > Metazoa > Chordata > Aves > Anseriformes > Anseranatidae > Anseranas > Anseranas semipalmata. The sequence continues at coordinate 713,415 of VXAA01002705.1, read as the reverse complement.
TGCACCGGCACCAGCACTGGCACCGGCACCCCGCTGTGCTGTGAGGCCGAGGGCACCCGACACGGTCCCGGTGAGGGACTGGGCACACCGGTGCGGGGCTGCTTCCCAGGGAGGAGGCGATGAACCAGCCTGCCAGCGTCCGGTCCGCTCCCCGCGCCTGGCAGCTCTGCCAGCTGGACCCAGTGCTTTCGGGACAGGATCTGGCCCCATATGCTGGGTTCTGCCTGGTCCTGGGACTGGGAGGAGTGCCGGTGTGACCGCACGAGCCCTGTCACCACATCAGGACTGACCAGCATCCATTTATTTTATAATTTATCACGGGATGCAGACAGCGCAGTGAGTAAGTGCACTGGCCACCAACTGTAATGTTTTATACGCAAGGGCTGGCACGGGTAATTTACTGCGGCCAGCAATAACATATTTCACTTTCCGTCTCCCAGATGAAGATTACTTGTGTTTGAAAGTGCCTGAATACACAGTCAATTCTGCTTAAACGTTCGCAGCCAGCCGAGCACGGACGGGCCCGGTGCACGCTGGTCCCGCACGGCGCGGCGAGGCACAGGGCTGAGCACGGTGCGGCGGCACGGCCAGCTCAGCATCGTGCCATGCTCAGGGTCACCTCCCTGCGGTCACCCATGGCCAAGCTGTGCCCAAAGGGGACCGCGACGCTGCCACCCCGTCCTGCTGGATTCCGGCATGGAGCCTCTCCACTGGAGCTGCTGGTGGGTAATTTCTGATTAAGGATTACTGTACCATCGGCTTCAGTTTGATTGCAGATGTTTTTAATTATATCGTATAAGATCGTATTATGTAATTGCATTTATCTGATTGAAGCCTTAATTGTAGGATTTCATAATGGTATGACTGGGTAAATATACCATTGCGTCTGTTGTCCCCCAATGAAAATTAGGTGCTTCATGTCTTTATTGCATTATCCTGGAGAGGAGTTTAAATTGGGAAGAAAGAAATTGGAGGAGAGAGAAGGAAGGAAAGGCGAGGTGGTCTTCCCCATCCCCAGCAAGCGTGGTCCCCATCCTGGGCAGTGGGGAATGTGCGGGGGCACTGTGGTGCCCAGGCCCTGCTCTCTGCTGGCTGGGACCTGCTGGAGGCTGCCCGAGCATCGCCTCCCGTCTGAGCATCGCCTCCCGTCTGAGCATCACCGCCTGCCCGAGCATCACCCCTCAGCCAGGGGCTGAACATCCCGTGCAGGCAGGGCCCGGTGCCCGGGAAGCGTCCCGCTGGCAGAGCGGGGACGCAGGCGACGCGGTCCGGCCGGTGCCAGCTCGGTTGTGCCGGCGCAGGCTGCTCTGCCCTTCACCTCTGTGCAAAAATGCAGCAGCCTGTGTTTTCTGCAGTGATTTTTGCAAGATCGATGTTGCAATTATCATTTTGTTAACGGCGGCTGGTACAATACATTAAAGGCGATTACAATTAAAGAACAGGAGGCCGGGAAGCCGCTGTGCCATCGGCTCGCAAGGTGGAAGCTGCAATTAGACCTAATGGGGGAACTGAGCCAAAAATCCTCCTGACACATTCCCCTTTATTACGGAGCATCCTCGGAGCTGCCGCTGGCTCAGAGCTCAATTAGCTTTTAACAGCGAGGTGAAGGAAGGCAGCCGGGTGCAGCCCGGTGCCGCTGAGGGGCTCGGGAGCAGCGCGGGGCCGGGCGGCGAGGAGGGGCCGAGGCCGAAGGGCTGGGAACGGAGCTGCCGGGCAGCAGGCACCTGGCGGGGCCGGGCGCCGTACGGTGATCGCCTTTTTTTTTTAAGGGTGGAAAGAGGCACTTATGTAAAATTAATATTTCCATTAATAACAGCACACAGCAAAATAATTGGAAAGCCCTCCACCTTAATTGCAGGCCACACGATGCCCGAGGAAAGAGCTAACGAAGGGTTTCCAGCGGAGCTAATGGGCGAGGAGGGGGCGCTGGGGTCGGGGCTGCACAGGGCTCGTTAGCGGGGCGAGGGGCTCGTTAGTGGGGCGAGCTCCTCACTGGTGTCCCCCCCCGGCCGAGCCCCTGCCCATGGGGCCGCCCAGCTTTGTGCCTCCCAGCAGGATCCGAAGGGAGGTCCAGGTTTTTCTCAGAGCTTTTTTTTGGCCGTAATCCGCAACATGTGGCTCGCACGGTGCCTCCCCGCTAATGGGTTTAGGATTATTGGAATATGCACAAATCCAGAGTCTCACTGTCACTCTGCTCGGTGCAGTAAGGTGATTTCATTAGGATTTAGGTTTAGAGAACAGCCTATCTCTCTCTCTCTTCTTAATATTATTTTTATTCAATTACATCAGCAATTCATGAAACTTCAAAGACGTTTCATCAGCACAACTTAAATGCTGTTGGATTGCATTATTGAAAGAGGGGAAGAAAAAGAAAACATAAGCTACTGCCTTAATGGAATTACTGAAAGGGGCTTTTTAATTAAAAACAAAGGTTGGGGATGAAGTCTATCCATAATTTAGTGCTTCTGGATGTAATATCTGCTGGTGGTTTAATTTTAATAAATGTATGTATTATTAACGGTGCGATCTATATTTTCCAGCCCAGCAGCGAGGCCGAGCCGACCCCACAGGTGCGGCCGTAAATGTTTGTGCTGCGCGCCAGGGCTGGCTGAGGGGACGCTTGGAGGCTGCGGGGCAGGGACAGGGATGGGGATGGGGACACTGCAGCTGCCCTGCCCGTTGCTCCCGGGGGGCTTTCCCGCGATGCAGTGCTGCAGGCTCGGGGCTGGTTTATTGCCCGCGCGTGCCAGCCGGGAGGGGACGGCGCCGTCCCTGGAGAGGCTGTGCCGGCAGCGCTGGGAAAAGCCTTAAACTCCCTGGTGTCCTCTGGGGTTTGCAAATAAACAGAGCATGGCGTGGCCCCGGGGAGCGGGCTGGTGTCCCCCCTGTCCCCTGGGACTGCCCCGCTGGGAGGGGGCTCCTGGTGACCAGCCGGTGCTGGAGCGGGTGCAGGAGCCATCGTGGCCCTAACGAGTTAATTTCTGGCTAGCCCCACCGTGGGTTATTTAGCACAGCTCTTTGGATTTTGCTTTTGATGATTTCCTCTTAATTAGCCTATTAATGAGATATGACCTCGTCCAGCATCCTTTGGGCTGGGGCACTGCAGAGATGCTGCCACCTGGTCGGCATCGCCCCGTGGGCTCGCACGTCCCCTGGTCCGGCTCGGTGCTCTCTGGGGACAGCAACAGCACGCGGGTCCCTGTGGCTCCCTGTCCCTGCGCCTGGCCCCATCCATGCTGCCTGGCGAAGTGTGCTAATAAAAACAAATTAACTCGAATAAGCATTAATTTTTCCAGCATACATACATCCTGGCCTCATTATAACGGAGCTCCCAGGAGCCAGGGGTTTTGGCATATTGTAATGAGGCACATGCAGTAGTAAAAGTACTTCTAATCGGATTTATTTACTGTAATTGTGATTCGAGGCACAGTGCCATCACCCGAGGAGCCGGCGGGGCCCAGGGAGGAAGGGGCAGCGTGACGGCTTGGCAGCCGGTTTGGAAAACTGCAGCAATCCGAAGGGCGAGGAAAGGGCGCACCGGGCTGGCGGGTCCCCGGGACAGGGATGGGGCTGTGCCCCAGAGCCACCGCCTGTCCCTTGCGCCAGGAGCAGTTTCCCAGAGGATGGGCACCAGCATGGTGATGCCAAACTGAACAAAAGCCCGAACTGGATATTCTTCCCCCTAAAAGCCCAGCAAGGCTGCAAGGGTCAGATGCGGAAGGAGGGAAACATCGCTGGCACCTCGGCCGGTGGTAGCACGGCGCAGGCACGGTGCTAACAAGGTGCTGATTGACTCTCCCTGGAAGACTGAATATTGCCGCGCGGCAGCCGCTCGCTGAGCCCCATTAAACCTCCCCGGTGTGATGAGGGGATTTGCATAAAGCCGCAGCCCCCCCGGCGCCTGGCGTGGCCCCGCCGCCGAGAGGAGCGTCGCCTCTCCCAGCCGAGGCGTCAAATTAATTCTGTCGGAGGTCTGCTCACCTGTGATTTCATTAAGGGAAAGGTGAAAGGGGAGAAATACAATTCAAATGAGATAATTAAAAACTCAGATTAGCAATTACACGCGGCGCTGCGTGCTGCAGGTGGGCGCTGCGGCAGGGAGAGCCCGGCCCTGTGCCTTGCACCCGCTGCGCCCCGACCACGGCTGTGACAGCCACTTGTCCCCGTGCTGGTGGCCCTCGTGGGGATGGCTCAGGGAGCAGAGCAGATCTGGGGACCGCGGATGCTGAGATGCTCCACGGCCAGGGCGATGCCGGGGCAGGGCCGGGGCCACTCAGGTGAGAACAGTTGGTGCACAAGCCCCAGCACGGGCACGGGGAAGCGAGGCGCAGACCCTGTGCTCCCGCAGCCAGCCCGGGCACTTGCAAATGCACTTCTATTATCGGAAGTACCCCAAACCGCTAAAAAGTCCCAAGAGGAGGGAGCGGAGCCATGAGAGCTTTTCTCTCTCTCACTTCATTATTGTTGCTAAGGAAACCTCTTCCCAGGATCTCATATTTAACATGTCTGCATTCACGGGGCCGCACATCCATCTCGCGGAAACTTCCCCGAGCGCCCGCGCCCGGAGCAGACAAAGGCTGGGCCGGAGGAGGCGGCAGCGCCGGGGCAGCAGGCACGGTGCCGTGGGGCCACCTCCCCACTTCGGGCAGGGGGCCCAATCTGCCCCTGCCATTTGTGCAGGGGTTCGCCCTATAGAAAACCTGACATGGATCCTTATGCAAAAATGATCCCCCCCCACACCCCCAGCTCCAGCTTGCAGCAGGACAAGGAGCCTGCGGGGTGTCCTTGGGCAGGTGGCCCCAATGGATGGTGTGGGGGCAGCAGCACCCAGCTGGGCTGGGCCCCGGGACCCCCGGCCACACTCCTGTCCCGCTTCCTCTTTGCTCCCCGCTCTCGTTTTGTCCCATCGTTAATTTTGGTCCCTGGCTTGCAGGGGGTGAGGCTTGCAGCTGCAGGGGCACAGCCCTGGCCCTGTGTGCGTCCCCCCCCATGCTCGGCCGATGCTTCCCACTGTAGCGAGACGAGTTCCCATCGTTAGGGATCGGAGACTCGCGCATTGATTTGTAGCTTCCTTTTGATGCAGCAAGGATTTATTCCTCTGGAAAGTGCTTTCTATAGAAATCAGGGGATTATTGATGGTGTTGAACTCGCCTGCTGCCCTCGGCACTGCAGCCCTCCCCAAATGCGGCGCGGTGCCCAAGGGACGGGGTGGGGACACGGGGCTCCCTGCGTGCCGGCACGGTGATGCAGCCGGGCTCGCCCTGTTTAATGCCCTTTGGAAACCAGCTGCTGAGGTCTGGCAAAAATACGCACGGGGCCGGGATGCAGTCGCGCATCCCCTCAGTGATGCCATGGGTCCGTACACCCGGGACATCCGTACTTGCGGTGTGGCACCGGCATGGCACGAGCTCGCAGCACATGTGGCTCATCCCTTGTCAGGCAGCTGGTTGCGCTCATTAGCACTGCGAGCTCATCGCACATCCTGCACCCAAGTGCTCTCTGCAAGAGCTGCACAGACTGGGAATGGCATCAAGAGCGACTTCCTGGCCGGCCAGGGGATGCTCGCAGAGCCCAGGGGTGCTCGCAGAGCCGGGGTGCTCACAGAGCTGGGGGTGCCCGGCCCTGGCGGGGTCCCCTCCCGCCCTGCCCCTCGCTGGGGCTGCGTGCGAGCGCAGTGACCCCAGCTGCGGAACTGGCCCCCAGCAGCGCCACCGCGTCCTCCAGCACCCCGAGCCGCCGAGGGGCCCTTTGTCTCGCCCTCGCCAAGTCACTATCTCTTCTTCTCCTCCTCTCTATTTTTTTCTCTGCATTCCTCATTAAAGAAGACTACAGATTTCCCAGCCTGTCTCCTGGTTTTATATTGAAAAGGCTAAATGATATGCTGACACCTTAATTATACCCTATTGTCACAATGTAGCATGGAAATGGTGTGAGTGATATGAGAAGAATGGGTTGCAGCGTGCGTGTCAGCTCCTTTGATTCACAATGGCAGGTTGGAAATGACACAAATGGGGGCTCACGCGAGCCTCACCCCCGTGCGCGGCATCTGCATCCCAACTGTCCCGCCACGCTGCAGAGCCCCGGGCAGCTCTGGTGCCACGTGCACCTGAGGACGGATGCATTTGGGGATGTGGAGGGCCAGGGGTGGTGGCATGGGCACCGGGCCCCTTTCAAGGCTAAGCGAAGTGACCGAGGCTGCGTGGAGTCGGTGGTGTAGCTGGGCTCAGTGAGAGCGTCCACCGAGCGCCCTGGCCCTCCCAGGCCCCCTGCCCTCCTCACTGCCACCCACACCATCCCCAGCGTGTCCCCCCTCCGTCACCCGCCCCCCAGGCTCACAGGACAAACCCCGTTCTGCCCGGGGAGCGCGCGGGAGGCTTCAGTCCGTGGCTGACGGGAGCGGAGAGGAACCCTCTTTGGCAGAGACCCCAGACAGGCAGAAATGTGCCAATTAAGCAATCACTCCTGATTAGCAGGGGCTGGGGGAATTCATTGTGCCGGAGAGTGGCACTCCGCTACACGCGATGGGTTTAAAATAAGCCCCATCCATGCTGCGGCCGGGCTCCCGCACACCGCCGGGCTAAAAATAACCCCGCGTGCTCGCCGCCCTCCTCCTGCAGACCGATGTCACGATTGTCACGAGGTCGGTGGCTCTCGGGCTTGTCACACGCTCAGCTGTGCCTCCTCAGCACCCGGCCGCATTCCCCTGGGGGCAGCAGCGCCCGGGTCCCCGCAGTGCCCCCGCTCAGGGCCGTGCTTCCCCTCCTTCCCACATTGCTGCTCCCCCGCAGAAATGTATGCTCCCGGTCGCTGCGCTGCACGCTTAAAAATCTCTGCTGAGTGGCCCCGACTGACCTCCTGCCAGGCAGGGAGAGGAGCGGAGAATTGTCCCCAGAGTGGCATGGTGCAGGGGTCCTGCTGGGGACAGCGGTGCCAGTGGCTGCCTCGTCCTGCTGGGGACACACGGGGTGGCCCTGTCCCACCAGGACAGCCTGGCAGCGGGGCAAGCGCACCCGGCACAGGTGAGGACACCACAGCGGTGGCATGGGGACAGCGCGGTGGCACATGGCTGACTGCGGCCACTTGCCTGTCCCCAGAGCTGCCCAGGATGGAGAAAGAGGAGCAGAGCAAACAGCCCCGAAGTGTTTTCCATTAACAAAATGTTACCTTTTAAAATGACACGATGTGGGAATGACACATCAAACCCAGCCAGACGGATTGCCCAACTGAGAGGCACTTTTCCATATGCATTCAGCGAATGCATTTGTTTTTGAAAATTAAGTCTCCAGGGAGCGCAGGCTCGGAGAGGGGAGCTTGTTCAAACAATTGTAAAATGGTTTTATACAATAAACAGAAAAGTAGTCATTTCAGAGGCACTTCTCAGTTTGACAGGATAGGATTTCAGAGCCGACGTGCAACACACAACAGCGGCACGCCGCATCCCGGGCACCATGGGGCTGACGGCTTCCCCGGCTCCATGTCCCTGCCCCATGTCCCTGCCCTGTGTCCCTGCTGCTTGTCCCTGCCCCACGTCCCAGCGCCATGTCCCAGCCCTGCAGATGCCGGTGGCTTGAGCTGGTCACTGCAGTGCAAAGGGGGGATGTGGGTCTCCCAGCTTGATGTGCTGTGCCATGCCATGCATGCAGTGCCATGCCGTGCCATGCTGCAGGCACCCAGGCCTGGCAGAGCAGTGGCTGCAGGGCTGGGGGAGCTTCAGGTGGGGACAGCCTGGAGCTGCAGAGGAGCTCCTAAGGAGCCAGGAGCCAATTTGCATGCAAATGTCCTTATTAATCAAGGACAAGAGGAGGAATGAGCAGAAAACACCAAATACAAGGGCAGAGTGTTTTTTACACCGGATGCTTTTCAAAGTTGTTAATGAGGCATCAGCAGCTCTTTTCATATCCAGATTGTTTGCTGCCTGAATCCCTCCAGGATTTTCTCCGGCCCAGCCCCAGCCCAGCATCGCCCAGCCCAGCCGGGCGCCTCTTCCCAGGCTGTCCTCAGCCCGGCCAAAATTCCAGCAGCTGTAGGGAGCCCAGAGCAGTCGTATAATGAAATGAGAGCGATAAACCATGCCGTCGTGCCATGCCGTGGCTGAGCCTGCAGGATTTTGCTAAGGCGCATTAGGATGTGACCCCTCTCGTGGCACTTGCCTGGTGGCTGTCCCACGGGGCTGTCACCCTGACCCCAGGTCCTCACCTCCCTGCCCAGGGCTGGGCAGCTCCCACGCGGCTCTGGGATGTGCCCCTGTCACCGCCACTCCTGCAAGACTTCTTCATCTCCTCCCGCTGGCAGGTGGGCCCAGAGACCCTCCGGAACCAGCTCAGCCCCCGGGAGGGCTGCTGGCTCCCTCTTCCCCGCATTTTTCCCTCCCACTCAAGAGAGAGCCAAGCCTGAGTGAGACCCTGCGATGCACGGGCTGCAGAGGGGCTGCGACCCTGGGGAAGGGAACTGGGGCTGCAGGGTGCCTGCGTCCCCCTGGGCTGTCCCTGCATCCCCAGAGCCCAGGCACGTCCCACCTGGGGACGCCCGAGGCTGCAGGGATGCTCAGCGATGCTGAGGGCAGCAGGACATCAGTGGCAGCAGGATATCCGGGGCACGAGCAGCTGGGGCGCTCACCTGGGACCACAGGACGTGCCAGTCCCACCCGCAGGTGCCGAAGAGAACCTGGGAGCCGGGATTTCATAGCGAAGAAGTCCGGACAGCCTCACGTCCATCAGCCCGGCTGGTTTCCCCGGCCAGCCCTGCTGATGTGCTGCAGCGCAGAGACAGAGTTAGGAAGTGCTAACAAAACACAAAACTAGTCAAAATAAAATAGACTTGTTACAATGAAACCAACCTGAACAAACAAACACTGCCATGATTCAATTAATGAAGCGGTTAAGCATATAATATTGTTAAGCAAAGCAAAGCAGCCTTTTGATGTGTTAATCACACTTGTGCCAGGCAAAAATAACTGAAAGCAAATAAATCTGGGCCCCTGCTTTGGGGGGGCAGCAGCGTGGGGCCGGCAGCCGGCAGGGATGGGGAGCGGGGTCGGTGTCCCCAGGGCCACGGGACCCTGTCATCACCCCGCGGCCGGGGTGGGGATGGAGCAGGGGGCGGGAAGGGGCCCCCGCAGCACCGCGCCTCTCGCCTTTGCATGTCAAACACGTCTCGGATTTTATTTCAATTTCAGTTAACCGAGGCAATTTCTAAGTAGCCCTGGGTCGGCGGCTGGCAGCGCTGACTACAGCCGTTTCTCTTTAATTTTATACAAAATGTTCTCCCAGTGGGAAAGAACCAATATTGTAGATCTTGGGCAAAATCTGCCCGTGGCTTCATCCACAAAAATAAAATAACAACGGAGGCGTGCGGAGCAGCGACACGGAGCAGGGCGGGCGAGCTCCCGTGGGAGCTGCCCACACCAGGGCAGGGTTTGCGCTGGGAGTGCTCCCTCGTCACGCCAACCGGTCCTCAGGGGCCACACGCGTGCGTTTGAAGGAGATGACATGCTTTACGTGAAACCAGCGTTTGTTTTGTGCCAGCTTCCCCGAGAACCCCCTCTCCCCACAACAGCTTCACCCCAACCCCGCTGGCAGCACTCAGCCCTCCCTCTGTGTTTGCAGGCACTGTCACCACAAAGCGTGGCCGCTGGGGACACCCGCCCGGCTGTCCCCTCCCTGGCTGCAGGCTCCAGCGCCGCGAGGGGATGTTTCAGCCCCTGTGGCTGGATGGGGCAGCTGCCGCACCTGGAGGCTGTCGGAGTCATTCCCACCTCCTCCTTCCCACCCCATCGGCTGTGCCCAGCTGGGGAAGCTGGCAGGGCTGCAGGGAAGACAGGGGCTGCCCTCTTTCCCCCAGGGCAGGCTGGTGAGGTCTCAACCCCATGTGAGCCACTGGAGAATCCACTGCCAGGGCACAGCCTGTGGGCTGTCCACAGCGAGGAGGGCAGCTCTGCCCCGCTCAGCTCTCCCCCAGAAGTGCGATTTATTTATCCCCCAGCGGCATCTCGGCCTCAGCACCCACCGCCCCGCAGGATGAGCACCCCTGGGGACAGTCCCGGTGCCCCTGACCCCCATGGGGTCCCCAGGGTGGCTGCATCCCCTGGCTGCCCCATGGCACGGCGGTGGCTGCCGGCCCCAGTGCGCACCACGGCCCGCCACAGATAGTGCCATAAATCACCGTGACACCTCCTCTTTGCAGGACGGGGGCGATGACAAGGGCTATTTATCTGCGTGTCACCCGCAGTAAACTGGAGGGGGAGAGCAGGGAGGAACGGGGGCGGCGCGGGGGCCTTGGGGTAGGGGAGGCGAGAGCCGGGCTCTGCCCTGGGAGCGATGGGGAAGCTCCAGAGGCAGCAATCGCCCTTCCCTGCCCGCAGCTTCTCCCGTGCTGGGGATGGACCCTGGCGGGGCCGGATGGGACCCGGGCACTGGAGGCTCCTGCTCTCGGAGCAGCAAAACAAAAACGGCTGCAACCCGTGGCGCTGGGAAATTGCTATCAAAGTAAACAGAAAGTTTATTCAAATAATTTCCACCGCAAATTGTCTCCTGAAATGAATTTGAAAGTGTTTTTGAATCAATTCATTGGTTTTATCAGAAGCCAAAAGTACAGGTTAATGGAACTCAAATGGATCCCATCTGAATTTTAAATCCTTTCGGAAGGGCTGGATCATTACTGCTCAGCCATTGTGAAGCCTGACTTCACTTTCTGAGCAGTAGAAATTGAATAATTGATGTAATTTGAATAACACTAGGATTTGTAATGATATTGAAATGTAAAGATAAAAAGGAATGTAATCAAAAGCTGATAGCAAACAGTTGTTAATATGCACTTTGGGGCAGGCATGTTGCAAGAAATGTGCCATTTGAAGTGTGTGCTGAAAACGCATTTAATGAGTGGGGAAAGGAAAGGCAGCGAATGACTAAAGGAAACCATATTCATAAATAAGATGCAAAATTTTTACCCGACTCAGCAGAGCTAACAGGGAGAGAGTGGATAATTATTTAAATGCAAAATCATTATAATCCCAAATCGTAGCTAAAGGAATTGATTGCTTTGCTTTGCATTCGGCGTTAAAGCGGAGCAGGGGCAAGCACTCGCTGCCGTCATGGCACGTGGCAGCTGTCCCTGTCCCTGCCCCGTGCTGCAGAGCCACTGTGCTGGGGGTCCCCTACTGTCCCCAGCTGTCCCCCGCTGTAGCTCACAGGGCTGGGCTGCTGCATCGCCCTCGTGCATGCAAACAGTCAGGGGATTTCCCTGCCACCACCAGCCTGCCGGAGCAGCCTCCCCTCAGCATCACGCCGCCCCGCTCTCCCTCAGGGACGTACCGACTCGGCTCCGGCAGCCACCGGTGCTGCGCCACGGGGGACGCACCCACAGGTGCCCCCTCGCCTGTTTGGGGGACCCAACCCCAGGCGCTGGCACCGCTTCTGGCTGTGACTCTCAGAGCCTCCACTACAGCACCGTGCTGCCAGTCAGCCCCATGTCCCCACGTCCCCACGTCCCCACGTCCCCATGTCCCCACATCCCCACGTCCCCCTCGCCTCCCACCGGCCGCTCCACGTGGTGGGGACAGGAACCGTGCGCTGATGTCGCGGGGTGTCCCAGGTGCTGCTCGCTGAAACCTTCTGGCTGTTTGCAAATTGAGCTCATTCCATTGTTTTTTTCCCTTTTCCCTTTTTCCACGCTCAATGAGCATTAAATTAAAGCTGTGCTCAGCCCCTTGGTGGCAGGGGCCAGGGGCTGCCAGCCCGCAGCTGGGTTTCTCCCCATTTTGGGTTACATGGCCCAGAGAAACAACCGGCTCCTTCAGCCTTGGCACCGCTGCGATGGCCGAGCTCCTGCCCTACGTCAAACAAAGTTTGCTGAATAATTTATCCTGTGAACTGCATTGTAGTTTAACAATAAATGATTCCCTGGATTCCCGCAGAGCTGACCCAGCCGGCTAGAGCGCCGAGCGGATCCTCCAGCGGGTGCGTCCCCAGGCACCCATGCGCTGGGCCGGGGCCGCCTGCGTCTGTGCCATAGCTCCCTGCCTCCGCTGCTGCGCTCTGTCTCCCCTCTCCTGGGGGAAATGCAGGTGTATTTATTTACCCCGGGCATGTGTTTTCCTTATTTTCATGTCTTAGCAGCCTTTCCATCTTCTTCCTACCAGAGCAGAGGCAGTCACAGCCCCATGCAGCCCATGCATCCCGAGCAGCCCGTGCATCCTGAGCAGCCCCATGCAGCCGGTCCCACTGCGGGTGCAATGTGCAACCCAACCGTGTGCACAGGAACGGGGAGGAACCAGGAATGTAATTTGGGGCTGTGTTTGCTTCACAACGCAGGTAATTTTCTCAGCTTGATCAACGTTAACTCAGACGTCCTGAGGAACACACCAAAGGGGCCATCGTGTCGGTGCCGTTAGCTCCTCGCGATGCCCGCTGCTGCTCACGACTTCACGCAGAACCCCCATGACAAAGAGCAGCACAAAAGACTTTCTGAAGTTCTCCAAGCTGTGTTTGCCAAGCAGCCTCCAGGCGCTGTTTGTGAAGAGAGGTTATTAAATTGATTTTTTTTTCCCTTTACATGCTCAATGAACATTAAAATTAAAGTTCTGCTCAGTCTCCCCCGGGGCGAGGAGGACCGGGGCTTGGTGGAGGTGTGTGGACGCGACAGCACGGGAATCAGAGCAGCTCCACTGCGCTGGGCTGACCCCGGCATCGCCAGCACCGAGCTGGCTTCTAGGCACTTGCCATGACTTTAGGTAGGCGATTTTAAATCACTGCCGGCTGCGTGGCACTACCGGGGTCGACGTTTGCAGCATCGTAGCATTTGCTCCCAGCCCACGCTGCAGTGGGTCCATGGATGCTTCCCGTGGGTGTCCCTGCCTGCATCCCTGCCTGCATCCTGCCTGCATCCCTGCCTGCATCCTCACCTGCATCCCTGCCTGTATCCCACCTGCATCCCTTCCTGCATCCCTGCCTGTGCCCCTGTCTGCATCCCTGCCCACCTCTGTGCCCTGGGAAGCAGCCGGCAGGGCTGCGCTCAGCCTGGCTTTGGGGCTCAGCCTTGGCCCCAAATACCTCAGGGCTCGGGGATCAGCGACTGCCCCAGGAGAGGGGATGGGAGGGGGGCAACAGATACCAGGATGGGGCTCCCCCGCTCCAGGGTCAAAAGCCCTCAGAGCATTTGGTGGTCTGAGAGGTCCCACTGGGAAGGCACTGTCGCGCCCTGTGTCCCCACGCTGCGGTGACGTCCCCGGCGGCCAGCCCTCCTCCCAGCATCATCGCAAACCATCAGCTCGCAGTCAGAACGAATCAGGCTCGGAGGAAACGTCTTCAGCTGAGAGCCAGCTCCGTCTCCGATAGCATTAAAGTAACTATTGACTGAGGACGCAAGTGGAAGTCAGTAGCAATTTAATTAGGCTGACTGATTTCTGACGTCTGCCTTCGCGGCAGGAGGGGGTTGGTGGTGCCGCGTGGAGACCAGAGTGGGTGGCCGGGCCATGGCCCTGCTGCTGGGGCGCATCTGGTGATGGGGCACATCTGGTGATGGGGCACATCTGGCCCAGGGGTGCATCTGGCCCTGGAGCACATCTGGGCGCGGCTCAGGGCAGTTTTTGCAGCACCACAGATGTCTGCAAACCTCCTGGCTGTGCAGGGAGGTGAGGGGCAGCAGGGCCTCATCCTGCCAGGGATGTTAGGGAGGTTAGAAAGAGGCTCTGCGTGCCCCCCCTCTCCTCTTCCTCCTCAGCCCCATCACTTCTCCTCCAGCTCCAGCCACAAGGACTCAAATCATTGCCTAATTTAGAAAAATGACGGGGAGACGGTTTTCCACTGACACAGTCACTACTGAAAATTTACTTCAAGGTTCATTGTTGGCAATGTCAAAAGTGATGAAAACCAATAAAAAGAACCAGCACAGCATGAATGTCTGGGTGACAGCGCGCAGGGGGGGGGGCAGCCCCAGCCTCCTCGCTGCAGCCTGAGCCTGTACAGATAAAAGGTAATTGAAATGTTAGTTCCATTAATATTTCAGTGCGCCCCATATCTGACAGCCGCGCTCCTTAAGCACTCCCAGCCCTGTCTCTTTAGCTTCCTGGGGTGCTGGGAGGGGAGGTTTCCCGCAGCCCCAGCCCTGTCTGGGTGCTGGGCAGGGCTGGGTGACACAGGGGTGGCACCGGCACCAGGATGTGATGCTCGTCCCCTCCCACGGTGCAGCCCTGCAGGACCTGGGGTCACCACAGCATAGGCACACGGCATCAGCACACGGCATCAGCACACGGCGCACCTGCACATCGCACACGGTGCAGACACCCCCCACGTCCAACGGAGTTTCTCTTCTCTCTCTCTGAGCCTGACTCGCCACATCCTCATTTATATCAAAGCATTAGGCAAATTAAATTGTTTGCAAAGCACTGTCTGTGCATCTGTTTTATGCCTGCTTTGGGAAAACAAGACAACGCCGAGCCTCTGCGGATGTGCCATTTTGTTGAGTTTTCCCCGTAATGCCTGTTCAAAGGCTGACGCCGGCCCCGCACTCCCGCCTGCCTCCGCGCCTCCCGCAATCAGCCTAAGTGCTGCCGCGCCTCCGCCTGCCGCGAACATCAAAGCGCGCGTCTGATCCCGCGCCCGCCGCAGTAAACACCTGACAGGGAACATAACGGGGTCCTCGCGCGGGTAGCGTGCCGGGAAGGCTTTTGTTATCTTCACGTGCTTCCCTGCAGCTTGAAGGCATCAGGTGCTGGCGATGGGGAGAGCGCGCGAGCGAGGCACCTGCTCTGGGAGACAGCGCGGCGGGAGGGAGGGTGCTGTGCCGGGGTGGCCCACGGGTGACGCCAGCTCGTGCCACCCCCCACTGATGGTTCCACTGGGCCCTGGTGCCGTCGCAGCCCCAGGGCTCTGTGCGGCCCCGGCCAGCAGGCGAACAAACAGAATAAACTCTCTCCACCAAATTGCTTCCCATAAATCCTCTGCTCCCCGCCGCGCTCTGGAAAAAGCGCTTTTTCTTCCCAATGGACCTGCGATGGCTGAAGACGGCCATGTCCTACAGCCTGTGTGCGGAGCCGGTGGCCCGGCAGGGACGTTTGTCACCGTCTGCCAGAGCCGCGACATGGGGAGAGCAGACGGGAAATCAATACGGGAACCGTGAGCCACGGGACTCGGGGACCTGCTGCGCCCGGACCTTTTATTGAATTTGCGATCTTCCTCATTGTTCCTCTGCTGTTCTTTATCCCCTTCTTGCTTTTGTGGTGAAGAATTGGATTTGACTTGATTTTTCTTTCATATCGCACTGAAGCCAGCGTGCCCACAGCACTGCCAGCCCGGCACGGCAGCACCGGCTGCCTGTGCCCCGTGGTGCTGGCTGAGGCCGGCGGCCACCACCCCGGTCTCACCCAGGCACCTCCCAGGGCACGGGGGTTATTTGTGTTAGCAAAAATCAGATTAAAAGGCGAGAGAGCAATTCGTGGCTGCTGAATTGCTAAGGCGCTCTGTGCAGCGGGATCTGCTGCAGTTGTCTTGGTCCTGAGCCATGGTAATTGTATTCTATGAAATATTTATTCATTTTCATTTCAATTTCATTTCCAACATGTATTTCCTATAAAATGATGTGGAAGGAGAAAAAAAAAACACCCTTGGTGAATTTATCATCATCACAGGTTCCTTCCCAAACCTTCCCTGAAGTGGCACTGCCGGCAGGACCACACAGGCACGGAGATCTGCTTTTTCTAAAAACTTTAAATGCTATTTGTCATTGTGCCGGCAGCCCGGGGCCGGGCGGTGCAGGATCCTGTCCGGGAAGGGCACAGACTCCGGCAAAATGCACCCGAATCCATCACAGATCCTTGGGACCAGTGCCCGGGGGGTCGCGTCCGCCAGCCGCTGCCACACGCCCCCAAGGCCGTAAATTCCAGATGATGACCGTGTAATCTCCATCACAGTCTATGTGAAACTATTACCCCGGTTATTATTTCCAGGCTGATTGTAGGCGCCGTCTGATAAACAGCTGATTGCTTCTCCTCCCAGCTCCATGCCCAATTTGCATACAATAAATATCACCGTCGGAAGCATGCATGGGAGAGCAGAACCACGGCTCATGCCTTATTTATGAGAAATAAACACGAGATCAAGTTTGCATAATCAACACATATTTAATTTGTGAGCTCTTCCACTTGGGTCTCTGGCTGCAATCAGACCCCGTGCACGCGCGTGACAATCAGGTTTAAAATGTCTTCATTAAGTGGCTGTCAGATTTCAGATCCCATTTTAAATTTCCGATTGGAAAATGCGCGGTGCCCAGCCCGGCTGTGACCCCCTAGTTCGGCAGTGGGACGGGGCCACAGCCGGGGCGCAGGCGCTCGCTCTCCCCCCGCTCAGCAGCAGGGCTGAGATCTCTCACACGTGGTTCCGAGAAGTTCCCTTCACTGCCTTTAAAACTGATTTTTATTTTACTATAATTTGTCGATCTTGCTTCCTTGTGCATGCTAATATATGCAAAAAAACACCGGGGCTCCTATTAAAATGCCATGCAAATCTAATGAAATTAATGTTGGCAACAAATATTACCTAATGGAAGAGCCTCCAGGAAAAAAAAATGAGTGCAAATATATATTTGCACATATTTAAAGGACTCTGTCAAGTAGTTTAGCTTCACAGTTTAGATTTTATTAAAAAGGAGGGGGAGGAAGCTCAGAGCGTTTGCCGAGCCCAACACGAGCAGAAGGGCTTTCATGAATTATATTTTTAATTTCAATGAAAACTGTTGCTAATATAATTGAGAGCCTCTCAGCTGGGCTCATGGAGAGGAGCCTGGGGCAGAGGTGGGAGCGAGCCCCAGCACACTCATTGCGTCCGCCCGATGTCGCGGCTGGTGAGCGCCGAGTGCGGGGAGCGAGCCGCCTGGCGAGCATCGCGCCCAGCCGACGTCCCGGCCCATGGGCGTCGCACCAAGCATCGCGCCCAGCAAGCGTCGCGCCTGGGGAGTGCCCTGTCTGGAGAGCAGCCCGTCCAGCAAGCGTCGTACCCAGGGAGCTTCCCATCCGGCACGCATCCCGTCTGGAGAACGTCGCGTCTGGCGAGCGTCCCTTCTGGTGAGCAGCTCGCTCGGTGAGCGCTGAGTCTGGTGAGCATCGCACCCAGCCGGCATCCCATCCATCAGGCACCGCGCCCGTGGGCATCCCATCCGTCAAAAATCCCACCCAGGGAGCACCGCATCCAGCAAGCAGCCCGCCCGGCGAGCAGCCCGATCCAGCCAGCGTCCTGCGCTGGGGTGCAGGGTGGGGGAGCACCCGTCCGTGTCACCTCTCCAGCAGGGAGGGGAAAGCCGGGAGCGACGCTGGCCCGGCACCATGCACCGCGCTCTCACTTGCTGCAGGCGGGATCGTCCTCTTCCTCGCTGAAGCCGGGTGCTGCTCGTAGCGGATTTCTGCCCAGCTGACTCTGTCTGATCTGGCCTGAGGGTTAATAATGTGCAGCGAGGTGGCACCCACCCAAAACCCAGCCAAAAGGAGCCGGCTGCTACCCACCACAGAGCCACCGTGCTCGGCTGGCCAGCACGCGTGCCTTTCAAACACTATCAATAATTCACTCGAGTTTTTAACCTCCATGGCAGCACGGCAGAAGGAGGGAGCCGCGTTTGTGCTCAGTTAGGTGGCAGAGCAGTGACATTTTGCCTGTCTGCCTTTTGCTGTCCTCTTGCCGAATTGGCCGCGGCACCTCCCCGCATGGGCTGAGCATTAGTTAACACGCTCAGCGCAGAGCGGGTGCACTGGGTGCCGGGCACAGGGTGCTGGCTCCAGCACCTATCAGCCTGTTCCCGTGCAGGGGCACCGCTGGCACAAGCCACCAGATGCCACCGGGCTCTGCATCCTCCCCTCATCAAACCAGCTGAGCAACCCCAGCCTGTCCCAGCCGAGGGAACAGCCGGTGCCAGCCCCGCTATTGCCATTCCCGCATCCGCCCTCACCAGGACGGACACACAGCAGGACATCTGCACGGTAAAGCCACCGCGCTGCATGTAACGGTTGCACTGCACCAGCACGGCACAGCCCAGCACAGGTGGCATGGCACAGCACGGCACGGCACGGCACAGCACACGAAGGGGCCGGTGCAGGCAGCTTGGCATCGGCCAGGGGCTGAGCGCTTGCCCAGCCGCCCCGAAGCAGTGGCCCCGCAGGCCCCTTCGTGCTGACTGCAGGGCTGCGAGGAAGAGGCGTCCCTGGATGGGGACAACCAATTACATGTTTATTAATGGCCGTGTTAATACTCTAAAGCCATCCGGCAATGACAGCTTATTATAAGCTTATCTCTCACAGAAGGCTACTCCTTCTTGTGTGCAATTACAACAGCTACTGCTAATTCCTCTTTAAAGGAGCCCTGGCAGGTAATAGCTGCCCCTAAATTTAAGATTTTCAAAAAAACCCTGGGACCTTAGTGCAAATATTTCCATTAATTATTCTGTGTTTGGAGAGTTTTCTTTTCCATTGCACCACACACGGGGTGTTTCCAATCCTGGCTCCCTCGCAGCTTCCACCTCACATCGGACATCTCTGTAAAAACTCATTTTTACCAAATGCTTTGGGGCGAGCCCCTTCCCACACCCCAGGGGGGGCCCCTGGTGTCCCCCCCCCATGCAGTGTCCCCACCTCCACAGCTTCCACCTGTGGGACTCCCGGGCACTGGCTCCACCAGCGGGGTGGCGCAGGAGGGGCAGGAGGGGACCGTCCCCGCGGCACCCGCGCCCCACCGCGCCGCGCACGGCTGGGCTGGTGACTGCAGCGAGTGGTAATAATAGATTTTATGATCCATAAAAGCCATCTTTAATGCTTAAGAGCTTGTATCTGTGGTGTAATGGCATTAAAACGCTGCTGGCGGGCAGCCATTCTGCCTGCCAAGGCGAGGGCCTGCTTGCGTGCCGTGTTTTCCCCACCGTGTCGCTGTTTTACCCACGAAAACAGACCCAGGGTGCTGGAGGGGAATCTGCTGGGGTGCTGCACGGTGCTGGGCTGGTGGGAGCATGGAGGTGGCGGCTCCCCAGCCCCAGCCCCAGCCCCAGCCCCAGCCCTGGCTCCATCCCCATCCCCATCCCCATCCCCATCCCCATCCCGTCCCCAGTGCAGCTGCTTTCTTCACACCACGACCGCTCCCCTGGAAATTTGGGTGCTGACCCCCACTCTTGCCCCTCCTGCCCATCCACAACCTGCTCTCTCTTTAATCTCCCTAACTGCCATCACTTTTGTCACAATGGTGCTCCTGGCTCGTCCCCAGTGCTCCACGATCCCGTCCCATCACACCCCCGTCCCACCAAAGCGCCAACCCTGCACGGACCTGAGCTGAGGCTGGGGAGAACACGCTGGGGGCAGCTGCTCCAGGCCAAGACTAACTGGGGGCACTTTGAAATGGGAAAACATCCTGAAAAATAATTGTTTTGGGTCAAACCAAATTGTTATGTTTGTCCTGGAATTGAAATGTTTGGGATTCTCTTATTTTTCAAAGTTAAACCTTTGCAAAAACCTTCCTGTATATATATATTACATACATCTTTCTCTATACAAAAATATGTCATCCATACCTACTTCTTTACACAAATATAAGTATGAATTTCATTTTCAACCATTTCCAAAAAAAGAGGCAGAATTCCCTCTGGAAAGCGTCTGGACGAGCAGCTCTGAGCCCACAGTGCTCACTCACCCACGTTTTCCAGCTTGCCCCGAGCCCCGGCCCCCCGTGGGCTGAATTCACTATTCATTTTAAAAACCGATAACGTCCCCCTCGCCCATTTCTCTTCCCAAGTCCAAAATAGCCCAGGCGGTATCCGCTCGGCTTTTCCAGAAAGGATTGTTCAATATTTCTCTGAGAGCTGCGGGATGGCTGATGTTAGTGAGCACATTAAACAGAGGTATAAATTTGTAATGAGAGCCCTGAAATGAATGGTGCTTATCATTTATGGATGGAATAATTAAAGATACTGTACTTGAAGGTTTTACATGGTACTGTAAATTGTGGTCTGCGAGGGAGGGAATAAGCAGAGCTGAAGCAGCTTCACTTTGCCCAGTTGGCGCGGCCTCTCCACGTACTCGTGGACGGGACCCCGCAGGATGCCTCCGCTGCTGGTGGCCATGGGGATGTCCCCGTCTGTGCCCAAGCCCCCTTTTGTGGCTCCTGGGAGAAAACAAGTCAGCTGGCTGGAAATCTGGGGGGCTGTACTTTATGGAGGACTTCCTCGCCCTCGGAAACAGCAGAATTTGGCTTCTCTGTAGAAGCTTCCAGTGCTTTGATGCTCCTTTCTTGAGATGCCGGGAAGATGCCGGAGGAGCCACGTCAGGCGGTGCTGAATGGGAGCGCAGGGCGGGTGGCACAGCGCGGCACAGCACAGTGTGGCATGGCACGGTGCGGCACGGGGTGCCACGGGTGATGCTCCTCTCTGGGCATCCTGGGCACCTGGGGGGCTCCTTGCAGGTGCCCCCATGGGGGCCCCCCCAGAGCCCAGCCACCGGCCTTTCCCCAGCACATGGGGCTGGGGGGTCCAGCCATGGGGCACCCCGTACTGTAGGGCACCCTGTGCCACGGTGGGTGCTGAGGCACCCATCCCAGCACCCCACAACAACCCAGGGGGCAGAGGCAAACCCCCCAGCACCAAGTCACCCGTCCTACTTTAACTCCGATCATCTAAAATACTGTCACCATGGCAACCGCTGCAGGTGAGACTCATTACAGTTAATCCTCTAATTACTAACTACCTCTTCAATCAGTTGTAATTACTTTGGGGACACAGTTAACCTCTCATTAGAAACGCATGGCCACGTTTTACCAAAAGCACAAACAGTGACATGCCTAGTAATTTAGCACCAAGGCACTCAAGGCCACTCGCTGCCTTTTATGCCGGCACAATCTCATCCCTGTCATTAACCAGGAATGGTTGTCATGACAATTAATCATTCAATCCCTCATCAGCAACTTTTGCCAAATGTCACCCTGCTCTTGATCAAATGAGAAGGGAAAATTAAATGAATCAATTCAGCACTCTGGCATTTTTTCCTTTTATTTTTTTTGCTGTTTTTGGTTGGTAACTTGGAGATTGCCCAGCAGCGGGGCTGCCCCACTTTGCCAATGCTCTGGGAGCTTGGGTAGCCTGTCCCAGGTCCGTGGGGACACCTGATGCCACCAAGCAGCCCCCCATGGGCTGGGGGTCCTCCTGTGCTCCCTGGGGCTTCCTGACCTGCTCCAGCCCCTGGCCACAGCAGGGCCATTGCCAGCCCTGGGACATCATCAGCTCCTGCCATGGCTGGCCAGATGTGCCACCCCCAGATGTGGTGCCCCCAGATATGGTGCCCCCAGATGTGCCACCCCCAGATGTGCCACGGTGGCTCAGCCAGTGCTGGGTTAGGCCTGGCAGCCTCCTGACTGCAGCACTGCTCCGCCGCTGTGCCCCAATTTTGCAAACAAACCTATCTCCAATCATTTTCCTTCTAAACCTGTAATTAACTGGAGGCATTTGCTGCATGCGAATCCCAGCCCTTAATTGCCAGTGCTAACCTTGAGCAGCGCAGGGGCTCCTGGTGGCACAGCCCCATCCCCATCCCCATCCCCATGACTTTCCTCGACCCCCTTATGGCCCCCAGCCCAGGGAACCACTGCCCAGCCCCGGGGAGGGGACATGGAGCCCTTGGAGGGGCACGAGCCCCCAGCTGCTGCCGCCCCAGCCCCTGCGCGGGATGCAGGGCTCATGCTGGTGAGTCCTGCCCTCCCCTTCCTGATTTCCAAGGGTTTTTCTGCAAGGGGACAGGGAGGTTGAAGGGGTTGAGTGCTGAGTTTGGGGCTGAGCCCTCCTGGGTGGCTGTGAAATGCTGCCGGTGGCTGAGCACTGGGGCAGCTGCATGTTGGTATGGCTGCGCGTTGGGGCGGCTGTGCATTGGGATGGCTGTGTTTCGGGGCAGATGTGCATCAGTCCTGGGGCTGTGTGCTGGCCCAGGGTGGCTCCTAGGGCCCAGGGCTGCGCTGCCCCAAAGGCACAGCTCATCCCGGGTGGGGTTTCATGGCTGGGGACAGCATGACATGGTCCTGGGGGGGGGGTGCAATCTGCAGGGCCCCGCTATCAGATCAGAGGGTGCGGCAGGCTGGGGAGCGCTGAATTCATTCCACCTAATTACCAGGGAAGGGGGGAAGTTTCGCTGCGACTCAATTATAGGAAATTGTAAAATCGCATTAGGAAAGTTGGCATTTAAAGCCTGATGCGTTTGGACAGTGCGTCTCTCTCTGACTCAGGGAAATTGATTATCCGTCAGAGGCTGCCGCGGCTCGCACCGCGTGTGCCGCGCGCACCGCTCGCACCATGCACGCCGCGTGCACCCCTCGCACCGCATGCACTGCGTGCAGCCAGAGCCAGCAGGACCCCCGGCTGGGGCAGGAGCTGGGGGGGTCCCTTGGGGCACCCAGCTCCAGTGTCCCCCAGGCGGCAGAGGGGCCGGGTGCCTGTGCCAAAGCTGGCAGTGGGGCTGTGCCCCGCATTGTGGCTCCCGCGGGGCTGCTCCCACCACGCCGTGGCGAGCCAGCACGGCCCAGTGCTTTCTTATTTAATAGCCTTGATTGTGAATTCCTGTCCTGTTTGCTCACACGTGCGTGGCTCAGCTCGCGCTCCCTGGCTGGGCGATCCCATCTGCTGCTGAAAGCCCCTGGCATTGGCATCGGCACCCACCTCCCTCGGTGCTGCTGGCTCTACACCAGGGATCACCCTCACCCCCCAGTTTGAGTGCAAGGTGGGTGATGGGTGCTGTTCGGCATCACCCAGGACAGCCCAAATTCCCTGGGTGCCTTCAGCGTGCCTTCGGACATCATTGGCACCTGTCTCTCCTTCCTGTCGAGCCCCTGATTAATTCCCAGAAATCTGCAGTGCACAAATGAATAATAATACCAGCAAATGCTAATTGGTGAGCTGCGTCCTGACAAATTGATTTGCCGGCGCGATGGCACGGCAGGGCTCTGTTAACATCGCACGCCCCACCGGGAACCGCGCATGGGAACCCCCTTATCCTGCGGTCTCGGGGCCAGCGGGGCGCGTGATGTTAACCCCGTGGCAACGCTGGCAAGGGGACAGAATGGGGACCAAAGGGACACTTGCGGGGGTGTGCATGATGCTGCTGTCCTGCCATGTGCAGCTCCCAGAAGCAGCAGGCTGGTTGGCTCTTCCCTTGCCCGCTCCTGCTTGGATGGCCAGGGACCGTGGGTGAAGCTGGAAATGCTCAAAACGCCACAATTTCACCCAATATGGCAGCTCCCAAACCTGGAGAAATGCTCCCAGCCCCCTGCCTGGGCAGTGGTGGAGCAGAGCTCCCGGAGCCCTGCACCCTGGCACCGTCCTCGTGGGACCCCCGCCACCGACTTGTTGATGCCGAGCTTTGCCTGCAGCAGCGGGGCTGGAGCCCGGGGCTCCGCCGCTCCCTCTCCCTCTCTTCAATTCTTTATGGTGTTGCATCTTTAATAGCTTTACAGAGCCTATTTAATGTGCTCCGAGACATGAAGTGCTGTCTAATCAGCACATTTAGGAGAATTGCCCACATCCTGGTCTCGCTGCCATAAAACAGTGCCCACAGAAGCATCTGTAATTAATGCTTTTTTTCGCTCTCTCTCTCTCTCCTACTGAATCAATTTATAAAGCACGGACTTCCTCTGAGCTGGAGCTTTTAGGCTGTTTTACTCCGGCATCCGAGGTGACTAGGCAGCACTCGTCAATTAAGCAGCTGCGTATAATGGATGCTTCAGAGTAAAAAACACAGTCTGATTCCCAGAAATGATCAATGCGTATTTTTCTCACAAAAACACACGTTCACACGCACACACTGGGCTCCTCTTCCCCTCAGAGGTCTGAAAGAGGCCACCAAAAAGGAAAAGGGGGGGGGAGTGCAAAACAGCTTCTCTTTTCTCCTGCCTTGAAAGGTAAAAGATAAAATGGGGTGAGAATTAGGGACAGAGCTAATTGCTATAATCCACCTAATCGCCCAGCGGAGAGGGGGACCTACTTGCTGTCACCTGGAGCTGCGTGAGGTCCCCAGGGGAAGGCGCTGACTGGATGGCAGGGGCTCAGCGTGGCCATGGAGGGCAGGAGGGGGCTGTGCCAGGGACCCCGTGTTATTCCCCATCCCCATCCCATCCCTGTACCCCTCCCATCCCTGTCCTCATCCCCATCCCATCCCCCTTGCCGTTCCCATCCCATCTCATCCCTGTCCCCATCCCCTCCCATCCCTGCATCCCACCCCATGCGTCTGGGGCTGCCCCGGGAAAGTTTGTAGTTTTATTGTGTGAGCCGGAGGCAGCTCCTAATTGGGAACAAGCAAATAAAAGGGGAGAGAAAGGCGCCCTCTGAATGGCAGAGGAATAAACAGGCGCTGCCTTTGTGCCTCCTGTTTGATTTTGGGAGACTTCAAAGCCACCCCGCTCCTGCCGTATAAAGGCCGGCTGCATTTGCTCTTTTGCCACTTGGATCAAAGCCCCGCGGCGGGAGGACACCAATAAGCACTTGCAAAGCTCAGCGGTGCGCGACGCCAGCGGCCCCCGGCCCCCAGCCCCCTCTGCACCCCAGCTCCCGGGCGGTGCCGAGCACTGGCTGGCTTTGCCTCCCTGCCTGGCACCCGATGCGATGGGCGCTGAGCCCCCCGTGCCCTGGCCCCCAGCCCCCCATGGGGCAGGAGAAGCAAACGCAGCCCACACGGGCCTGGGGGC
>VXAA01002705.1:650406-678671 GCA_013399115.1 Anseranas semipalmata | reverse complement strand
GACAGAAAGGAGCGACCCTGCGATGTTTTATTGAAGCGCTTCCTCCCGCGGGGTGTCAGGTAGCGCCTGCGGAGGAGAGCTGGCTGCAGACGCAATGAATTTCCTGCGACGCATCCAAGCGAGCCCCGGCACGGAAGGAGAGGCTCCGCAGCATCCCCGGGACCGTCGGCGCTGGGACCGGAGCCGAGGCGCTGGGCAGCGGCGGGGCCGGACCCTGGGCACCCGCTGCGGGAACGCAGAGCGAGGTGTCGGCAGCGCCGGCCGCAGCGGCTCTCTCCGAGCACCCGAATCTGGCCCTTGGGCTCGCGGTCATTCAGTCACCGAAGAGGCAGGGAAAAGCCGGAGGAAAGATGGGCGCGGGGAGCTGCCGCTCCGCTCCCGTTTCGTCTCCGAGGAGAGGCAGCGGCGGAGCCGGGCGGTTGCCCTCGGTGTTTGCCGGGGGCCGCGTCCGCTTGGCACTGGGCAGCGGCGGTTTGCCCGGGTCTGGCCGTCGGGGCTGCCGGCGCGGGCGGTCCTTTGACGTGCACAGGCGAATGTGTGCGTACGTACACGCGCCCTGCGACAGGTGCTCTCGCTCGGTGGCCGTGGGCAGCCCGCCCGGGTGGGCGAGCGCAGGAGCCGTGTGCCCCGGGGCTCTGCAGGCGCCGGGGCAGGGCTGTGCAGCCTGTGCGAGGAGCGCCCTGGGTCTCGCTCGTGTGGGTTTCGCGGCGTGCAGCAGTTCTGCCGCCTCCCCGGGCCTCTGCTGCGGGGTTTTCCCACTCGGCGCAGGGCACGTGCTGCTGGCAGAGCCAGTTGTGCCAGGGGCAGGATGGACGCGGGAAGCGTCCCTGCCCGGCCTGGCCTTTCCTCCGTGAGTGGCTTGCTCCCCACGCGGGTGGGAGTTGCTTTGTAAATGTGTAAAACTTCCAGGAGTGGGTTTCCCCGTGGCAGTGCCGGGGCGAGCTGCGCGCTGCTGGGTCAGGCTGCCTCGAAGCCGCTGGCACGAGAGCGAAGCTCTCCGGGGCCTTCCTGTGACCTTGCGTTTAGAGCGGGGGAAGAGAAAGCAATTCTTCATCCGCAGGAGCGCGGTCTGTTTTCCTGGCTTCGCGAGAGGCTTTCTTGCCAGTTTAGTAGGTCAGCAATGGAGGGGCGCATGCTGCCGGAGCAGCGCAGGCTGCAAGATGGGCCTGTTCCAGCCGAGCGTATCATTAAAAATTGAAACGTCTCCGTGTGAATATTCATCCCGAGGCTGGAGAGAGAAAGCCACAGAGGGATGGGGCCGCTCCTCCGACAGACGCTAGTGGCTGCCACGGGGCCGTGCTCGGGGCTGGCCGCTGCGGAGCGCCTGCGGGGAAGCTGCGTCACCTCGCTTCTGAGACCCTCTGGTTATCTGTCCTGTTTGCGCCTGAAACACGCTTCCATCCCTGAGCAAGCCGGGGACGAGCCTGGTCTCGCCCACTGCTGGTTTTTAATTGCAATCTGCTGCCCTGCCCGGGGAAGGGCCGCAGCTCCCAGGGACGAGGGTCCCCCGGCTCCCACGACCCCGTGGCGGTGGCCGTGTGCCCGCGGCCATCCCCGAGCTGCCCCCGCGCTCCCCTCCTGCGCGGGATTAGTGCCGCCCGCCTGCGTCTCTGCCGGGCGGTGGAGTTCGTTGCTGCCCGGAGCAGGCTCCCTGCGCTGCTGCGTGCCCTCGGCTCCATTGCGGAAAGCGGGCGGCAAAGCTGCGGCCCCGCTGCCCTCCGGTGACCCGGCCCCGGCTACGTCCTGGTGCGCGTTTGCTCGGAGCTGGCGTGCGCCCGGTGGGTGCTGGGGGGACGAGGCCGTGGCGGGAGCCTCGTGGTCCCAGCAGCTCCGTTTGGGGCAAGCGAGGCCTCAATTTGCCCCCTCCCCACGTTGTCCTGGGGTCGGCTCAGCCTTTGCGCTCCCTGCGTGGCTCGGGGGCACCAGCAGCGTCTCCGGGCAGGATCAGGCCCCGTGCCGGTGTTGCCCGAGCTTTGACGCGGGGGGGCCGCGCATGGTGGACACCCCCTGAGGCTTGCGGGTGCCCGCGCCGGCAGGGATGCTGCAGCTGCGGGGTGGGCTCGGGGGGGCTGCAGCTGCCAGGGCACCGCTCCCGGCCCCCGGCGTCTGTGCAGCCGCATGTCCGTCTGCAGCGGGCGCATGCATGCAAAAATAAGACATTGCTTCTTTCCCTTCTGCCTGCGCATTCCTCAAAAAGCTAATATTCATGAAAGGTAATTCAATCAAACCGCGATGCCTATCAGCTAATGCAGCAAAGCTGGCGCAGGGGTGAGAATGGGAGCCAGGAACACAAAAGCCCTGTTTTATTACCTCCTGCTTGCCTGAGAATTGCTTTTCTCCCTCGAGTGAGCCGGCTAAAGCTGGCTTTATTATGTTAACCTATTTGCGTGTCAAGAGCTATTGTGCCTCTCTTTATCTGTGTTTGTATTTGCTCGATGCAGGGAATAAAAGGACGAGGCGAAAATGGATGGCTGGTCAGTGCTTTGCACTCTGGGGGCACTGATTGGTTGCTAAGTGATTTGCATCCCCGGTAATCGCTTTTATCTCGGAAGGATGTCGTGTATAATTATAAGCCTACTGACATCTTTTGAAATCTGCCTAATGGGTGTTTTTAATTTACATGGGAAGCAGGGGCTATTTGTGTTGCTCTGATTACAGGTTGTGCGAGTATATGGTTTAAAATATAGATATTTCCCTAGACGTGGGGGACTGTGAGCGACGAAGCTGGGGTTTTTGGCCAGTCCCTGGTCCCATGGGGACAGGCAGAAGTGCAGAAGTCACCGTGCTGTGCGTGACTTCAGGTTTTCGTCTGTTCGAGCCCGGCCGTGCAGCCAGGCACCTGTCCCACGTGCTCCGCCGGCCCAGCCCCATCCCAGGGCGCACAAAGCGTCAGCTGGTTTCTGTAGATGTCCCACGAAATAAAATAAGAGGTGAGCTCCCAGCCTGGTGCAGACCATACCCGGCTGTGCTAATTATGTCCGTTCACCCCCAAACCATCTGGGCCGATGCGGTGGGAGCCCCGGGCTCCCCTCCCGGTTTGCAATTCCAGTGAGCTCCGGCAGCTCCTGCGCTGGCAGCCAGCTGCTCCGCTGGGATGGGGAGGAAATATTTAACCGGTGCTGCGGCTGAGCCTGGCCAAACCCCATGGTTCACAGGCTGGACGGTCCCGCAGCTCCGTTAGAGCTGCAGCTGGTGGATTCGCGCGCTGTGTTTGTCTCGGATAACGCTCTCCAGCCCGGCAGCCCCAGGGGAGCCCCGGGCGAGGGCACCCTGCGGGATCCAGACCAGAAGGCGCACGAGAGCCTGTTGCTGCTGAACGGCTCCCCAGCCTGGTGCAGGGCGCGCTCCTGTGCTCGTGCCTGCGGGCATCGGCGGTGCCGTGGGTGCGTCCCCGCTTGCTGGGCAGGGTGTGCGGGTGCTCCGGCACCGCGCCGGGCAAGCGCGGAGGTGGAGGAACCAAAGCAGCCTGGGCTTGCCTGCTGCTGCCTCCCCTTTGGCCGGGCTGGCAAATCACCACGGTGCCGTACGGGCTCCATGGGGAGGATGGAGGCCAGAGCAGTGGGCTGGGGACGCGGCGGGTTGAGGACACAGCGGCTTCCTGCTCTTGGACGCACTGGGAGGCAGCTGGTGACTCTGCTCCCAGCAGCCTGCCATGGCGTGACGGCGAGTCGGTAATTAATTTCTCCTGTCGGATGAGGTCAGGGCGGTACCCAGTGAGATGAGGGGTGTTTCGGCACATCACGGGACTTGCTTTGTGCATGGGGATGGAGGCGTCCCCATCCTGGTGGGGACACGGGCAGCTCCCCGGGCACAAGCTGTCCCCGGGCAGCTGGGGACAGCTCGAAAGGTGATTGCGGGAGGGCAGCTGAGGACAGCGGGGCTGTCGGATGCCCTTGGCGGGTCGGTAACACCAGGCAGGGTGCGGGTGAGCGTCAGGCACCCTGGGGTGCTGTGCCCTGCTCCCACCGGCGGCCCTGGCCTGGAGCGCAGCGCGGGCACTGCTATTTATGGCTGCCTGTAAACAAACTCCCAATGAAAGAAAGTTAATGACCTGCGACTGACAAGAGCCTGCTGGGAATTTTTATAGCCCCTGGGACTCCTTTTGCTAAAGAGAGAACAGAGCAGCATTTTAACCCAAAACGGCGAGGTGTGCCTCATCCTGCATGGTGCGGCAGGGTGACCACTGGGAAGGTGGCCCCACCATGGGGCTGGGGACACAGAGGGGCCGGGCGCAGCAGTGGGACACTGCGGTGGCACCGGGTGCCCTGTGCGCGGGGCTGGGGCGTGCAGCCCCCCCGTCCTGGCGAGGGCAGGCACTTGCTGGGGTCGGGGATGCTCCAGCCATGCGCCATCTGCCTCTCACGGGTCATTTTGCTGTGCTCTGGGCTAGAGCGAGGGCTGGCTTATCATCAGTGGTAACCAAACACTAATAAAGCCTTAATACCCTGCAGTGGAGAGATTTAGCTGTCAGAGATAAATATTCATGCTGCTTTCTCGGTCAGCCGTGCTCGCACGACAAGGGAGCCGTGGGGGGAAGTTGTGGACACGGCAGCGTGGGGTGCCCGGCAGCACTGCGAGCCCGTGTGCCGTGCCTGCCCTGCCGCCGCTTGTAGCAGTGCATCCTGGCTAATTGCACGGTGTAAATATTGCCATTAGTGGTGCCGAGTGGCAGGGTCGTTAGCACGGCCCAGGGTGCCCCGCTCGCCTTCGTCCTCTGCTCCACGTAAGCAGCCTACGTCTGCGCATCGCTGGATTTACTGAGAAGAGCTGGCCGCTAAAGCTGACAAACGGAAGGCCGTCTTAAGTGGTTCAGGTTAATTAATAGTCAGGGAAGTATCAGTTTTTTAAGGGATGCTCATGGCAGGGAGAGAACCAAAGCTGGACTCCCTCTTTGGAGAAAGGGAGAAAGTCGAGGCAGGCCCTGTCCCTTCCCAGAGAGGGCTGGTGGTTCCCGCACCTCGGGATGCCGCGGCCTGGCGCGGGTGAGCCCCGTCAGGTCCTGGCGTGGGGCCGCGGGGGCCTGGAGCAACGCCCGGTGTCCCCGCTGCGTGCGGTCCTGGTGCTGCTGTCTGCTGCCCTTCCTGCCGAGCTGCGGGCCACGGTCGTGCGAACCGGTGCTCAGATTGGAAAAATCATCACGAAAGCTTCCCTTTGAGAAGAAAAAACCCCAAAGCAGCAGTGAGCGGTGTGTGGGGGTACGCAGCCCTGGCAGCCTCAGGCTGTCTGTGATACAGGCTCTGGAAAGGGGACACGAGTGCCACGTGGCCCCGGCGGGCACAGCGGGGCCGGGCAGCTGGGGTCCCGTGCAGGACATGGGATGCGTCTGGCGTTTGGTGCCGTGGTGCCGGGGGGCTCCTCTCCTCCCCGAGGAGCAGCGTGAAGCCCTCTCAAGCCGCGTGCTCCGGCTTTCACAGCACAGACCGGGTGGAAGCGGTAGTTTTTCAGCAGCTCTAATGCTTGGGGATATGAGAGATTAAGGTTAGTGACCATTTTTTAACTCAATAAAGGGAAAGACAAGCTGGAGTCTGCAGTCCAGAGATATAATTAGTTCGCAGCAGTGGTGCTTTCTTGATTTAGCTTCAGAGAGCAGAACAAGACAAGGATGTTATACCCAATTAGCAATAACATACAGTCTGAGCCTCGCTAGGTGAGATAACAAGCCGTTTTTTATAGCTCTTCTTTACGGACTTTTTGGGGGGAAGGAAAGGAGGAGGGGGCTCGCGCTTTGATTTCTTTTCATCCGGGAACAGTTGAGGGGTCTGGGAATTCCCAGAGCCGAGTGATGCATTGGCCAACGCAGGCAGTAAAAAGCCCGGAATGGCACAGAGCTGCGGCAGTCCCCTCAGGCTGTGCGGTGACCCCGGGGACACAGGGCTGCACAGGATGCGACCCGGCCTGGGGAGAGCAGGAGGACGCTGTCCGTGTCCCAGCCTTTGCGGGCAGCTCCGAGCATCGTCTGGGCTGACGGACGGCGCGGGTGCGTGGCGGAGGGTGACTTGTTGAGGCAGCGCCTCGCGCGCCCGCGCCTGTCGCAGCGCTGTGAGCGGCACGTTAAAAGCAGCCCTAGTTTGTCATGGAAGCCCCGAGCTTTACGAGGGGACGGCCAATAAAGCAAGGGCTGCGCGCACGCGGTGGATGGTTCCTGTCTGCTCGCGGTCGGGTTTATGGGCTGTGAACCCGCAGAGCTTCGCCCGCTGCCGGGAGGGGCGCGAGGGGACGGCAGCCGGGCTTCACAGCCAGGCGGGTGGCATCGCTGTCACCTGCGGGTAACTGGCTGTCTGCGCCCAACAGTGCCACGCTCCCATCGGTACAGCCCGTCGGTGGCCGTTGGCTTTTTCCTCCTGTGCAAACCTGGACGGTTCGGGGCTGGGGGTCCCCATGCGTCTGACCCCGGTGCCCCGTCCCGCAGCCGCGCTCCGAGCCTCCCGGTCTGGGTTCTGCCGCCTGCCTGCTGTGCCGCCAGCACCAGGCGTTGACAAGGACGTCCCCCAAACCACCCAGCCCAGCAAAAAGCCTGTGTTGAAAACTTGGATTAGGTTTAATTAATCAGCTTTTAATAACGGGCTCCGCTGTTGTGTGCAGGTTATTTGCACGCTGCTTTCCCATCCCTGCCTGGGAGCCACGTGGGCAGCGTCCCCTGCCCCAGCCCAGCCTCCCCTCGTCCACCCCGGGTCAGGATGCGGCCGCGTGGGGCATCCCTGGGGAACCTGCCCCCGGGGTCCTGGGGCAGGGGCAGCACTGGAGCCAGGTCCACCCCTGGTGCCTTCAGCCCCTCCTGGGCAGTGTCCCTGCGGGGACAGGGATGGGGACAGGGACAGGGACAGCCCGGCACAGCCGGGAGGAGCCGCACAGCCGCTCCCCGGACCGTTAACGCACCGCGATGATCATCAGCTCTCGTCGTAATCATTAAGACTATTAGAAAGAAATGTTCGCTTGAAGCTAATGTCAGACTTTCTGTTCTGCTTTGCAAACGCGCACAATTAATGCCAATCAGCTGCGGGAGGAAGCCAACTTGCAATCATGTCTGCTTCATCTCGGCTGTCAGCTGTTGCCATTCCGTGTTGTACATTTTCATACAATTGCTATAAACATAAAAGGGAAACTCCGCGTTCTTCAGAGGGCTCGTGTATTGTTCTGTGTTCATTTTAATTACTTTGCATTCAGCAGCTCATCTGGCCTCGCAGAATAGGCAGGAGAAAGTAGGTCTTTGTAAAACAAATATATAAATCTTGATAGATGCCTTATTTTCCCATTCAGTGGTTGCGTTGCATTATCTACGGCTAAATAAGAAAAGCCTGCTTAATTTTTCTTTGGCGGGAGCTTTTTCTGCTCCCCCCGCTCTGCCTCGCTCCCCCCGCAGGGGCGCGGGCTCGCTCCTCTCCCCGGGGAGGGCGCGCGGGCGAACCCCGAGCGCAGGGCGAGCTCGGGAGGGGGGAAGAGCCGGAATTGCTCGGCCGGATGGTGGTATAATCCTTGTTACAAAAGTACACATCAATTATAAGAATTCCTACAGTAATCTCAGAAATCTATCTTTTCTGCTGAACTAGCTCATTAAAGAGCACCATTCATTTCCATCTCTCCGGGTGAGAAGGGTTTAAATCCCCAGAGCTTTGTATTACAAAATAGACTTAGGGTGATGGACTCTTTTTAAATATTAAAAGAAAGAAGTTGATTTTCTTTTTTCCCTTTTTTTTTTTTTTTTCCCTTTCCTTCCCCCAGACTCGCAGCGCAGACGAAGCATAACTTAATTAGGCGAGGGCGGCGGGCACGGGGGCCGGGGAGGCTCTGGGAGCCCGCGCCGTGAATAGCCTCCATCTGTCGGCGGGGAGGCGCGGGCCGGCCTCAATGCGCGCCTTTGAGGGCCCCGCGCGCTGAAAAGAGCCGCGGCGGTGAAAGGAGCCGTCGCCGGGGTCGGTCCCGCGGCCGCCCCGCAACCCCGGGCTGCGCCGCGCCTCCGCGCCCGGCACAGAGCCCCTTTGTCTGCCCGGGGACGCGGGGACGGCAGCGGCCGGGCCGGGGTCACGGAGGGTGCGGGGCGGTGTGTGCGCTGCCGCCGGGGCTCTGTGCAAACACGTTAATTTGTTTTCTTTCTTGCCTTGCCTTTCAGGGTAATTGGTTGCATTTGAAGCCTTTGTGAAAGCCTTTGATTATAGTAATTTCGGCAGCGCGATCTACCCTGGATTCCTTCGTTAGATTCTTTCACAGCTCCGCCGCTCGGGGCTGTAATTACCGCGCGGCGCGCGCCTGCCCTCCGCACACGGTGCCGCTGGACGGGCAGCGCGGGGCGGCCCCGGGGTGGGCCGGGGGCTCCGGGCACCTCAGTGAGACGAGCGCCGGGGCTGCTGGGTCTCGTGCCGCATGCGGCGCCCCAGGTCCCCGCGCTGCTGCCAGCTGCGCTCGCATCCCCGTGGGCCCGCGTTGCTCTGCTGCTCCATGGGCACCCCAGGACTCATGGGGCTGCTTTGGCTGGTTGGTGCCGTGCGCTTTGCCGGAGTGGCGTGCAGGGTTGAGGCACGGTGTTGGACAGCAGGATTTTGTTTCTGATGGGAAACAAGAGGCAAAGGGCTGCTCTGTCGCCGGGTTTCGTTCCCGTCCCACGTAGCGACCTTCTTGGCGAGCGTGTGCCCGTTCCCGTGACCGACGCCTGCTCGGCCGCTCCTCCCCGCCTGCGGCTGCGGCGAGGCAGCTTCTTCCCTGCGCTGCCGGTGCGGGTGACGCTCCTGAGCCGGGCAGAGATCAGCCCCGCGAATCTGGCACATGCTGCCTGCAGGTAGCTCCTCCGGCAGCTCCCTGCGGACCGGAGACCTCCCTGGGACCGGGGCTGTCCCTACCCAGCGCTGGCAGGGCAGCCGGATCCAGCCATGGCAGGGCTGGGGACGTCGAGCGGGACGGCCGGGGGTGCTGTCGGTGGGTGCTCCGCGGGAGCATCCCCAGGGCAC
Source organism: Anseranas semipalmata (assembly GCA_013399115.1). Classification (NCBI taxonomy): domain Eukaryota; kingdom Metazoa; phylum Chordata; class Aves; order Anseriformes; family Anseranatidae; genus Anseranas; species Anseranas semipalmata. The sequence goes on along the minus strand of VXAA01002705.1, from coordinate 669,732 downwards.
GGCCAGGCTGGGCTCGGGCTGCAAGGAAGGCGTCGCATGGGGAATGGTGGCAGAGGGCTGCGGTGGCCCCACCGACTCGGTGCTGGAGGGGGAGCAGGGCTCATGTGGCGCCAAGCAGCAAAGAGCTTTCCGGGGGTGCGGGTTGAGGCCGGCATCCCTGCGTGCTGAGCCAGGAAACCTTTGAGCTGCGAAGCCCTGGGTCCGATCCGTGCTTGGGCAGTGGCGCAGGGGCCCTCATGCCGCACCAGCCCCGCGGTGCTGGGTCCTGGCACCGTCGGGGCCACGGACAGCGCAGGGGCGCAGGGCCTGCTCCAGTTTCCAGAATCATCATTAACCTGTTAGGGAGAGCTGTTCCCGCTCACGGCTAAAATAGATCTTTAATCTCTGCCCAAAATAGCTCATTTGATGAGAGGCCTCCTTAAAGCTGACACATAAATTTAACCAGGCCGCCCTAGTCCTTCGCGAGGATGTCTGCAAATGCTCAATAGCACTTGAATTGTTTTTTTTAATTCCATTGTTACGTACACATCTGATACCTTATTTCTTCCATCAGATCATTTGTAACAGTCAGGAGGCAATTTACTTCTGTCCTCTGATTCAATTTGCGCTCTGTGCTGCTGCAGCCGCTCCCCTGCACAGGGCTGGGCTCGCGGGATTGTCCCCACTTTTGTGGCCCTGCAAAAGGCTATTTTGGGGTTTTGATGTTCATTTTTCAAATGGGCTCGCTGCCCGTGCCGGTCCCACTCCATCTCCTGCCCTGGCAGGACGTGCTCAGAGCTCCCTCTCATTTCTTTGCTCCCCAAACACTTGGGCGCTTGTTGCCGCTGGCACGAGGTGACGCTGGGGACAGGCGGTGCCAGCCCGGCCGCGCTGCAGCCCCCATCCCGGCTGTGCGGAGCCGAGGAGGTGCCGGCAGCGCCGGGCTCTGGCCGCTGCCTCGGGCTCGGTGGGGTCAGAGCTGCGCGGGCGATGTCCCCGTGTCCGTTGGTCCCCACCTCGTTGCAGTTCCTGCGGCCTTGGGCTGTTTGTTGCCACCATGCGAGCTGGGGACTCTTAAGTGCCAAGGGGAGAGGGGTGGGGAAGCAGCAGGGAAATGTTTCCTCTGTAAATAAACGCAGGTGCTGGGAACGCCGTATATAGGGGTGCTCGTCGTGTCGGAGCGGCAGCTTTGCTCCGAGCAGGCGCTGAGGCGGGGGCACCGGCGGTGCCGTGTCCCCCCTGGAGGGGACCATCCTGTCCCCATGCAGGGCATGCTTGGGTGCCTCCCCGCTGCCCTCTGCACCGCGGGGCTTTGCTGTCCGGCTCCTCCTCCCACGTGGCGGAGGAGTTTGGAGGAGAGCGAGCCCCGCGCACGTGGCTGAGCGGCTGTGGGCTGCCGGGTCCGAGTCCAGGCCCGGGGGCTGCAGCTCCACTCGTCACAAAGCGGGGGGCCCGGCTGCGGGCCCGGGGGCCCCCCGTGTTTCCGCAGGGTGCGGAGCAGCCGTGCACCCTGCGCCGCTCTGAGCAGCGAAATAATCACTTTCGGCATCGTTATCCGTTACAAACCCAGCTTCCAATTTTAATCAGAGGAGCTGGTGTTGCTTTAAGATCTGCGGGTTTTAGAGATCACAAGAGGGGTTAGAGAAAATTACCCTTGACTCTTACATGCTAATGTAATCTCTAACCAGATCTGCAGCACTGCAGCTAAAATTGCTTTTTAGATTAACATTTAATTATTAACAGGGCCCCCTGAAAGGCCCGGGGCTGGAGCACGGAGGGGAGCGGGGCGCGCGCGGCTCGGCCGGCCCTGATGGAGACATTTGCCAGGCGGAGGGGAAGGTCGCGCGCGGCCGGCAGCGGCGTGCCGTGCTTTATTGCAGCCCTCGGCAAGGTGTTGTCAAACTTTCTTTTTTATTTTATCTCATGCTCCCCGTGATTTACCGCGGGGTGACCTTTCCCGCGTTAACTCATTCCCGCACCAAGCTGTCGGTGTCGAGCGGCGCGTCCTTCTGTCCCCGCCGCGGCCACCCCTTCCTGCTCAAGGCTGAGCAGAAGCCCCCCGCTCGCTCCCCCCCGGGGTCCCCATCCCCGCTGTTGCTGCCCGGGCACGCGCGGCTCGAGGCTGCCCCATGCCCGCTGCCGGGCTGAGCTCCGGGGCGGCTCATGCACAAGGACTCGCAGCATCCCTGTTCCTGCCCCTCTTCATCTCCCAGGCCCCCAGATTCCCTTTTTATGGGGGTTTTATCTCGGGTGGCCCCCGCTTCCCAGCCAGGCTGTGCGCTAGGGACAGGCTGCGCACTCAGCTTCGTTAGCACCCGGGCAAGGATGCACACGCTGCAGCGGCAGACACGGCCCTTTCTTTTCCTAACAAGAGGCCAGCTTCTGCAATCCCCTTTATTCATTGTTCTGCCGAGGCGAGCGGCACAGACCCAATTCAGGCTGAGACTTTGAAAGTTCCCTTTCTTCCCCCCCTCCCGTCACATTTTCTTTTATCTAAATCCTCGCCTATGAAAGCCTCTATCGACAGCTGCACTGGCCTTATCTCGCTGGAGGGACCTTCGCAGGGCTCTCGGAGGAGATAAGACCGTCTTATCGGCCTCTGATGTCAGAGAAGGTGCCAAACCCTTCTGTCATTGGAGCTTTAGACACAGAGTTTTTTTTTTTTTTTTTATTAAAGTCACAAAGACCTTGGGTTTATAAATAGTCCGATGGAGCGATAGGGCTTCGAAATTAGCAGGCTGGGGGGCGGGGATGGAGGTGGTGGGAAAGGGACTGGGGAAGGAGGCAGGAGGAGGAGGAGGAGGAGGAGGAGGACGGCTGGAGCTGGAGGGGTGCAGGGATGGGGTGTCCCGGCGCAGGATGCTGTCCCCCCACCCATAGCCTCATGGAGCGGGGCAGGGTTAGTGCCAGCCCCGAGGGTCCCGCGCTGCCAGCTCCTGCTCCCGGCCACAGGAGCTAGGGATGGCGCCGGGTGACGAGCGGTGACGTGCCCTGTGCCGGCGCCATCTCACTGTGGTGACAGCACCTGCTGGGGCCTCGCTGGCTTGGGGCCAGCCTTGTCCTTGTCCCCATCCCGACAGCACCCAGCAGTGCGGATGGAGCAGTCCCTGGGCCCTTTGCGCGAGCATCACGGGGCTGTCGGGGCTGGGCAGCCCCTCCGTCCTCGCCCCATTGCCCCCCCCAGTTCAGGCTGGCGAAGGTGCCAGAGGTGGTGGCTCTGGGCTCACCAGGGCCGCGGTGCCGCTGGCCCCGGGGCCATCGTCTCGGGCTGGGCAGAGGCTGCGCAAACGCGGGGCAGGGCAGCAAAACTGCTGAGTGTTGCCTTTCTTGCCATGAAAGAGCCAGAGCAGCTTGAACTAAATCGGATCCTGCTGATTGGAATTAGTTCAAACGCAGATGGAGCTAACTAAGCTGGCGGTAAGCATTTGAACAGCGCAGTGTCCAATTCCCATCAGCTGATTCAAGGGCTTTTCTGGGCGGCATTAGCGAAAAGCCATGGAGCGGACAGATGCCTATTGTGCGGGGGGCCCGGCCCCCGCTGCGTGCAGGGCTGGGGGCGCGGGGCCAGGGCGCTGAGCCCGCACCCACGGGTGCTGCTGGGCTGGGGAGCACCGAGGGGGGCGAGCAGGGATGTGGGGCTGGGACCGCGTGTGCCGAGCCGGGGACCTCAGCAGTTATTAAGCGTGCGCATTAATATGGGGTGAAGCTCAGCTGAGCTGTCTAAAAAATTGTCTCTGCTAAGAGCTGCGTGACACTGGGCGACGGGGGCAGAGCTGTGATCAGAATTAATCGCTGCCTTTATTTGGTTTGGCATGTTGCTCCCACGCCAACGCAGCTGCAGCGCCGCTGCCCAGGGTGCGTGGTGGGGGCAGAGCCCTGCGCTGTCCCGGGGGGGTCCCGGTGCCCTGCGGGGGGTGGCAGCCCCCAAAGGGACCCTGGCTCTGCCTGCAGCGGGGTTGGGACTGAGGCCGCATCCTGCCCCAGTTTGGGGCTGCTCGGCCTCCCCGCTCGCTCCTCCATGGGTGTGCGCCGCTTCCCGCCCTCAGCCCATTTCCCAGGGGGAGCAGTGGATGGGAGACGCCCCAGGGTGCGCCGTGACCCACATCTGTCACAGCTGTCCCCAGCGCAGGCTGGCGGCTGTGGCTGCTATTTACAGTCTCAGCCTTGTGCCGTGGCCCAATGCAGTGCACATACAACAGTGGCACAAGCCACCCCGGACAGGGACAGGGATGGGGATGGGGACAGGGATGGGGACAGGATGGCTTTCCAGGGAGGCACGGGGACAGAGGTGACGTCCACCGCTAATCGGCCAGATGGCGACAGCCTGCGGGAGGTCAGCGCGTGGGTGAGGCTTGGGGACGGCTCAGCCCTTGGCCGGGGGGTCCCATCCCAGGGCCACCCCGCGGCGCGGATGCGGCCGCTGCTGAAGCCGTCCGGAGGCTGCGCGTGCCGGGAGCAGGGCTGCGTAATGAACCCCCGGTCCCGGCGGGGAGACGCGAGCTCCCGAGCAGTCAAGTGCGCTCAGCCTCTGAATAAGAAGCACTTCATTCTCTTTTCAAACTGTATAATTTCTGCCTGATTGTAATGGCATATTTTAAAATTACCAGAAATCGAAGCCAGAAAATGGATACGGCTGCTTTTACTGCGAGCTGCATTAACAAAGGATATGTAATGCACGAAATAAAAACACCTCCCTGCCCCCCTCCTCCTTTTTTAAGACAGTAATAGGAGAAAATTGGTTTTGAAACTGAATAAAAGTCCTTTTCAGAGGAAATCATTTCTTTCAGGGTACCTTTGCTGAAAGTAAAATAGTGAATAATGAAAGGTGGTTACATGATTGTCTTTCATTTAGAGAGCGCTAGGACAGATGGAATCTGGGAGAAATGCAAGATTGGAATAATTGCATGGTAACAAGGCGCTTGTTGTGAAATTAGTATCTTAAGAAAGTAGTGAAAAAGGCTTTTACTCATGAATACTTCATTATTAGGAGAAAACAGCACAATTTGGGTTCTCCAGACACCTGCTCGGTATTAAATGACTTCCTCCTCCCCTCCTGCTCCTCACACCTTTCTCTGACGAGTCTCTCGATCGATCTCCCAAAGTTTGCAGCGGGGCCGGCCGGGCGCTGCCGTGACCCCCAGCCCGGGGACAAGACGGGAGCTCAGGAACCCGGACCCCGTGATGGCGGCGGCTGGGAGCGAGCAAGCGTGTGCCCGCAGCCATTTGTCAGTTTGGAGGCGAATGCGAGCAATTCCCAAGAACGTCTGTCCATTGTGTGCAGGAAAAAAAGATATTTCTGTAATCGCTCCGACGCGGCCGTTAGCCGGTTTGTGCTGTCAGGCAGGCTGCAGGTGCGCTGTGGCCAGGGGACGCTGGCTCCGCGGGTCTCCGCCAGGCCCCTCTTGCAGGCTGCTGGGTGCAGCCGGGTGTGGGGTGATGCTGGCGGGGACCTGCTGGGGGCCCTCGGCCCAAAACTGGGGGGGTGCAACCCCATCCTGGCACATGCCGCAGCGAGGGTTGTGCCAGCGTGCTGCACGCGTGCCCCAGTGCTCCCGAGGTGGATGCGCAGGAAAGTTTCCAAGGGTGGGGATGAAAGTGGGAGAACAACGAGAGCCCTGCACGCAGCATCTGGGCGCGCTGTGCTGCCCAGCAGGTGACGGTGACCTGCTCTGCCAGTGCCTGCCGAAGGCCACCGCGCGGCTCCCATGCACCCCGACACCGCATGTGAACGGCAGCCACGCCGGGAGCCCCAAGCACCCATGCAGGAAGCGTCCCATCCGCCGGACGGCACGGGAGGACGCACTCCCCTGCGACGGAGCGGCTGAAGGGATGTGTCCGCCCTGACACCCAGCCCTGACGCCCAGCCCTTGGTAAATTTTCAGCTGGGAGAGCGATGGATGGATCAGAAGCCGCGGCTCCGAGGACGGGCACCACAGCCGGGTTTGCTGCCGCCCCTGCCCGCTCCATGCGGGATGCCACTGCCCGCGGATGTGCAATCAGCAGATCGGTGGCGGAGGTGACTTTGGCCTGACCCCTCCAGCTTTTCCCGAGCAGATTTTGATGCATCCCAGGATCCCGAGTGGGATTTTGACACCCATGGGCCAGGTCCCTGTGGTGTGGTGGGAGGACATCCCAATGGCGCCTGCTGCTGTCCCCAGCCTGGGGACGGCTTGGGAAGCATGGTGCTGGAGCCCAGCCCTGAAGGAGGACGGGAGCTGTTTGGTTTCCTGCAGGACGAGCAGAGAGCGTCGCAGGGAGCACAAATCACCCACCGAGCCCTTCATATTTATTTTATATATCTTCATATTTATTTAAGGCTTCCATAGTTATTTATTTATCTCCAAAAGAGCAAAGGCCCCTGCGCAGCGTGCGTGCCGGCGGTCGGTGCAGGAGCTCCCAGCCGCCGATGCGCGCAGACTTTGCCCGGTGGTGCGGGTGCAGGCGGTGGGCGCGGGCGGGCGGCCAGTCCCCTCCGCTGACCGCTGTCTCTCTTCTCTCGGCAGCGCGCGGGGCGGCGGCGCGGCCGGCCGGGACACCCAGACCATGCTGGCGTGCCTGCAGCGGACCCAGAACCCCCCAGGCCAGCACCTCGCCTGCCCCAACAAGGCGCTGGAGCCGCGCAAGTGTAAGTGGCCGGGGCGGCGGGGAGGGCTCGCGCGTGGCATCACCCGCTGCTCCTGGGCACCAGGATGCTCCGAGGTCTGAGCTCCCTGGGGCGTGTGTGCCTGCTCGCTGCTTTGATGCTGCTTGTCTTATTAGAAAAGACATTCATTTAACTGATAATTAAAAAGAGCAGGAGAAGCAGGGTTTGGGGGGGGGGAGAGAGGAGGAGACAAGATAAGCAAATTAAATTGGGTTGCTTGGGCTGATAAGTGGAACTTCAGAAAATTTTGCGCAGCTGCCTACAAAGCGCGGCGGCAGACAATGCTCCAGTACCTGCACCGCAGCCTCCCAAACCTCCGAAGCCTCGGCTTCCTCCCCTCCCTCCCATCCCTTCCCCCCCCCGTAATTACTTTCCCAGTTTTGCTGCAGCTCGCCTTCCCGACGAGCTGGCCTTTCAGATAAGCTGTAAACTAGTTACATTAAAATGGGTTCCAAAAGGTCACTCCAGTAAAGCACCTGTCTCTCCCAGCCTTTGTCTCTCAATCCAAACCATGATTAAATGTATATTTAATGAGCCTGCTTTAGGCAGGCGTGTTTGACCTCCCCGGCTGGGAAAGACGCATTAAGATTCTCAAGTGATGAATGTGTGTTTTAAAGAGGGGAGTGGATATTTTTCTGCTGGTCTCAGTTGGATTTTTAAACATTGCAGGCTGAAGACAAATCAGCTGCTAAAGCTCTGCTTGTTAGTGTGTGACAGCCCCCAGGCATTTGTTTAATGATCTGTATTTTCCTGGAGACATTTGTCCCCTCTACCTGGGCACCCTACCACAACCGGCGCGGGGTGGCATCGGGTTTGCCCGGTGCTCGGCTGGCCCCAGGGACGCTCGGGGGGCAAGGGTTTATTTTCTGGGTAAAGCTCCCCAGGCTCGAGTGCAGTGCCGTGGCCAGCAGGGGAGCTCGCCCTGGGCAGAGGCACGCAGCGGGATCGCAGGCGGGGACACGCTCGTGTGTGTGGGACCTTGGTGGTTGCGGGGTGGATGGGGCCGGTGCCCCCCCAGCGGTTTGCACCCGAGCGCCCGTCAGGGTTTCGCTCTCCGTGGGCTCGGCGCAGTGGACAGGCGAGCGCGTGGACCCACACGGCCGTGTGCTCGCGTTGAATCCAAGCTCGCGGTGCTGCTCGCGTCTCCTTCCTATTAGTGTCTGGAAGGAAAATGAATGTTGCTCTTGTAAAATTATTCCTAATCCGTCATGCCTGAGCAGCGTCGCACGGCTGGCGCGAGGGCTCCGGCTCCCGGCGCTCCTCGTTGCCACGTGCTAATGAGCTCAGCTGTGCCCGCAAGGACGGGACCCGCGGTGGGGAGCCTGGCAGGGTGTCCCGGGGACCCCGGGGGTTTGGCACCGGGCTCTGTGCTGAGCCCAGCGAGGCGCCAAGGTCAGGATGCACCCGTCTGTTCCTGCAGTGTGCCCAATGCGTCCCGGTGGTGGCTCAGAGCTGGGGACTGTCTGAACCCGTGGGACGTGATGCTGTGGAGCATCCCCCGTGGGGACCCCAGCACCAGGCGTCAGGGGGTCACTGCTCCCCTGCCTTTTCCCATCCTGCAAGGAGATGCCAAAATAACGCGGTTCAGGGAGCCAGACCCTGTAAGTGGTGCTGCCACGTGACAAAGCACCCATCAGTGGTGGCAGCCACCCGTGTCTCAGGAGGGGGCCCCAGCCCCAGGGTCCCCAAACTGTGTCCCTGGGAGGGAGGATGGGTTGCAGAGCTGGACCCAGGCCAGCGGGGGACACACGGGGACTGGGGTGTTTGGCCGATCACGCCCCCATCCCCAGGGCAGCACCGTGCTCACCCCAGGTCTCTGGGGTTTGTCCCCCCAGCCCCCGGTGTGGGCTCTGCGTGGCCACGCTCCCCCCTGCGTGCTCACCGCCGGCCAGGTCACCTTAATCAAAGTTTAGCTGACCGTATGTTTCCGCTCATTATGGGAAAATACAGCATGTCTCTCTCCTCTCTGCCTCCTGCTATTTCAAATTAAATTGCAGGTGACATTCAGGGCCACGCATCTGGTTTTGAATACAATTTTCCCTTCTTTATTTATGGCACCTGCGGTAAGCAGGGTGGGGAGGAGCCGCCGAGCTCATCCCGGCCGCGGGGCCGAGCCTCCCGCTGTCCCCAGAACGCCTGCCTAGGTATTCGGGAAAGATAGCATTCTCTTAAAACGAGACACAATTTAGAAGTGCCTCTGATTACTTAATTTGCTCCTGAGTATCTCAGTAATTATCTTTATGGGTCTTATTTCTGTCCTCTGGCATTGTTTCTGTCGATATTAAATGAGTCTGGCTCTCGGCGCATTGGCCGTCTGGCCCAGCACCACTGTGAAATCCTATTATCCTGCCGGTGCCGCTGATTAATTTTTGTATTAATTTCACATAAAAGGTGAGCTGACTAATTTTCCTGCCCATGCTGGGAACTGACGGCCCCAGCACCTTCGCCCCCTGCTCCTGCCCTGCGCGGCGATTCCTTTTCCCGTTCCCGGTGTGTTGGAGCCCCATGCTCCGGCACGGCTGCCCCCGAGTGGGCACATCCTGACGAGTGCATCCCAGTAAATGCTGTGGGTGACCGCACCACGGTGCTCACAGCAAAGGCTGGCTTCCCTCGCTGGTAATCCCGGGCCACGCTGCGGGCAGGGCGGCGTTGCATCCTCGAGGCTGCCTCAGGATGATGCCCCGTGCCCTGCCAGCCCCTGCCCGCCACCTCCAGCGAGGAGCAGGAGCCTCGGGAGAAGCAGCATCCTCAGGAAAATATCACGTCCAATTAACTCCGGCAGGCTGGTCCCTTTTGATTTTATTCTGTGTGCATTACAGGAATCCTGAGCTTTATTTAAATTATAAATCAAATAATACCACTCTCAGTTTGGCCAAACTCTTCGCTTCTCTTGCTCTCCGCAGTAATGTAGCGATGGCTTATATTTAATTAAATGTTCCTTTATATGTGCCCTCCTCCAGGCTGCACCGCGCTGCCGTCAGCTGGCCACGCGCCGGGGGGGCTCTGCCACGGGCTGGGATCAATACTTAGCTGGGAGGGATGGGGAGCTTCCTGGGCAAAGCACTCTCCCGCTTTAAGAAAGAAAATAATTCCCACTGCGTGGCCCCTCTGGAGCCGGCCGGGGCCTCAGGGCGCTGCAGCAAGTCCCCCCCTGCGGTGGCACCTGGGGACGTGGCCTTCGGGGGCCAAGGGAAGCGAAATGTCCCGATGGGCATGAGGGATGGGGACAGCCCCAGCCGGAAACCATGGAAGGAAGGATGGGGTTTGGAGAGCCGGGGGCACCGCAGCCCATGCAGGGTCCGGCCATGGGGACTGAGGCAGGGAGGGTGTGATGCTCCAGGGGGACTGGCTCGGAGGGGCAGCGGGTGCCCAGGAACCTGTTCCTGCCCGGGTTTGTTCCGATGGTGCTTTCCTCGACCGGCTCATTTGTGGAGCTGGCAGCTGAAGGCTCGTCTCGGTATTCCCAGTTTCACCATTACTGCAGGGGAGCTGGAGCTGGGCGTCACGCCGGTCAGAAAGCTCGCAGCAGTCAGCCGCAGCTGGGGGCTGCGCTCTGCAACCCGGCTGCAAGCTGGGGGGGATATTTCCCTGTCTCTGCTCGCTCTCCTCATTTCACCACCGACACGGCTGCCGCAGACACTGCAGCCACATGTCCTCGCCCTGGCCCCCCCAAAATGCTCGTGTGCTTTGGGGGTGCCACCCGCAGCCTCCGCAGCTGATGTGTTTGGGGACACTGGGTCTTTGCGGGGCACAGGCCAGAGCCAGGCGCGTGAGGGCGAGCAGCTCGGGGACCCCTGGGTCCGTGCGGGGCCGGGCTGGGTGCTGTGGCGCAGGAGGGTGCGGAGGGCTGAGCCCGTCCCTCCGAGCACCGGAGCGCTGGGGACGGCTGCGGCGCGTGATGCTGTGTCCTTGCTTTGATGCATCAAAGGGCTGTGGAACAAGCCCACCTGTTTCTCGCACATCAAGAGCTTTGCTGAGCTGTGTTTTCTTCCTCCTCGTCTGCTCCCTTTTTATTTTTTGCAGGTGCTTTTTAGAAAGATGAGATAACGAGTGCCATTTGTTTACCGAAGCCTGCTGAGGAACAAAAGGGGGTTGACGTGCTAACATCAAACGCCACCTTTTACTGTAAACATTGCTTTCGCGCGGTTGGATTCGGAGCCCAGCCCCGCCGGGCGCAGAGGGGCCCGCGCTGCCCGGGGCCAGTGGCAAGGGGCAGCCCCGCGCATGCCCCCGAGGGCTGTCGTGCCGCAGCCCCGTGCGCAAGGTGCAGGAGTGGCTTTTGGGAGGCTGGGCACGGCTGGGCACGGCTCCGGCTCCGGGCGTCTCTGCAGGCCCCTGGTGTGGCTGCGCGTGCTCTGGGACGCCCCCGTGGAAACTCGCTCCTGAGTGATAAAAGTGTTTAATTGCATATGGGATAAAAACACATTTAATGGCTTCTCATTACCCAATTCTACTTATTCCAAGGGCATTTTCATTAAAGTAGCTGCAGCAAAGCTCTGCTTTTGTACACACCCATAAAATATCATTTTAATTTCATGAGGGGTTACACATGAGTGAAATAAGATTAATTCTTTCATTTTCAGTTTCTGGAAGGGATCGGTTAATGATGGTTCTGTGTATTTATATACGCGCCATAAAAAGGAGTTCAATTAACTGCCATGCCCAAAATGTGCTGTTGACTTGCACTTTCCCTGCCAGGAAACGCTGCAAAAACACTTTTCGATCGGTCACGTGTGCGGGGGGAGATGGATGGATAAGGGAGGTCTGCTCGGGGCGTCAGGGAGGCTCCCTAGGTGAGGCCCCGTGGCCAGCAAGGACTGAGCCAGGCCCCAGGCTTTGGATGCGTTTAGCTCGTGGTGCCCTGACACGGGAAGGGTTTTTGTTTTGTGCCCAAACTTTTCAGCACCTCTCTTTATTTCTCAGCTGTCACAGGGGTTTCAGCTACCGGCGCCTTAACTGGAGCCGCGGGAGCTCCAGGAGCTCCTCTGTGCCATGGGCACAGCCGGGACGCGCGGCTCCATCGGCCTCACCAGAGGAGCCGGCGGCATGAAAAGCGCGTTTTTTAAAAGAGGTCAGATATTAATTTGCCTTCGTTGGCAAGCACGTCACCCAGATAACAGAGTGGAGGGGCTGGGGTGAGCTGCAGGGCCCTGGTGGGGTCCCTCCCGGTCCAAGCGCCTCATTGCTGGCTGTGTGGTGGGATGGCACCAGGGTGGCACTGGGACAGCATCAGAGTGGCACTGGGGTGGCATCAGGATGGCATTGAGATGGCATCAGGATGGCATTGGGTCAGCAGTGGGGAGGCATTGGGGTGGCATCGGGGCAGCACTGGGGCAGCATTGTGGTGGCATTTGGGGCACCGTAAGGGTGGCATCAGGCGGCAATGGGGTGGCCTTGAGATACCATTGGAGTGGAATTGGGGTGCCATCACAGTGGCATTGGGGCAGCGCTGGGGTGGCACCAGGGTGTCTTCGTGGTGGCATGGGGGCAGCATGGGGGTGGCACCGGGGCGTCCCCGTGACCGCCCTCCCCGCATGCGTTGCCCAGCCGGTGGCCGTGGCGCTGTGCGCGGTGCCGTGGCAGCGCGCGGTGCTAATACCTCGGCGAGGAGACAAATAGAAAGTGACACATGTGTGTGTAGACTGGTATTTGTGGTGACGCTTTGACTGCAGATAATAAAGTGCTCGCCCTGAGGTGATCCAATTCAGCAAACGCCTCGGCAAAGCCGCGCGCTCCTTCAAGGGAGAGAATAAAGGGGAGGAAAAAAGGCCCGTCTGAAATGACATGTCAGCCTAAAAAGGGAACGTGTTAATGGATGAATATCTCGGGATGGCAAAGCCCTGCTCTTCCCTTTGTGCTTTGTCATGAATTTTGTTGTCTTTGCACATTACGGCTCCTGCGCGGCTGCCGCTCGAGGTTTGCCACCTACGTTTATTCAGATGGATTTCTCCAGCTATTATTCCTGTAGTTGTTTTTAATTTAAGACCTTGAAGCCGGTGCGCATTTTTCTCTCGGCTCCTCATGCCGGGGCTGCTCCGCTGGGGGAGGCTTTTGTCCCAGCTCCGCGCCGGGCTGCTCCGCGGGGCTGGGCTGCTGCAAGTGGGGGGCTCCTGCTCCTGGGGCAGAGCCCATTTTGCTGTCCCCACCGGCTGCCCCACGGGGCTGTGCTGCAGGTGACGCCGTGGGGACGCTGTGTGCCCCAGGCAGCGCCGGCGGGGGGCCGGGGGCCGTGCAGGTGCAGGGGCCCCCCCGCTGCATCCACTGCGCCGCGGTGGCCTCCGCGCCACCCATCCTGGGGACATGGTCACCATAGAAACCGCCGCACTTCAAAGGGTGGAAAACGGCGAAATCCGACAGGGAACGAATGTGCGTGGCGGGGGACAGTGCCAGTGCCTCTGCCCGGCTGTGAACCCCCTGCCTGCCTNAGCGCCAGCCTGGGGGCACCAGGGCCCGTGCAGCTTTGCCAACGGGACCCGGACCCCGGCGCCAGGGGCTTCACTTATTTGTCAAACGCACCACGTTTTGTTTGTTTCCTTCCAAGTGTTGTGCAAATATTTAGGTTTATAAAATCTGCTCGCAGTTTTGCAGAGCGAGGAGGGGATTGTTGAAGGTTTTTAGAAGCGTCAAAGACATTGGGACTTCCCTGCTAAGTGGGGAGCAGAGCACCTTGTCCCAAAGCCCAAGCAAGCATTATTATTTTTTAATAACAGCCATCAGCACACTGGTCACTGAGCTGTGCATCGCGCGCAAGTCCTGGCTTCTGCGACGCCTGCGTCCACCTGATGAGAGCAGCCCAGCCTTGCCTTGTGGTTCGGGGCAGAAAACCCTGGCATTTTCCCCCTGGAAAACCCGTCTGTGCCCCATTCGTGGTGCTGGGCAGCTCCCCTGCCCGGGTGCTGGACACCGTGCCATAGGGACAGACCTGCCCGGAGGGACCGTGATGCGGAGCAGTGGGACCGGGGCTTGGGGGGTGCCGGGCTCCCTGCGCAGCCCCGGCCTCACTGCCCCGGGTGTTGCTGTGGGCTGTGCCATGGCTGCCCCGCACGCCGGGCCCCTTCCAAAATAGGGGCGAGAGGTGTTCTCACGTGCAGCCGTGGGAAGGCAAGGCCTGAGCTGGGATCCGGGCGGCTCACAGCTCTGCCTTCTGCAAAGATTTACTGCCGAGATTACTTTTGTCATGTGTGGCAAAATACTGTAGTGCTTTCGATGTGCAAAAATAAGGTTTGTCCCACCTCATCTTGCGGAGGAGCGAAGGAATAGAGGTGGGGGACAGAGGGAGGGACCCGCTGGCAGACCAGACCGTAATCCCACGTGGCTGTGGTGCTGCCGATAACTGGGGAGGTGCCGGGTGCTGCCACCACGTCCCCGCGGAGCCCTTGCCTAGGACTGCAGTGTGGCCGACACTGACCCCAGGACGTCCCCGCTGTGCACCCCAATGTCCTGCTCGTCCTCCCCATCCGGGCCAGGGGCACCCCAGGAGCATCTCCTGCAGCATCACAGCCCCAGGACTGAAGCCATAAATTGTGTGCACGCCCTCGCCCTCCTCGGTGTGCCTGTGTGCCAGGGATGTGTGGGTGCTGCACTGGGAAGTGAACAGCTAAGACCAGGGTTAACTGGGGGCCCCGCCAGGCTCCTCCAGCACACATCGTGTCCCGGCACGGCCAGGGCAGCTGGGGATGGCGGTGGCTTGGTGCCAGCCGGGCAAGGATGCTGCTTTGTCAGGGACACCCCATCTCCGCGGCACGGCTCCCTGGTTTCTCTTGCCACTGGTGGCAAAATGTTCCCATGTCTTCAGTCGGACATTTTGTATGGACTTTTCAGCTCAGAGCCTGGCAGGGCTGAGGCTGCCCGAATCCATAAACAAAGATTTATTTCGGATTGCAGCGTTGTTGGGGTCTAGGATTTAAATCTGTGTCTTGAACCGAGTTTGGTGGCCAATTTGCTAAAGTAAAAAGTTGTTTAGCTGGAGGCGTAATCTTATAAGCCTATGCTGCCATTATAATGGCTTCTCATTTCTGCCTAGCTTTCCAATAATGCTTTGAGCAGAAGCTCGGAGTAATATAAAAAGCCATAGGATTATTACTGCGGGCGATGCATTTTCCATTTACAGTAATAAAATACTGAAGAAACAAAACAATTTAAAATTCCAATAAAATTCAAAACAAATCTTTGGCTGCTGAGCAGATTCAATTATTTAGCTGTTATTGAGTGCAGGCTGGAAAAATAGAGCAGGTCAGGGAGGGAGGGGGAACCCAAAGCTGGAAGTGTGTCGCCTTCATCCAGGAAAAAAGCAAGCGAAGGTGGGAGACAGCCCGCGGCCGACGAGAGCATCTTCTGGGAGAGGCGATTAGCGACGGGCGTCGTGAGAGGCTGGGAGCCACGCGGCACCGTCTCGGTGTTGCCCTTTGAGCTCCGGCGAGGCCGGGCAGGCTCGGGAGCTCTGCGAGCTGGGGATGCTCCCGGCAGCGAGCCCTTGGTGAGCCTGCCTGTGCTTCGGGAGCGAACGAAGCTCAGGAGCAGGTCAGAGAAGGGCAGAGCAGCAGCCACCACCGCCTCCTCCTCCTGCCATGGCTGCGTCCCTGCTGGCGCACGGAAAAGCTGCTCACCGGTTAGAAATGGCCACCGCTCGCCGTGGGAGCGTGCGAGGTCTGCACCAGCACGGGGGGGTTACAACGCATGCCCCCACCCTCGGTGTGACGTCCTCGACGGTTCAGGTTCAAGAGGAGGGGGGAGAAAACCGCCGGTGACCGGCTGAGCATCAGGCGGGCTGTCTGCGCCTGATGGGTGACGGCGGTGATTCGGGAGAGTTTGCATCTCGCAGTAATTACAGCCCGTTAGAAAGCAGTAATTACTCCGGAGAGGGGGAGCCGCTTACCAGCAGCGTGCACGAGCGCGCCAGGAGCCTCTTGGAAATTGGTAGCTCTGTAATTTTCCCAGTGGGGGTTTGGTGCGTCACCCTGATATGTGACAACACACTGAATTTGTGACTTGTCACATCCAACCCAGCTGGTGTGAAGAAGGTGACAAAGGCGGCTCCTTGCTTCCCCCCTTGGCTAGCTCGCAGCCTGCACGCCCTCCGCGCTCCCGAGCGGGGCGATGGCAGAAGCGCTGCCCACAGCCATGGTGCTTGGGGACGGGGCTCGGTGGCTCCACGGCGTGGGGCCAGCAGCGAGCAGCAATGCACGCAGGGCGATGCCGCTCCCTCCTTCCATCAATCGCCTCTTTTTTATTTTTTTTTTCTCAGAAAGGAGTATTTTCCTCCCTCCGTGGAATGGGTTCATTAGGGATTCTGCAAGTGTCACCAGCTAATTAGTGTCATGTTAATTGAGTATTCACGATGCTGCCACCTCCAAGGACAGCGGTGCCAGCATGAAGGGGAATGCAGACGTGCGTCGCTCGTGGTGCCGGCTCCGTCCTTCCATCGTGGCCCCCTGCGCCCGCCGGATTGCGGGGATCCATCATCCCGGGGGGATTAACCCGGCGTGGGCGATGCCCCAAGGACAGGGAGGCGGCAGACGTGCTGCGCACCCGGTGCCAGCCTGCCCGGGATGCTGCGTGCCTGTGTCCCGCTGCAGGGAGCCGCGGGTGCAGTCTCTCCTGTCTCCCAGCAGCTACATTAAATCCTGCTCAAAGGCCCTGGTTTTAATTGGCTTAATATACTCGTTAATAACAATGTCTATTTAAGACACCTGTAAAAAGCCCATAACATTAACTTAATGGGAGAAATGGCTGGTGAATGCTCTTCCATTCTGCCTTTTAAATTACTGGTACACTGCTTTAATGGAGAGGACCAAGAGCAGCGGCAGCCATCCATGGCCTCGCTCCCTGCATCCCTGTGAATGCTCCTGCTCCTCCACGGGGGTGTTGTACACCAAGTCCTTGAGGTGCAGGGGCCCCAGCCTCCCTCTAAATACTGCTTTTAATGTCAGGCCTTGCTCCTACATGCACATGTATGTGTGCGGTGAGGTTGCAGCAGGACTGAGGCATGCGTTGCAGTCCCATTTAACGACTTCTGAGAAACCACCCTCGTTAGGTGCACCTGATGGCACACCTCTTCTGCCTTGACTTTGACACCCAGCCCCTGAAATTGCCTGGCAGTGAGGGGCAGGGTCCCTGGGAGTGCCAGGGCTCCTCAGTGGCACTTGGCACAGGGTGGGCTGAGGATGGCTGGCGGTTACCCAGGTGTGACGGCAACTTTTTGGAGCAGTGACAGTGCTCGAGCCCACTCCACACTAGGAGATGTGGGGTTGTTTTAGGGAATGGGGCATTGGACAGACCCTGGGGACAAACTCTTGGGGCCTGGCCAGCTCCTGTGTGCCTGGGGCTGACGGTGTCCCCAGCCCGCTTGCTCCATCCCCAGAGAGGGCACAGCCAGCCCTGGGCAGCTTCGCCATCAGGGGAGCAGAGCCGGGAGGATGCTCAGCAGCCGTGCGGAAAGATTGGCCCATCTTCATAAAGCACATGTGAAATGCTTATACGATGTCTTTTTCCGTGCCATTACTTTTACTGGGATTGAGGATTGCATGGTGAGGCGTGTGCCGGCTGGCGCTGCATCCCCGACCCCATGCTCAGTGGGTCCCTGCTGCTGCTCTGTGCCACCGCTGCGCCCACGGGAGAGGTGACAGCGATGCACAGGCACCGCCGTGCTGTGCCTGGCTGTGCCATGCTGATGCTCGCTGGTGTACTCGTGCAAAGCAGGATCCCCAGCAGCCTAGGGAAAAACATGTTCAGCATGTCAGGAGAAGAAATTTTGTGAAACCGAGCTGGCAGTAACATCCCCATTACAGGCAATGGCGACTCTGCTCACAGAAATGGGACATCTGTCTCCATTGCCTCCTTTTTATCGGTGTCACCGGTGACTCCGTGGCCGTGCAGTTCCTGGCGGTGGTGGAAGGACGAGCACACCCTTCTGGCTGCCACCGGGCAGGAGCCACCAGAACCGCCCGGGTCAAGCACGGGGGCACCGGGACTGTGGGCACCCAGGTCCCCCAGGCTGCTTCAGAAACGACTGGGAGCCAACGTCGTCCCCCGCCGTGCGCATGTGCTGGCCTGGATGTGCATGTGTGCACGTGTGTGGAGATTTTAAACACCTAATTTATTCCATCTATTAGATAGATTTTGTAGATTTAATCATTTTCACAGTTGGTGGCTCATTGGATACTCAAGATAAACTCCAAATGAAAGTATAATGGGTACGACAAATGAGTTTTCACACCAGAATGGCAGAAACTTGCTTGGGAAAGAGTTTGAAAGGAACAAAAATATATACATATATAATTTTTTTTTCTGCAGTGGCTTTTGCTGACTACAGTAGGTTACCACAGTTAATTTCACCAGTTTTGTTCATCTGTAAAATTGCATAAAAGTGACATTTTTGTGCTCATTATAGGAACTGCTGATTTATGGCTGGTAAATGCAATGCTTTTCCATTTTTGGTGAGGTTCTCGTAGCAGCGCAAAGCACCCATGAAATTGCTTGTATAATGTAGTTTAAATCCAATCTCGGAGAAAGATTCCCCCGTTGGGTAAAGTGACATTTCCATTCTCCACACCGAGTTTATTTTAGGCCACTTAGAAGTGACTTTATAAGTGAGAGGGGGCAGGTTTGTGCCGTGACCTCGTTTCTGCCGAGGGCTGGCGCCGGGGGCCAGGTGGGTGATGCAGGAGGAGAAGGAGAAGGAGGAGGAGGAGGAGGAGGGCACGAGGCCGAAGGGCGGCCGTAGGTCCTGGGGCCAGACTGATGTTGTGCTTTGCTCTTTCAGGCGAGACAGCGGCACCCATGCATTCCCCGCGCTACCCCAGCCCCGCTGAGCTGGACGCCTATGCACAGAAAGTGGCCAACAGCCCGCTGACCATCAAGATCTTCCCCACCAACATCAGGGTCCCACAGCACAAGCACCTTAACCGAACGGTCAATGGGTACGACACCACGGGGCAGCGCTACAGCCCCTACCCCGTGCATGCCAGCGGCTACCAGGGCCTCCTGGCCATCGTCAAAGCCTCCAGCAAAAGCGTGGTGAAGAACGCGGAGGGGAAGCGGACTAAGCTGTCGCCTGCCCAGGCCGGCGTCGCTCCCTACCCAGCCTCAAGCACTTTAGCTCCAGGCCCCTCCTGTGCCGGGCAGCTGAGCTACCACGGCGGCCAGAAGCAGCTGGAGGGCCCCGTGCCCCCCAACGTGACGGTGGCGGCCTCGGCGCTGCCACTGGCGGGCAGGAGCCTGGCGCTGCCGCCCTCCAACCTGCCCTCCATCCAGAGCATCATCTACCAGCTCAACCAGCAGTGCCAGGCCCAGGGCTCCCAGCCGGCCTGCCCAGCCCTGGCGGGTGCCCACCCCAGCCCAGCCAAGCACGGCGCCTTCCCCGCCGTGGCCTCGGCCGGCGCCTACGCCGGTGCCGTGCTGCCGGACTGCCGCAAGGGAGCCGAGCTGGCGCTGGGCTCCAACCCGGCCCTGGCGCCCAAGGCGGGCCTCTACCCTGACGGCGTGGACTACCTGCTCTGGCAGCAGAAGCAGCAGCAGCACCTGCGAATGTACAGCGGGAGCAGCGGCGGCGGGGGGGCCCTCAGCAAGTCCCCCGAGGCCTGCGCGGGCGCCTCGCGCCCCTACGGGCCGGGGGCCGCGGTGGGCGAGAAGGTGAGCTCGTCGCCCTTGAACTGCATGCACGGCAACTTCTCGGTGGGGCAGTACTTCGCGCCGCCGTGGAACAG
>VXAA01002705.1:634098-644245 GCA_013399115.1 Anseranas semipalmata | reverse complement strand
CTTCGGGCCGCGCTGCTCGGCTCGGCACCCACGCGTGGGTGGCTTTGCGGAGCCCGGCCCGGCCCGGCTCTGGGCGCCCGGCTGCCTGGCAGGGCCGGATCCGGCATTGCGCGGTGTGTGCTGCCCTCCCGTGGAACCGGGGCCGCGAGAAGGGCCCTGCGCAAGAGCCGTGCACAAAGGCAGTGCACGAGGACCGTGCACGAGGGCTTTGCACTTTCTATTAGCACAAGGACCGTGCACCACAGCAGCGCACCACAGCCATGCACTGCAGCCGTGCACCACAGGATGAGCAAGGGGCTACCGGGGCCGGGCTCGCCAGGCTCCTGGGCAGAGCAGCCGAGGCTGGGAGGCCACCGCCAGGCTCTGCAGCCAGCCATGACCCCAGCCCTGCGCGTCCCAGCAGGCACACGCTGGTCTGTCCCGTGCCCCGTGGGCTTTTCCCCACTCTGTGCCATCGCCATGCCCTGCCACGCTGGCTCCACGCAGCACAGGGCTCCACAGGAGTGCTCCTGCCCTGGGCGGGTCTGTCTGCCAAGGAGCGTGAGCTCGGGGGGTCAGTGCCCACCCATCCCCTGGCACGTGGAAACCTCACTTAGACACTTCCAGCCTCCATGCTTTGTGGTTCCGCAGGGGGGACCCAAGCCGACTGCATTAGCACCCAGGCAGCGAGCAGGGGCAGGCTGCTGGGTGCTCCTGGGCCAGCCCCGCAGCATCTGCCCTGACAGCACCTGGCACGGCACAGCATGGCACGGCATGCTGCAGCACGGCATGGCACAGCATCACGCGGCATGGCATCACGCAGCACGCACAGCACACGTGGAGCAGGAGGCAAGCAGCTCCTGCCTCCCTCCCAGAGAGCCTCCTGCAGCGATATTCTCCCAGCTGACACCAGTCAATGACACGAGGACGCGGCGACTGCAGGTCAGTCTGTATTACTAAATAAATAGTCATATAAATCGTGTGCAAAAACGTGTGGCAAAAGCCATCGGCCATGGTGTGTGGCGGGGCTGTGCTCCCAGCACCCTGCCCATGGCAGAGGCTCCCAGCACGGCGCAGCTGACGGCCCCAGCACAGGAAAACAAAGTGGCAGCGCCGGAGCTGGTCTGGGTGAGCCGGAGACCCCCAGCACTGCCAGGGCTGGCCGGGACCCGCGTTGGGATGGACGCCCACTGGGACGGCAGCTGCTGGAGGGACGGAGGCTGCACGGATCCCTGAGGAACAGATGCGCCGGGGAGCGCACACGGGAGCCACGATTCCGTGGGCCGTGCCGGGGCCGTGCCGGGGCAGAGTCCATCGGCTCCAGCACCACCATGCTAGAGCGGGGAGCTGGGGGCCTGGCCGTGCCGCCGCTCCCGTGCCTCCGCCGTCCCCAGCGTCCCCAGCGGCACCACCACCTCCTCCGGCGGGCAGCTCTTGTTGAGCTCCACCACACGCGGCACCACCGTCGACCAGCGATCTGCGGAGACAGAGTTCGTCGGAGCCGGGTGCCCTGCGGCTCCCCCCCTCACCAACCTGATCCTGGGGCTCATCGGAGGTGACAAGCGGTGCCCCGAGGGATGTCCCCAGCCCACGCTCACCTCTCCGCAGCCGGCCCACGGTGTGGGAGAAGCCGTAGTACTGGTACGTGTCGTTCTTGCCCGGGTCCTCGCTGATGATGCCCAGGTTCTGGTTCCAGTGGGACCAGTTCACCTCATCCACCCTGTGGGGAAGGGCAGAGCCCAGTGGCTGCGTGGAGCTGCTGGAGCCTGGTGGCAGCTCCTGCCCCCTGCGTCCCCATGCCATCCCATGCCCACAGTGCCACCCGGCCGCAGATGAGCGCAAACTACCCCGCTCCAATGAGGCCTAATAACGAGCCAATAATGGATACCACACAAAACACACCCTTACCTGAAGCACCAGCGGCGGTCGGGCGTCCCGTCGGTGCCCTTCCCCACGGTCACCATCTCCCCGGAGCGGAAAGCTCTCCGCAGGAAGACAGGGAAGGAGCGCTCGATGTCCAGGATGGTGGTGGCCCACTGCCGGGGACACCAGGGACCCCTCAGCCACCTGGAGATGGAGGCGTTGGGGTCCCTCACCCAGATGGCGGCTGCTTTGATGGAGCTTGCAGTGCTGCAGCCCCCCGGCACGGGCACCCCATGGAGCCCCCCTGCTCGGCAGCTCCCAAAGCCATACCTGCAGCTTCCAGATATGCTTGCTCTCCTTGGACACTTGGCCCACTGTCTCCCCCATGAGGGCGATAAGCATGTTAAGGAGCAGCACGAAGGTGAGGATAATGTAGGTGACAAGCAGGATGATGAAGACACCGGGGTACTTGGCGCTCTCGAGCATCTCCAGGTCACCCATGCCAATGGTGAGCTTGAAGAGGTCGAGCAGGAAGGTGCTGAAGGTCTGGCTGTCCCGGCACGAGGGGTAGGTGGGCACTGTGCAGTTGGATTGCTCCTCACCGCAGGACTCACTGCTGGGACACGGGTTCAGGAGGGACACCAGAGCTGGGGAGAGGGGACAGGGACAGAGAGTCCGCGGGGGCAGTGGCAAGGATGGGGCCGCAGCAGGCCCCAGGCTGCTCCGCGCCAGCCAAGCCCTCTCCTGCTCTGCTGCAGGAGGCAGAGGCTGCTCCCACAGGCGGGAAGGATGGAGCGGGGCTCCTTCCCCCATGCCCCGGCCCGCCGGCCCCGCACCTACCTGACGCATAGCCGATCATGAAGAGCAAATAGACCAGGAGGAAGCGGAAAAGGTCTTTGAAGAGGATCTGCAAGTGATGGAGATGGGGGTGAGCTGTGCTGGCCCGCAGCACCCAGCCCCACGCTGGGGCTGCAGCAGTCCTGCAGGACGAGCGGCAGGAACTGGAGCAGGGCCCTGAAGTGAAGCCCCCCTGCAGAAAGCATGGAGGACCCTCCTTTTGGGCTGCATGCCCCCGGGAGGACCAGCCCTACCCAGGAAGGAGAAGACCCCAACCCCACCGGACCTTCTGGATCATGATGCTGTAGGTCCCTGTCAGCTTGAGCCCTCGGGTGAAGTAGAGCGCGTTCATCCAGCCCAGGACCAGCGCAAAGACCATGACGGCCAGGTACGCCTCGACACCTCCCAGGTACAGCCCCGCCGTGACGATCACCAGCACCGAGTAGATGAAGCTGGAGAAGAGGACAGCCACTACCAGCCACTGTCCCCTGGCAAGCCCGGGGATGCTCCGGCTCCAAGAGGCCCCGTGGGTGTCCCCACTTACTAGAGCAGCTGGAAGGAGCCGTCGATGAAGAATGAGTTCACGCCTGGGCACTTTTTCATGAACAGATCTTTGATCTAGGGAGAGAGGAGAGGTTGAGGAGGGGCTGGGGGCAGCCCCTGGCGGCAGGGTCCCGGTGTCCAGAGGGCATCGCAGCAGGAGCTTGGTGCCTGGGGACACGGGGCTGTCACCCTCCTCATGTGGCACCTACGAGGGTGGGCCACCCCCTGCTCCCCCCGCCTCGTGGCACTGACGTTTGTGAAGAAGAAGAGGATGCCGGTGAGAAGGGTGATGATCTCCCCGGCCAGGCGCAGGTAGTCGACGGTCGTGGTGTAGGGGTAGGGGGGCTGCGGGGAAAGGACACATCAGTGGCATAACCCAGAGCCCCCCGCCCTGCCCCGCGTCCCCCCAGGACTCACGGGGCCTTCCATGGGGCGGTAGTAGGAGACGAGGGTGAAGATGACCATGGCGCAGAGGTAGGAGACCACGCTGATGTAGAAGGAGACGGCCCCGAACTTGCGCCACTTGTCGCGCAGCAGCTCATTGATGGGCTCCACGGCCAGCATCTCGTGGCGGTTCTGGCAGGACATGGATGGATCAGAGGGGAACCCAGCCCCGTGCCCCGGCCCCCCGGCCCCCGCGCACCTCGATCTTGCTGTTGTAGACGAGGATCTCCAGCACGGACACCTCCTCCCCGCAGGTGTCCAGCGAGGAGAGGTCGTAGAGCGAGGAGTAGACGGGGCCGTACGCCCAGTCCTTGAACTTCCGCGAGAGGTGCCGGGC
The DNA here is from genome assembly GCA_013399115.1 of Anseranas semipalmata. Lineage (NCBI taxonomy): Eukaryota > Metazoa > Chordata > Aves > Anseriformes > Anseranatidae > Anseranas > Anseranas semipalmata. The sequence goes on along the minus strand of VXAA01002705.1, from coordinate 640,242 downwards.
GTCCTCGTCTGTGATCTCCCGACGGATGATGTGCTGGAAGATCTGCGGGGGGGCGGCTGGCCCATGGGTCTGCCCCCTCCCACCCTGTCCCCGGCGGCTCCCCGGTGCCGTGCCGGGACGCTGCCGCAGCCCCCCAGCACGTTGCAGCTTGTGCGTTTTTAACCAACCCCTGCCCACAGCGCTGCAGGACGAGGGTGAGCGAGGGGAAAGGGCAGGACGCGGCGAGGGCCTGGGGTTAATTAGGGAACGGATGGGACGCAAAGAGGGGTTAATTAGCCAGGTTAATAGCCTGCACGTGCAGGTCTCCCCAAGCATGTGCAGAGAGCAGCGGTGCGGCTTGCTGCCAGCGGCGCCATGCACCGAGCGCATCGGGGCACAGCCGATGGCCGGCCGGGGGGCCCAGCCCCGGGGTCACCGTACCCCGATCTTGCCGGTCTTGGCAGCCATCATGAGCGGCGAGAGGCCGTCGTTGTTGAGCAGCGCCTCGAGGTTGGTGTCGGGGAAGAGCTTGGCGCACTTGACAAGGAGTAGGTCGTACATCTTGGTGACGAACTTGGTGTTCTCACGGGTGTTGTCGGCGATGGCCACCAGGGCGTGCAGCACGGTGTTGCCGCGGGAGTCCTGGCGCCGCAGGTCCGCCTGCTTGTGCCCGTTCTCCGTCAGGTAGTGCACGATGTGGGGCTGGTTGGTGCAGGCGGCCAGCGACAGGGGCAGCTCTCCTGCGGGGACGGCACGCGGTCGGGGTGCTGCCGCGGGGACATCCCTGGTAGCCACCGGTCCTCCCCAGCTCACCGAAGTAGAAGTAGCCACCCTCATCCTTGGGCTGGAAGAAGCGGCCGCGGGCCTGGGCGTGCACGTCCGCTCCCTTCTCCACCAGCAGCTCCACGTAGTGCTTGCAGCGGCGCTCGATGGCGATGTGCAGGGCTGTCTGACCTGCGCCGCAGGCGCCCGTCACCCCGGCCTCGCCCCACTCCCTGCCACGCCAGACCCCGAGACTCCCCATGGACCCCCAGCCTCCCTAGGGTGCCCCCTGCTCCAGTTCCTGAGCCTCCCCAGGGTCTTCCACCCTCTGCGAGGTCCCTGCTGCACCAATCCCCAAGCCCTGCTGGGGTCCTCCATCCTCCCCAGGGTCTCCACTGCTCTGGTCCCCAAACCTCCCCAGGGTCCCCAGAGTACCCCCAAGCCCATCCATGGCTGCTGTGCCCCCCTACCCCGGTAGTAGACATCCCGGAAGGGTGAGTTGATGAACTCCCGCATGTTGCCCGTCTTTTCGGCGATGTCGAGGAGGATGGGGATGGTGTCGTTCCTGCCCCCACTCAGGTTGAGCAGCGCCTTGGGCAGGCAGGTCTTCCCCGTCGAGGGCTCTGGGAGCAGAGGCTGCTGAGGGGCCACCCCAGACCCCAACCAAATCCCCGGCTCCTCTTGGGTGCCGCAGCCCCTGTGCTGGGGCCGCGCATCGCCATCCCCGCAGGGACATGGGGACTGCTGGTGGCCCTGCACAGCCCCAGCACTGGGGGGTCCTGGGCACTCACCTCGAAACTCCTCGTCCGTCAGGCGCTTCTTGTGGGTGAGCAGGAAGGAGAGGAGCCCGTCCAGGCCAGCCGGGGACCCGCGGGAGACGATGTCGAAGAGGATGGGTCTGTTGAAGATCTTGAGGACGGGGGGCGGGTCAGGAGCTGGCCCCTTGGTGCCCGGCGCTGTCTTCCTGCAACAGAAGCAGCAGGGCTGCGCACTGGAGCTGCTTCCCTGCTCCGTGCCTCGGTTTCCCACCCGTACACCGAGCTCGGGGCTGCTGAGCCACGGGGAGGTCAGTGGGGTGCTCTGGCTGGGTGGGCTGGTGGGAGCTCTGCCCACCCTAAATCACGGACCCCTTGTCTGGGGTCACCGCAAGGGGAGCAGCAGCCGCAGCAGCGGCACCCAGTGCTCCCAGCTTGCAGTCACCTCCCTCCAGCACCCATGGGGGCCGGGTGCTGCTGCACTTTGTGGGTCCCAGCGGGCAGCGCAGGGCCCCACACTGTGCCCCCCAGCAGGGACCGGCCACAGCTCCAGGACACGCTCCAGTGACACGGGCTGAGCCAGACCGGTCGGAGCGGTCAGTGGCTGTCCCAGCTGGGGTCTCCGGGGCCAGGGCGACTCCCTCGGCCCCGCTTGCGGCCCCTGCCAGCCCACGGACATGAGGTGCTGCTGGGGCACGGCACCCGGAGCACCCGGCCAGGCCGCCCCAGGTGCCCGGCACAGACGGGCATTGTGTGCCTGGCCGCGGGCGGCCCCCCCCCGGCTCCGGTTTCCTGACGCAGGCCGAGGGCGGAGGCCCCTCCTGAAAAGCCCTTTCATGCCAGGGGAGCCAGACGTCCCGCACCAGCAGGGAGCGGCTGCGGCACAGAGCCCTCTTTCACGGCACAGGCAAGCACAGGCATGAGGGAAAGGGGGGGGCTGCAGTCCCGGCCCCACAGCACCGTGGGTCTGCAGCCCCATGGCACAGCATGGCACGGCGCAGCATGGCACGGCACAGCCCAGCCTGGCGGGGCACCAGGCCTCCTCACCGGGACTGGCTGGGAGTGCCATGTGCGTGGCACCCTGAGTTCCCTGCACAAAGCACCCCTAAATGCCACTCAGAGAGCCCCAGGGGGCCATCCCCGTCCCCAGCTGCCTTGCACCCCCATACCCATGGCACCACACCCAGGGCACCCCATTGCTGCCTGCCAGCACCGGTATCCCCAGGGTGCACGGGTGTCCCCGTACTCACTCCACGACCCTCCTGCGCCAGCGCCTGTTCTCACTGGGGTGGTGGCGGTACGTGCCGTAGTCGAAGAGGGAGTCCATGGGGGCTTTCTTGGGCGCAGGGACCACGGACGACTCATAGATGGTGGCCTCCAGCAGCTCCATGGGTTTCGGGGCACCTTTCCGGAAGGCCCCGTGGAATTTCATGCGGAGGTTTTGCTTTCCATCCCCAGCGCCCGGGGGGGCCCGAGATGCCTCGGCGGGGGATGGGGCGTCCTCGACCTCGAACAGGTTGGCCAGCGAGGAGAGTGGGAAGGAGTCATTCTGGAGGGAGCCGTCATCCCCTGGGGCCTCCCCGGCATCGCGGGGGTCCTCGGTGTCTGCCATGTCCCCCTTTTGGCAGGGCCCTGGCTCACTGCCTGGGTGGCCGCGCTCCCCGGTCCTTCCACGAGAGCAGGAGACCTGGCAGCAGAAAGCTCGGAGTCATTCCCAAACAACCTCCCCTCCCTCCCCATCCTCTCCCACAGGCACCGTGCCCTGTACCACATCCCGCAGCAGGAGCAGCGTCCCACCCCGACCCCGGCAGCATTTGGGGCCGGTGGGACCCCCTGCAGCCTGGCGCTTCCCAGCCCACCTACCCGGCCGCGGGGACCCTTCACGTCCACGGAGCCCCACCGGCTCCTGCGCTGCCGGCTTCAAAGCGCGGCTGCCAGGAGCCCGGCCCCGCTGCGGTCAGCTTGGGTGCAGCCCAGGCTGGGGCACAGAGCGCGCCCTGTGCGCGCCGCTCAGCCCTGGGGAACGACCGGCCCGGGGGGGCCAGGGGAGCTGCAGGGGGCCGGGAGCGGGTTCCCCACATCCTACTGCCCGGCCATGGTGCCGCACAAGCCAGGGCTGTGACCTGGTCCCTGGCATGGTGAGGGGACGCAGCCCGCGGGTGCTGCCCGGCGGAGGGAGCGAGCAGCGGTTAGGGTGAGGAGTGACGGGGTTGGATTGTGCAGAGGGAAAGGAGACCGGCGGAAAGTCGCGCTGCCAGCACGGGCAGCAAAGCACTGCAGGGGAAACGTGGTGCCAGCCCGGGGTCTCCACGGACACACACCTGTCTGCTTGCTGGGCAGGCAGGTAAATACCCCCACGCTCCCCACCAGTCCCCTTTCCATGAAAACACCACAAAGTACAGAAGTGCTCAGCCTTGGCTCAGTTTCTGCCTCCCAGGAGCACGCTCGGCCCTCGCTCTCAGACCCAGGGTTCAGAGACAGAAAAAGCAGCCGGGAAACGTATCATTTTCTGCTCAGCTGCAGCTTTGTACAACAAGCCATAATGCCAGGCTTGGCCCTCCCGGCGATCGCTGCTGGATAATGTGCTTCTAATTAGGCAGCATGTCGCCACAGTCGCCCGCGGCGGCCCCAGCGGCAGGGACACGGCTCCCCACGCAGGCAGGGGACCAGGGACACAAATGGCCCCAGAGACCCCGCAGCAGCGCGGGGGGACCACGGGCAATGGCCCCCTGGCCCCAGGCCCCGCGGGAGGCAGCAGCGGGGACGCGCAGCCCCAGGAGATGCGGGGCGTGTGGCGGAGCCGACGCGATTTCTCCTCCTTGCTGCCTTTCCTGCATCGCCCTCGCTGCAAGAAATTCCACGTGCACCTGCCAAAGCCACAGCGACCCCGGCTCTCGCACACCCGACCCTGGGCAAACACGGGCTCTCGCGCAGCCTGTTTGTCCGAGACAACAGACCAGGGAATTCACGGCATGCCAACCCCGCCGGCTCAGCACAGGGACGGAGCACCCAACTGCTCTCCACTGTGCTGGAAATCCCAGCCCAAACCACAGGAAAAGCACAGCTTTGGAGAAAAGCAGTGAGGGCAAAGCCCAAATATAGATCAGGCTGCCAAACCCAGCCGGAGGCCAGGGTAGAGCTGGGCGATGCCAGCGCTGCAAGGAGGGGTGCAAACGCACAATTACCCACGTGGATTTTACTCTATCGCAATGTAATTTTACACCGTGGTGGAGCACGGGTGGGTCCAGCTCCTGCTGTAAACATGGGCAGCTTTCCCCCGAGGTCTGCGGGTGCGGGGGGGGCACGGGGAGGGCTCTGGGCAGGGCCGCGCGTTGCAGCCCCGGTGTCCTGCAGTGCCCCTGCCTCCCGCCGGGACGGGCGCACGGAGCTGGCAGGGCTGCCCATGCTGCCACCCAGCACCCGGTGGGGAAATTCCCCGCGGGCAGCACCCCTGGGGCACCCGGGGAGGCAGAAGCGGAGCCAGGGCGAGGAGGGGCCGTGAAAGCTCGCTGCTCGCAGATCTGGAGTCACGGCGCTGCAGAAGGCAGCGGTCACATCCTGGCCGAAGCGACCACGCCTGCCACCGCCCGAAGCCTTTCCTGTGGCCTTACAGAGGGTTCCCTGAGGACGTCAGGCCAGGGAGTCACCTGGGCAGCACACGAATGGAAATCAGCTTCCTGCCGGGAGCACGCCTCTCCCCGGGGATTTGAATCAGTTTTCACTTGGCTTAACCCGTACCAGCAAGGAGAGAAAGAAGCGAGGCCGGTGCATCCCCTCCCATGGCCACGCGGGGACAGGCCCCGCTGTGGTCCCAGGACGGGACAGGTGGCACCGGGGCCATTTGCAGGGCTGGAGCCCCGGGGAGACGCGGGGCAGAAGCGGTCGGTGAAGCGGCTGCCATGAGCACGCTGGGGAGGAAGCTGGCTTGGGAAATGACAGGCTCATTGACCGGCCCTGCGAGCACAGGCGCTCCCATGGGCACCGCCACTGCCAGGAAAGGTGTTGTCAATCGGGTTTTATTTGGCTTGTTTAGGTATTTGGGTTTTTATTTTTCAGACTTCCTCACCCCACGGAGTGAATGAGTCAACGCCTGGCTCGGTGCGCGGTGAGCCTCGCGGGCACGGCCCCGTTCCTCGCGTCCAACACAAACCCTCCCATCCGCACCCACGTGTGCTCCCACCGCCCCGCAGCGCTCCCCCAGCCGCCTCCCGGCCAGACCACTATCCCCAGCGAGTGCCCCCCTCCAGCCCGCGCAGGGAGCGGATGCCAGCGGCGATGCCGGGACCTGCAGGGCCGTGCTTCGGGCGGGCAGCGGGCAGGATGCCCCATCACCGGGCTGTGCCACATTAAAGCGCTCTGCAAACTAAAGCACGAAGAAGGGCTCCGGGTAGGAGCGAACCAAAGAAACCGCGTCGCGCTCGACTTCAGCTCATCGGGAACTAACGCGGCCCCAGCGAGCTTCAGCTCCTTTCCAAAGCAAACAGCACCCACGGGGCCGCGCTCACCTGGGCGAGAGCCGGGAGCTCAGCACCATTGACCGGGCGGGCTTGGTGCCCGCGGCCCCTTCCTGGGAGCCCCGCCGAGCCCCCCGGGGACGGTGCTGCTCCCACGCCAGGACCACGAGTGGGCCGGGACCCTGCGGTGCCAC
>VXAA01002705.1:608418-629448 GCA_013399115.1 Anseranas semipalmata | reverse complement strand
GGCGTGCGGGCGGGGGGTGCGGGGCCTGGCAGGAGGGCCCCGCACCGCGTTTGTCAGCGCTCGTCGCGCTCAGTGGTGGCTGCGCCGGGAGGTCGGGACAGCCGAGCTCGCGTGTGTCCCGGCGTCACGCAGGTGTCGTGTCTGCAGGTTGCTGAGCAGCGGCTGTACGAACACTGGAGGAAGAACAGTGCTGAGCTCCGGGAGGTGATGTTGTTTCCTTTTTAGTCTCTGCTGTCTCGCGTTTATTGAACCCAATTTTAACTTGAAAGTCATCGCGTATCTACTGTTGTACAACTGCTGTTGTAGTTCATCTCGAATCACAGCATAGCAATTGTCCCAAGATCTGACAAGCAGAAAGCAAAGAAGTGAAATGGCTTAACTGGGTAAGAGTTCACCCCAAAGCAGATATTTTTCAAAAAAAGTCAGAAATCTGTTCCAACACCGAGAGCAGATTTTCAGTGCCTGTGCTATGAGGACCCTTGGTGCTTTTCAGAGCTATACTTGCCACGCCTGTAGTGCTTCCCTGTTCTTTGTTCTGCTGACATGCTGCTTCAGCAGCCACAGCTCTGGTTTCAGTATCACTGTAGTGTTTCCCAGAACGGGCATGTGACAATGAGCCACAGCTTGTGACCTGTGGACGCTGAGGACATCCAGACCTCTGCAGAGGCCGGGCCAGGTGCTCCAGAGTGTCTAGATCCTGCTGGCACAGGAGAGCCTCTGGTGCTAATGGTGATGCTGTGTCTGTGGCTACAGGTGGAGTCGGAGCTGCACAGGAGGCACGTGATAGAGGCATGGGGTGATCAGCTAATGGAAAAAAAACAGGTATGCTGGGGTGGCCCTGGTGTTACTGGTCGCTAATGCTCCGGGCAGACTCCTGAAACGCCTGAGCTGGCAGGCAGCTTGCCTTCCGGTACGGACACGGCTGGGTTGCAGAAGGAATAGGAACTGGCCGTTTGTTGTTCTCATGGCAGTCTTGTACCAAATAATGACTGAGGTTGCCTTGCTCATTCCCATGCTGATGGGAAGTTCTGGTGTCTGCAGAATGACAGGAGTTGTTGATGGGACGGATGCTTTTAATTAAAAGCCATCATTCATGTCTAGCAAGTACATACTATCTGTCTCCTAGAAAATCCAACGTTATCTGCTGAATGGATCTGTTCCACGATTCAGGGTGGCACTGGGCTCCTCTAACAGCTAGCTGCAATGCTGAACAGTGCAAAACTTCATGAATTTGGTATTGCAATATGCAAATACTGGATATGGAAATATAGTGGTTTTAATATGAAAGAATAATAAAGGCCTTCAAATATGGATTTCAGAGGTAATAATAATAATCTAGGTCTTTATAAGGTAATCTGCTTGTATTTGTAAGACCACCTTTGCTTAGTATCGGACCTGTGCTGGATCCGGCAAAGAATGTGTACAGTCCGATAGGCAGTTTCAGACAGTGATCAGCAAATAGTTTTGTTTTGTCCCTGTGTTCTTCCCTAGTGTATTTTGTTCTGTATTCTTCAAATATGTGCCAGCTTGCAGGAATCTGATTTGTGGATTTCCTGAGCCACAGGCTGTTTCTTTGTGTTTAGCCTAACTTTAAATGCCATGCTTTGTTTTGGCTCAATAAGCGAGAAGCAACTGAACAAGAAGAGAAAAAACGTTATGAAAATAAGTATGAAATTGCACGAAGGGAAGCTCTGGAAAGAATGAGACAAGAGGAAGAGATGCGTCGGCTGGAAGAGAAGAAGCAAGCGGAGATATTGCTTCAACAAATAGAAGAATTGAAATTACAGGAGACGGAGGTAACCTTTAGTCTCTCCTCATGTGAGAAGGAAGTTCGTTGTTTCACTTGGAAATAGAGCAACACTGACCTGACCTCTTCCCCCAGGTTTTCACTAGATTAAATCTGGAGCAAAATTAGCTGTGACTTATGTTCTGTCAGTAATGTAGACTTCTCCCGTGAACACTGGCATATTAACTGAATTCTGGTAGACTTCATTTGCTCCTCTTGAAATGTGAGCACCCTTTTGTTCTGCACCAGATGAGAAGAAGATTTGTAGCAACTTCTAAGTGTGATAGGTTCAGGTCGGAGGCTTTTTCAGCTGAAGCTCCTCACCCTGTCTCTTGTGCTGTGAGCCAGTAAGACGCAAATAAAATTAATATGGAGTATTTACCACGATGATGATTTTGACTGCTTGCAAAGGAATAGAGTGTGGTACAAACTGGTACAAAAGCTTTCCCTGGGATATCCTAGCTCTCTGAAGTACTCTCTCTTGGTTGTTGTTTTTTCCTTTTCAAAAATATTAGGCAACAAAGCTGAAAAAAGAACAAGAGAATTTATTAAAGCAGCAGTGGGAGCTGGAAAACTTAGAAGAAGAAAGGAAACAAATGGAAGAGCACCGGAAGAAGACTGAGCTTGGGTATGGGATCAAGTGTAGCTTTCAGCAGGGATGGATAGAGTCTTTTCCTATGTCCGTAGGACAGTACTTGCGGCACGAGGAGGTAGTTCAAATAGCAGTGGTAGGTTTTAAATGTTTTTGTTGTTGTTGGAAGTGCCCAGAACAGCTAATGAGCAAATGCATTGGTGCCATTCCTTCTTCTTGTTCATGTTAGAAGTAGCAGGTACCTCTGTTGCCTATAAATTTTATTGTCAGAAATGTACCTTCTTGAATGCTGGTATATAATAAAATAGGGCTTTGGAGTTAAATGTTTTTTTTTTCTTTTTTCTCCTTCAGCCGCTTTTTGAGGCATCAGTGTAATGCCCAGTTAAAGAGACGAGCCCAGCAGATACAGGAGGAGCTGGTAAGAGAAAATACCCCTTGATTTATACATTATAGATAACTGTGTGCTGAAGGAACTTGTTCTTTATGTTTCATTTATGTGTCTGCCTCTAATGCCTGCAGGTAAGTAGTGAGGAAGCCCCTTCTGGCTTGTGAACAGGGCTGGAGCAAAAAGATCACAGAGAAGCTGGTAGACTGAGTGTCTTTCTGAGCACACCCTTGACACTATGCCACCGATAATTTGGTACAGAGTAGTCTTGCACACAGACCAGAAGCCTGTTGGATAGTTGTTAATCTTTTGGCTTTTCTCAAGGAAATAGACAGACAAATCTTATTAGCCCTCCTTGAGAAAGAAGATGAGGATCAGCGCCGCCAGTCAGCGAGACGAGAACGAGCTGTTGCAGATGTTGCCTGGATGAAACGGGTCATTGAGGAACAGCTCCAGTTAGAAAAGGAGAGGGAGGCAGAGCTACAGACTATTTTTAGGTGAGTTTATGCACCTCCGAACTTCATCTAAAGAGACTGTATGTGCTGAATATTCTTGCCTGCTTGGCAAAGCTCCATTAATGTTTGTTAAATAGATTTTGAAAGTGGACATTAGAAAGAGGTGTCTGGTTGGCCTTGCTGTTGTAGAAGTGCTGCAGTAGAAATGAGGTCTTCCCCTTCATTCCATGTGCCGAGTACCATGGCTAGGTAGTCAGCATGCCAGTACCCGAAGCTTTCTTGCAAAGACAGAATAGAAGCCTGTCGTTGTTCTTCAGTTGTCTCAGTGCAAGACCTAGTCCATAAATTCGGTTACATTAGCTCTAAGAATCAAAAAAGGAAGTAACACAGAGAACGCAAGGATTACCTTTTAGCAGACAGAACTTGTAAGTACTTCGTAATCAGCTTTTAATTAGTCTGTATTACTGATGTGGTGGGGTTTAGTCAAGTGAATCCAAAAAATGCATATTGTTTCTTTTTGTATCTCAGAGCTTGTAGATAAAACCTCCGTCAGGTCCCTTATTTGTATTCAGCTTAGGCTCTCCTCAGCTTAGAGAGCATCTTCACTGGTGACAGGACTGTGCGTGCTATCATCGAGTTCTAGTTAAAGGTTTTGTTGCAGAAGGAAGATTTGCAAAATCTTCAGCTGTTCCAGCAATGGTCTTAACTACTGTTCCCTGTGTGAAGTAATACTTTAGTTAAGAGGCAAGCTTCCTTGCTGAGGCCATTCTGTTCTTGGGTCAGACCAGAGTATCCAAGAAATGCTGCTGCAAGCCAGCATTTCCTTCAACGTGTGACCTACTGCTATTCAGTAACAGGGAGGTCAGTGTGGTTCTCTGAAATAGGCACAGGTGAGGTGGACACGCTAGCTGCGTGGGAGCAAATGTGAAAAGAAAACTGAGCCCTCCTCTAAAGCACAGGGTAGCTCATCCATGCCCAGGGGAGTGTATGTGTGTGTGTGTGAATATAATATTTAACTGTAAGTAGTAACCTTAGAGATGATTCTTCCTTTAGAGAAGAAGCTAAAAAAGTCTGGGAGAAGCGGGAGGAAGAATGGGAAAGGGAGAAGGTGGCCAGAGATCGCCTGATGAATGAGGTAGGTGATGACTTTTTTTGATTAGGTGTCTCTTGGTTTGACAAAGCAGTTGTTCCAGCTGTAGCCCTCCAAACTCCAGAGGGTTACAGCCTTCAGTACTTGAGGGAGAGTTTTTCTGCTGGTCTGATACATTTTCTGATAACTGTTTAACTGTCTACACTGAGATTTCCCCAGTCCTAAGTCTGGCCTCTTTCTTGACTTATCTTCTCCCTTAATCCTCTCACTTCACAAAGGTCCTTGCAGGCAGACAGCGCCAGATCCAAGAGAAGATGGAGTTAAACAGACGGGCCCAAGAAGAGTCTGTAAAGTATCGAGAGCAACTGATTAAAGAACTTGAGGAGGCAAAAGAACTGACAAGGCGAGAGAAAGAGCAAGAGAAGGAACTGAAGACAGCTCGCAGACAGGAATTGGAAGCTCAGGTATAGTACGCTTTTCGCATATGTACCCAAATGTCAAAGGTGCTGCTGCAGTATACGTACATAGCTGTTGCTTCTGGCAAGTGCATGGAAAAGTACTGTTGCAGAGAATTACTTGGCTTCTGAGAGATTGGCTAGGGACTTTTCTGGTGGACAAAGTGGACAAACAGCCTCACTGGCTGGTTCTGTTCAAGTGTCTGCACAGCCAGTGGTTTTGTCCTGTAATCTGTTAGCTGAGCCAGTCCTATCAGTGTGTCTGTTAAACCTCGTTGTGTTAGAAATCTTGCTACAGTACTGCCTCTAAACACAGGTATGTATTCCTGGCTTAGTCTGCATGTCTGTGATCTAGCTGAACAGCCCTCATCTTTTCTCTGCTCAGCTGACAGAACGCCGCTTACAAGAACAAGAGGAGCAGGAGCGTCAGAGAGAGGAGGAGGAAGAGGAGAGAACCATCAGGCAGCGCTGTGAGGAGTTAGTGCGGCAAGAAGCCAAGCGCATGGCTGAGCAAGGGTATCGCAGCAGGGTAGGTAGCAGCACTGGGGGGAAGCCTTTACATACAGGTCACCCTAGTGCCCAAGCACATCAGGAAGGGTGAGCCATCTGGCAAGCAGAATTTTCATTGTTTCTAATCTGCACCGTGGTTGCCACACGGTGTCAGAGCAGACCAGACCCATTCTGTCCCTTGGTGCTATTTCTAACAGAGTGCTATAGCTATGTCTTAAGAGCTGCTTTTCTCTTTTGCTCATGCTTTAGGTCTGGATTTTTAAATAATTTTTGAGGCAGACTTGTTGCTACTGCCTCAAGTGTTATTCTAAACGTTATCAGCTGCATTAAAGCTGTTGGTACAGTGCATCTCAGCTGTTCAATGTCTTTCCATCTTCTGTCATGCTTTATCTAATTCTAAAAACTAATCTGAATTTGAGTTACGCTACTTAAGCCACGTGCCCAGCAGGTCACATTTTTCATACTAAACTGTGAGCTACTGTGCAAAGTAACTTGCCTCTGTCATTTATTTGACGGTAGCAAATACTAAAATTCCAAATTCCAGAGAAAGCTGTAAGGGAATTAGAGTATCAACTTCTAAAAGTTACTAATGATTTTTCTTCAAAGATATTCTGTATTCTCCAAAGTATGTTCTTCGCATGCTGAATAGCATGTGCGGAAGATTAATTCTACAGTCCATAAAGTAGTTATGATCTTCTTTGTTTTGACCTTTGTTAGCTCTACAGTTACCCAAAAGCAGCGTGGACCTGAGGATTATTGTCCTTTATATCTGAGGATCGAGCACTAAATGAAGTGGCAGACTACAAAAAAGAACATTTTGAAGAATCAAGGAACTCCTGAAATAATTATGGTTTTGGAGCTGCCTACAATGACGCCAAGATTCAACTCAGTAGAAGTTAGATTTCTTAAAATATTTAGCCGTGGCCCAGCTGAACACATGATCAAACTTCTACTGGCTTCAATGAATTTGGAGGTGTGAGTGTACTTGGAGGACTCCACCCTGAACTGCTTCACTTACTCTGTGTTCAGGAGATGTAATGTATTTTAGTACATGCTACATTGGGTCAAAACAGCAAAGGAATTAAACTTGCCCTTTGGATCTAAAATATGAAAGAATCTGTGCCTCCTGTGGAACAGGAACCATAAACCTCTAGGTGCTGTTTTCTATTTAAGCTTTAAAAGTCAGACTCCCGCCTCTGAGAAGCAGGACATGCCTAGAAGCCTCAGCTATTCTTTAAGGGTTGCTTCGTAACACATACTGCAAATCAGTCAGATAAATAATGTGTGCTGTGGCAGTAATTGTTAACATGTCCAGTTTCTTTCCAGAAGGTGTGGAAGGCTGCCATAAACTTTTCTTTTTTACTTGTTTCACAGTGAATAATTGCAAGCTGAACATCTGTTAGGTTCTTTACATGAGCAAATTGCTGCAAGCAATTGCAGAAGGGGAGGGGAGTTTCAGTTGCTGATTGCACTTGATTCCCTGCTATTATCATAGGCCGCTGCAGCTTACAATCAGGCCAAGCACTTCAGCTGGTATGGCACATTCGGATCTGTCCTGTTCTACCTTTCACAGTGCGTCAGTGCAATAGGGATGTTACAAAGACGGACGCTGTTTGAGCACTGCAGGCTTGACTCTACAGCAACTCTTTCAAGATCTTTTCTTTACAAAAACAGCAGTCAAATAATCCCAAATAATTTCACACATTGACAAAGTTTTAGCATTTTATATTAATACAGTAAACAAAAGATTAAGTCAGAATATAGTACAGACAGAATGACACTGATAAATACAACTTTCAGAAAAGGCAAAAAAAATTTTACTTTCCTATGCAGCATTTTGTAAAGAAAGAGCAAGTTTGTTTACGGGGGAAAAAAAGGAGATCTAGTCATAAAAGGGAAGGAAAAAAGAAAACAACTTTGTTATTTCAGATATTATAAATCTTCTGAGCCTCAGTGCTGAATGATTTGGGGGCTAACCTATTACTCTTTAGTTGCACAGTTGGTTTTGTACCACTCTGTAGGTGAAGAGATGTGATGCAGCACATGAGTGTTTGCTCAGACTGCTTCTGTTCTACTGGCAGCATCAGAAAATTGCATATCCCACATCCAATGCACTGTGGTTCTGGAGTGATGACATAGTATGACGATGACCAGCCTGGAACTAGAAAATTGATTGCGTGTGGCCATTTTTTTTTATTATTTTTACTTTTTTTTTTTTTATAGCTAGGCCTTTCAATCAGCTAAATGGTTGTTTTTAGAAAATCTGGAGCTAGCCTAGATAGAACGAGGGCTTGCAGCTATTGAAGCGTCTTTCTGTTTTGGTACAGGCACAAATTTAAACCTACAGCCTAACTCCGTAAGTTATGCTTTGGAAATCAGGTAAGATATGTTAAAGAAAAGCATATAATGGTGTCCTGAGAGATCTAAAAATACCATCTGCTACCTTTCAATGATATTAATTTGATAAGCTTCTGGGAACTTGTTCTTAATGTATTTAATTGCCAGTAGTAATAATTTTGAAGTAGGTTTTGTAAATGTGTTTTACAGTTCTAATTCCAGCCTGTCTGCATTCCTGTGAGCTTAGAGACAGTTCTAGGATTCAGAAGTGTAGAAAGGGAAAAGAAAAAAAGTTACCATGAAGAAGATAAATGTACTGGATTGTCATCTACTCTCTCCATTCTCCCCCTCCCTCCAACTTACACTACTTTAAAAATAGAGCTACATACAGGAATCCAAGAGCGTTATGGCACTTAGTGTTTATATACGCATACAAACACAGTATGATTTGAAGAGGAAGGAACCGCTGAAATTTATTTCATTTGTTAACCTAAATACAGCTGTTTTTCTACCAGAAAGCCTCAAAGACTAAATGTTTTTTTGTCAGACTCCATACTGTAGACCTGTTTGTTGAACAGCAGATAGCCATTTCTGACTCAAATGTTTCTGTGAAAACTGTCTGAATGTTCACATCAACTGCTGACACATGACAGCTGCTGCAGTTCTGTTTCTTTGCTCTTAAATAAAACACTGCTTGAACTGTCTGCCAGCTAAACTGCCACAGTAGGCTCCTTGAAAATCACAACACACTTCCAAATGGGACGTGAAGAGACAAAAACTATTGATTTTTCCATGGAGTTTAGGCTCAAAGAGCTTGTTTTTGTAATTATGGACTTATATATTTTTCAATGCTTTATAAACTGTTATGAATGGAAAAACCTGAAATGCACACTGATGATTGTCACCCATCTACCTTTCTGACAGGCAACCTAGCTTGGCTATATAGCTTGTAAAATTTTGAATGCTTTGCGAAGAACTTACTGGATATAAGAAATCTTTTCACATTGATACGTTGAGGTACAGAGGTTATATGCTATGGCAGACACAGCTTCCTTTAACTGGCACTTTTTTTTTAAATTATCACAAATCTTCAGTGAAATTCCATCAATGCTGCTGCAAACAAGATATTGCCTTGAAGATGACAGTAAAATTCTCTAGGAAACTTAAGAGTGAGTTACTAAACCAGAAATAAAGGATAATATTTTAACCACTAATGCCCTAAAGTAACATCAAACATAATCTATTAATGGCATAGTGACAACTAAAAGAAGTAACTATTAAAATTCAAATTCCTTCCAAAACAGATAAAGTGACAAAGACCTCATATAGCTACATGTAATAAGCTCGGATGCCCACAGCTACTATTGTTTCAGCAGACTAAAAACATATTATTATTGCACAACAGTTGATATGGGAACAGATACTATTTGGCTTGTATTCCATTATCAGGACTACAAGCTTCCTTCTGCTGGTTAGCAGTTGTGGTCCTGGAGCCTTCAGAGCCTGTTTCACTGCAGGTTTCTCAGTCAGCGGCTCCAGGATGGACAGACCAGAGGTGAGATTCTGCCCTCTGGTATGTGCAGTTGACTTTGGTGGGAGTTCTGCAGGCAATATCTGAAAGCAGAATGTGGCCTCAAGGAAAACATCTAGCAAGAGCTTGATACAACGCTGGTACATGATATTGGCTCAGCAGCTATTTGCAACATGCTATTATCTGTAACTAAACTGGCAACACAGGCACAAAATAAGGCAGTGGGTTAAATTAATCATTAAAATTGTTAGAAAACATGCAAAAATAATACTGAGTTTAAAAAAAAAAGTTTCTTGCCCCTTTAGTTTTCCTCATAAAAATTTGAATAGTTCCACACCTGTATTTGAAATTCAACGTTTAAAAAACAAGACTAAAAAGCCAAGTGTGACTCAGTTGTTGTTCTCTTTGGTTGTGATGGTAACCAGCTGTTTAGCAGCCTTGGCGATGTCATACGCGCACTGGATGACTTGCTGTGTCACCAGCTGGATGTCTGTCGTAGGGCACGTCTCCACAGGAAGGGTTTTTTTGCACTCAGATTGGAGTCTGTAGGCACTAGATGTCAGCAGACGCAAAGAAGTCCTTACCAGTTCAGATTTGGGTTTCTGGGAAAGTAGAATTTGAACCAGACAAAACAACAAAACCATTTTAGGATCGCTTTTAATTAGCCAGTAGTGGTTGACGAGCGTTCTTTAACATGGGACATCTGCTGCTAAGGCTCCGCTTTCTACACAGACTTCTCTGCACTGTACGAGATGTTATAAAGCCATCGCTGCAGAGACGGAGGGTGGGAGTGGATAAAAAATTCCCAGAATTTCTCCTCTTTAATCTCAGGTACGTACAGGGAATACTGCTTCCTGCTCTCATTTAAGAAGTTAGTTACACAAATTTTCTAACGCTCATTTATTGCCAGCACATGTCCTGGCTGACATCATGGTAGAGCGTGTACAAGGCAGTCAGTTCAGACAGGCACAATGGCATGAGATTTTCCTGGCAGTTTTATAGAGGTAGATAAGACTTTACAAAAACTTAATAATGGAAATTTTGCTTCCTAAATTTTGCTGTGAAGAAACAGATCTAAACACACCCGCATGTAAGAAACCGAAGCAATGGAATTCAAAGGAAACCTTGGGGGGCTAGCAAAATTCCAGTATAACCACGACTCCTCAAACTAGAGACAAGTAGCTTCCAGTTTTTGAGGAACCGAATGCACTTCAAGTTGAAAGTCCAAGAGTAAAATTGGAGGCCTGGATACACAAATTAACCTTTCCTGATTATCATGCAAATAAATACAAGGATGGAAGATTCAAAACCACCACCACCAAAACAAAACAAACAAACAAAAAAACTAGTCATGTCTCCCTTCAGCTTTTGCTTTTCATTTACTGCAGGTAAATACACCAACAAAGAATGAAACCAAAAACATTTTAATGCTGAAATATACTTACTTTTGGGAACAAGGCTGCCATTTCTGTTACTGCCACATGTATTCTCTCCGAGCATGGTATATAGCTGCAAAAAGACGCAATGTATCATTCATTACGTCAAGATTCCCCCCTCCTCTTCAATTTCACTTGTCAGTGACTACTATTCTAAAAACAACAGAGTAACAAAAAAAATACATATTCTAAAAATATCTTTGTAGGCTGTGCTTCAAGCAACTGAAGTAGATAGTGCAACACACAGTACTGTGATTCTCAGCATCTCCTTACTAAGCATTCCCCAGCACACTGCAGCACAGGTTTGTATATAACTGACTTTAGAAAACACAACAATTTAAACAATACAAACCTATTTCTTCAGTTTTCATTATTCTTTGATCAAAGTTTGTTTGAAGGAATGACTGTCCACATCTAGTATGCCAAGCATTGTCAGAAAAAGTCCGGGTTTGTAAGCAATTATGGAAACACGTCTATGAATATTAACTACACATTAATTCATACACTCGCATTTCCTCCCCCTCACTTCCCCCTTGCAATTGAATGCTAGAGTTTGTCTCTAAGTTCTGCAGAAAGTTGCTCAGCTGGTTCTGTTTGGTGTATGCACAATGGACATTATTGTTACGTGTGGGGGAGCGTGCCCAAGCAGACTGGTTCATGCAAGTCGGACACAAACTAAAGTAAGATTCCACAGTTTGGAAATCTGGTGATACAGAGGTACTTTGGAAAAAAAAAAAAAACCAACTGTTTTTGCTCAGTGCAGTGTCAACAATCAAAAGTGAATACAAAACCACTTCTTTGTACGTGGTATCTGAGTAAGTTTCACTTGCTGCCATTTTAGGAAAATCTTTATGTTATGAAAGAGCTCTTTCTGCGTAAACCAAGAGACTATAAAACCAGACTAAGAAAAGAAAAGTATTTAAACTGTTAAGGATCTAAGCAGAAAAAAGAATCTAGTAATCTGAGTTAGGGAGCGTTTCAATTGATTTCATGTTTCAAAGTTGAACTTTGGCCATCCAAACTCTTAATTTAACATTCAAGTTTTGATATTAATAGGATTGTCTCGTCTATACTTCTCAATGAATACTGGCATTTTTTCTGCACTTTTTTTCCCCATTTGTAAGCTACAAAGTAGAAGCCTTTCCAAAAACCACTTTGTACCTAAGTTGCCTAAACACAGTAAACTCCAAAATTTGACTTCAAAACACTTGGCAGCAAGACCTGAAGTCTGACCTTCACACGCTTTTGCTGCATTGTTTCTCAGCTAAACTTGGAGGAATCTCTGTAACAAACATGCCACTCCAGGGCCAGCAGCTCGGCTGCAAGAACGCTTCAGTCTGCAGCAGAGATGCACGCTGAAGACACACCCTGATTCCAAGATTTATTTCCATCCCTATATCAGTTCATTATCAGCTGAAGCCAGGAATGCAGCACTATGCACATGTATTTCCCCTTTTTCATTTCACAAATTGAAAGGTTATATATCTACCAAAAATGGTGTATGCCAAACTTCCAGCACAGAATTCATACCATGCTTTTTTGGTGAAGTTTAAGTAAAACATTCCATGCAGGTAGCTTAAGAATGCCAAGATGCCTTCTCAGGTGAATTTAAATACAGTGAACACACAATGCACAATTCACATACAGTGGTTTACAGATACATGCATCTCTAAACTACCAACTACTTTCACAAAACGTAAGTTTTAGGCTAAATATTCAGTAACTCTATTGAGTTAAGTGATAGCTAATAAAACAAATACAGATTCCATTAGTCCTTACAGATTTCACTTCTGACTTGCATACCAAATGAAAATTAGTCTGTTCAAAATACATCTTGAAACTATTTATGATAAGCTGCTGTGAAGTGTTCTGTTAGCATGGTCTGTCAAAATTCTTATTTTGAAAGACTCGTTTTTACGCTTCGAAGACTCAATGTCAGCGTTAGTTAATTAATATGGTTCAGTCTTAAGCAAAAGAATCTCAGAAATCACAAAGCAACCACATTCAAGAAAAATATTCAGCATCTGTAGATTGTGGTAGGTCACTGCCCTCTCAAGCAAAATAAATAAATAAATAAATAAATAAATAAATAAAAACCAAACCCCACAGTCATTTTATGCAGTCATCTTGCAAATGGGTCAATTGCAAATGCACTGAGAAGGAAGCAACACACTGGGGTCATTTTGGCAATGCAGGAAAATTGCTAAAAAAAAAAAAAAAAAAGGTGTATTTCTGTATGTTTCAAATCACCTGAGTACTTCCAAATAACCAGAAGTGGAGGGAAATCTTTCAAGTTCATTTTAATTTCCATTCTGCTAGTGAGTTAAGAATTAATTTGTTCCCTGCAAGCCACTCTGAACAGCACTTTACCTCATAAAAAAGCCAGTAAGCCAGTTTGCCAATTAAACTCTCCAATAACAAGGCAGATAAAAACCTAAGAATTACCTGAATGAAGATTAATGATGCATATTTCACAACATATTCTCTAGTTCTCTAGGTTAGTTGCAAAGTTTATAGTATGTCTTGCCTTATTGTATAGTCTGAACACTCACTGTAAGCTCGTGAAATAACCTGACACATTCAATGCATTTACACACATCCTAGTAAGACATCAGGAGGATATTACAGCAGTGACAGCTTAGAAAGGAGAAGCCATCATTACCGATAACTGATGGCAACCTCTTCCTCCATTTCTGGAGGAAAGGAGGTATAATACTTGAGGTTAAAAATACCTGGTAGTAATATCTGGGGTTAAAACTTGTGAAGTTCTGTTTTAGAGAATGTTTCACTTACATTTCATTTTTGTTTTAGGCATTAATAACAATGTTTTGGTCAGGTTAGAAGACACTAGTTAAATACCTTTTTTTTTTTAATTGATTCAAGACACAAATTATGTTCTTGTTCAACGTGTCAGCTGTACAAACAGTTGAAGACCTAAGCTGTAAGGTGTGAATGTTGCATGTTGGGAACCACGAAAATTCTGCCACTTTTGCAACAGTGCACAGAAGCAGCAACCACGTATTGTGCTCTTAGTTGTCATAATTTATCTTGATGAACAATAGATAGAACAGAGACAGGAGAATCTCTTAAAGTAGAGACAGTTGCAATTCCAGGCTGTAGTAACGGGAGCTTCAACTGAACCGGCAGTTATCACGGGCTCATAACTCCCTGTACTTGATATCTGCAGGTTTTTTTTATCATCCGAAGCATTTCATGCATAGCCTTTAACGACCCCTGTGCAGATGGTGTGTGAGGGAAAAAGGCAGCAGAGAGTAAGAGAAAGGACACTGTGCCTGGGAGGCAGGGACAGAGGCCAGAGTACCAGGAGGCAGGACCGGGCTGCTGGATGGTCAGAGGCTGCAGGGGAGCTCTCTCAGCCCAGGGAACCAGCGAGCTGAAGCAGCCGAGGCTATGTCTGAGCTTGAGCATGCTCGCACGCTCTAACGGTCTACTTGGCCAGTTGAGCACAGGAAAAGGAACAGAAGAAAGTAAGAGAAAAAAAAAAAAAGGGGGAAGAAGGTGTTTCATTAATAGATGATATTCTTGCATCATTTTATTACTGCCTGATTATCTATGCAGTGTGTGATTTTTTTTTTATCTACAACATTCCCAGCCCTAATTTGGAAGCCATATTACTACATCCCTGAGTATCTCAGTTTGTTAAGGAAGTGTTCCCCTATTGCAAGAAGGGAACGGTGGAACAAGCCTACTCCATCTCCTGCCTGCTCCATACTGAGCAATTCTCAGCCCCCTGAGACAAAGCCAGGGAACAGGAAAACAAAGAACAACAGCTTCACAGTTCAGTGAAGATTATACTCAATTTAAGTACTGCAAACACCATACTCCATGCATGGTACAGAACGCACAAAAAAAGAACATAGGTTGATAAATATCTATTCAATTTAACAGCAAAAAGCTAGGTGCACTGCATTGTTTCTTTCAATGATTTTTTTTTTAATTGAAATACTCTAAACTGTGACATACATAAAAACCAAACTCATTTAAAACTTCTCTTACTGTTGCTTCTCATCATGATCTGTGAGAATCAAGCAGCAAAGTACTGCTGTGGAAGAGGTTACGGACAAGGGCAATAAGCTCAGCACAAACACGTTAAAACTCACCATTCAGTGCGAGAAGGAAAGGCACACGCTGGCCCTTCTAAAAATAGGAAAGTACCAGAAGGAAAAAACACAGAACAAGAGTGGCCCCATTGTTGTGCACTTCTCTCAGCAAGGCAGGAAGCGAGGGTTTAACAAAAATCACCAACTGCTTCTCACAGGCAAAGATGGGCACAGAACTCGGGACTGGAGGCAGAACGTGCAGTTCAAAGGTAAGACCTGCCAGTCAGCAAGTTTGTTTTTTCTGGAGATCAAAACTGTTCCAGACCTAAAACATGCTGATACCTAGGAAAATGTGACTATTATTTACAGTCCTATATAAGAGCTGTGCAGGAGCACTACCTGATGATCAGGCTGTGACTATCACTTTTACTTGCTCATAGCTATTCTGGAAATTAGTTGTTTGACTGGGCCAGAAGTTCCCTGAGGGAGCTGAAGCTGCATGTTACCTGATGTGCTGATGAAGAGTCTCCTGCTTATCAAGCTACATCTGTGTCTAAACCCAGTAGTTTAAAATAACTTTTGCTGGTGCATTTACTGTACTAACATTTTAATAGGAAAGCCAAATTCTCCCTGCTTTACAGATTTTTTCTGAAACAAGACTTAATATTACTGTCACACTTCTGTAGGGTGTCCTTACCTAAGGACTCTGCAGTCTGAAGATCCAAAAGAAATTCCACTTACATCAATTTCTCTGCAATACTCGTTTGATTTTTATCTTAAACAACACTCACTCTTTGCAGCAGGACTTCACAAGCGCTTTGTTCCCCATCGCTCCTGGTCCCAGTCCCAGTTCTGGGCAGGGCAGGCAGGGGACAGGCAGCGCTGCAGCCAAAACCCACTTGCAGGGGACTGCGCTGGCTTTTTGGACAGAAGCATGTGCTTCCACTGCCTGCATTAGTCACTCGCCCGTGTTCACCCCACATGTCCTCCAGTACACTAGAGAATACCACGGACCTACACGTTTCGTATGTGTGAAATCAGGACCTCCAGCATTAACACAGGTGCTGGAAGAATTCTCTTCATTTTCTCATAAACTCCAGAGCTTTTCCAGCGCTCATGCCTTACCTGTCATGCTTGTTCTCCTGTGCTGCTCGCAGCAGCTCCTGAATATTCTTAGTGATCTGCTCAGTTTTCCGAATCACATCTTCTGTACTGGGCAAACTGGAGCTGGGGGCTGTGTCGGTGTCCTCGGGGATAGATCCCTCCCCCTGCCAAATGACACTCCTCTGCCGTCCCTTCCTGCCCGACCTGCAAATGAACAAAGCCGAGGTTGGCCCTGAAGTACGGAACTTCACCATCACTTCACTCCCTGTCCTCACCACGGTGTTAACCCTGTGTCACCACACCTACCCCGTCTCCTCCAGCTCCAGAGGGGCAGTGGGGTTATCGTAGTCGCTCTCAGACACGCTGCTCTGCTTCTCCAGCTTCGAGGCCTGCAACAAATACAGATTTATTTCAGCATTGGGTATGAAAGAAGAGCCCCAAGCTGTGCCAGCACCACGTCCCATGTACATGGGTTTGCTCTTTAGCACAACAGCCCCTGCACCAGCTGCTACTCCAGAGCTCCGTGAGCCTCGCTGTCCCCATGCCAGGCTCCTGCAGCCAGCTTGTCCCTGCCGTACCTGAGGCCCCGATGCCTTGCACGCTATGGCCCAGCACGGCCCCACCAGACCCCGAGCGAGGGCCCGGCTCGGCACTCAGCAGGGCAGCGGGGCAGGACAGGCAGTCACAGCACGGGCTCCTTCCCCTGCTGCCGAAACTGCCACGTGTGCACGAGGGGCTGGCCCGCGGGGCAGAGGCCAGAACAGGAGGGGGAGGCCAAGCGGAGAGGGCAAACCAACCATGAAGTGGGAGGCTGAAAAGTGAGCGAGAGGCCCACCGGAGAGAGGGGGCCAAACCAAAAGCGGGAGGCCTAGTGCAGAAGGGGAGGCCTGCCAGGGAGAGAGAGGCCAGACCAAGAGCAGGAGGCCCACGGCAGACACAGAGTGGAAGCCAAACTGAGCATGGGAGGCTGAAATGAGTTGAAGCCCAACACAGAGTGGGAGGCCGAACCAAACGTGGGATGCTGGACCCAGAGTGGTGGCCGAACCAGGACCATGCAGGACCATGGCAGAATGGGATACCCACTGCAGATGGGAGGCCAGACTGAGGGTGGGAGGCCAGACCAAACAGAGTTGAGGCCCACTGCAGAATGGAGGGAGGAGGCCCTCAGCAGAGTCACAGGCCCAGTATTTTCCTGCTCTCCCTTTCACATGACATTCCCTGGCTAAATAGACAGTGACCGTGTCCAGGCCACAGACCAGAGAGCCGCCCGTTCCCTGCCTCTGAGCACCTGTGCTTCCTCCCAGGCGTGATGGCAGAACACAGCCACCTCCTGTTCCCACAGGGACCAGTTCTGCACTTCCCAGTAAAGCATCTAACCCGTGTGAGAAGGTGATGCTGGTTTTTCCCCTAACCCCCTGGTTTTGTTGTCGTCATTTTTTAATGTTTTACCCTCCCGAACAGAGGGCTGCTAACACAAGTGAGCGTACTTGCACCACGACAGCTCAAGAGTGCTCTCCCTGCACATCCCAACACATGGTCCTCTGTGAGGGGCAGATTCAAAGCAGACTTTGCAATTCATAGCTAGGCTCCCTTCTCCGACCTGGTTCAGCAGTCTTGGATAGTTTACGCCCAGGCAGTACAACATCCTGGAGGTTTATGCTATGAACACCTACTGTCCGGCCAATCTGCACAACTCACGCAGATTCGCAGTCTGAAGCCCTCTGAGGCACACTCCCATCCTCGGCCAGGCCCCGGGGTCACCGCACATCTGCCTATTCCAGTCTTAAAATCCATGGTGCGCGTCAGAAGTGCCTGTTACAGCTCATCCACCTATAAGTACGGCACATCAGTGCCACTGCACGCACAGCTCAGCCTCTGCATCAGCTCCTGCCTCACTCACAGGCGCTGCTCACCTAACAGGGTCCTTTGCCATCCCCGGTGAGGAACCAGACTTGGAGCTCTACAGGAACTCTCAAGTCAAGATGAAGGGAATTTCAAATGTTAGATTGTAAGGGACACCTTCAATCAGCATCCCAGATCCACACAGTTAGCAAATAATGCTTCTGTCTTGAGGACAGACCAAAAAGGTGACTAGCAAGTGTTTGTCATTGGTTAACAGCTATTCCATCTGTTAAACACTTCTCTGTTGTTAAAACCAACAAATATTCATTTAAACACCTGGAGTAGGAACACTTTCCATCCACCTTAAAGCTACTTTGCACAGAAAAAAAAAAAAAAAACAGAAGTATTTTTTTGAGTACTCACCTCTCAGGATAGCTACTAAAGATAAATTCTAAAAAGTGACAGAGATATTTATGAATTTTGTACCTAGGGTCTGACCTTTCCCCTCTCCAAGCTGCACAGAGAACAGTATGATGAGTGGCAATGCTCTACACTGTGGTCACAAACACAAGTGACAACAATTAACTACAAAAATAGGATTTTATGGATTCATTATTTTAGTATAGTAATGGAATCAGTGTTCAATAAAAATGAACAAAAAAACCCTCTGCACGTTTCTAATACTATACTGTACTGATATAAGCTGCAGCCAAACCCAAATTTGCATTGGAGTAAGCAGCAGGATATTCCCTTTTAAGTTTTAACATCTAGCACTCCTTGTAAAGCTATTATTTTCTCCATTGATATGTCCAAACACAGTATAGTCAAAATAAAATAGGAACATAAGAATTTGAAAAGTGGGTTCTTTAAGAGTATGACCATTCAACATCTAAGCCCAGACTGTATTTTGAAACATTCAGTATTATATTGTAAAATTTGACTACAGACTCTGCAATGATCGCCCAAGACACGGAATGAGAGGGTGCTGATTTCCTTGTATTAACCACACAGAAAAAGTAGAATAAAAAGAGGGAACTTTTCTTGAAAGATCTTTTCAAAATCAGTTAAGTCTTACAAAGAAACACGAATACTTCCCTCTCAAGTTTACTCTTGGAAGTTTTGTTTTAACAAAGAAGCAAGCCAAACTTACACCTTGTACACAATAATACAACAAAATGGGTATAAGCTACTCACAATTTTCTATGAAATGAGCCATAAACATTTGAAAACACCCAAAAGGACTTAGTATTGATATTTCCTTCAAACTTAAAGAAGTTTAGTCAGTGAGACACCAAAATGTAATCAAATCATTCTGATGACAGAGGGTACTTTCTGCAAGCAGTGCAAGCTGATAGTTCAGGTTGGTGAAACAGCAGCGTACAAGCTATGGGTTGTTCACCTCCAGCATTCATTAGTCTGTGACACACTAAGCTGTACCTACCCAGGGCCCATTACATCAATCACAGCCAAAAATAGGTGTTATTCTAGAGCTGCAAATGTAACTTCTTTTGCCTTCCTTTTGAGCGTAATCCACAATTATCTCCAGGATCCCAAACAAAACAGAGAGCACAAAGAAGCTGGCACAGAGGAGCCTATCAACCTGTTCGCCTTGCTAGCTATGCTAAACATGTCCTTATGCAAGGTAGCGTTCGTGCGTACTTCTAGCAAATGAATTTGAGTAAGAGTAGATTTGAATGTCCCACTACAAAAAAGAGAAAAATGTTTAAAAAAGTTTAAGAAGCTGGATGAGGCTTCTTCAAATAGCTAACAGTTGAGGCTGCAGCAAAGACAGTGTCTTTGGAATAACAAGAGCTTACAGAATGCATTTAACATTTCCTGGTAACACTGCAATTTTTTCCTAAAGTCAAGGGGTTTTGTTAGCTACAGTACTAACAATAAAGTTTTGTAGATCCTGAGAGAACACCAATATAAACTCCCTTTATACACTCTCAGTGTCTTTCATCTTGACCTGAATGTAGTCTTGCTAAAACCAATACCCATGCCCATTCAGTCTTTCATCTGTTAAGGTCAGCAGAAAGCAGGCTAGTCAACACTGAATAAACTGTTGGGCAATCTGAATGGTTATCTGCCTGGATGCTTAAAGAACTCACTTCAAACAAACTAATGAATACCTGTAAGATAAATAGGTCTGATCAGTATCGATGTGGATTGCTGGAAACAGCCCCAAGGAAAGCAGGCCTTAAAGTTAGGACATACATGTGCCTCATGCAGTGCATTTTAGTCGGTAGGAAGAGTTACAAATTGGCTTATGAAATATCAGTGAGTGCTTGCCAAATTACTTTCCAAACAGCAACCAGCTTGTCTTCTGGCTGTTTTCATTGTCACACAGTTGAACAAGTGATTTGGAGTAACTGTGCATGGTGTTAAACGCTGAAGATTTTAGCCGTTGTGAAGTTAGAGAAAGGCAAGTATCCACAGCAGAAGAAACAGAAAGTGATGAAATACTGCTTCATGCAAGCATGAAGGCCAGTCAGCATAAAAGGGAGAGGACAGAGGCATAAGCCTTCTAGGGAGATTGCCATCTCCTCCAGGTAAAAGACCAATTGGGAAGGTACTTAACCCTTCGTGTGCTTTCATCCCTTGACCAGGAAAGCGTGGAGGGGAAGGAAGGTAGAGATGAAGAGGAGGTCACAAACGCACTCCTCCCGATCTAAAAATGGGAAAGAGAAAAACACTCGGGAAAACCAAAAACAAAACACAAATAATTCTTAACTGAAATAAAGGAACATTCTTAAAACCGTGGAGATGACATAAAGCAAGATTTTGGGAACTTGGCTGAGCCTGTGAGGACTTAATTCTTTCAAAATACAGTTGGCTTCATGGTAATCACAGAATCATAGAATGGCTTGGGTTAGAAGGGACCTTAAAGATCATCTGGTTCCAACCCCCCTGCCATCGGCAGGGATGCCACCCACTAGATCAGGTTGCCCAGGGCCCCATCCAGCCTGGCCTTGAACACTTCAGGGATGGGACATCCACAGCTTCTCTGGGCAGCCTGTTCCAGTGTCTCACCACCCTCCGAGTGAAGAATTTCCTCCTAACATCTAATCTAACTCTCCCCTCTTTTAGTTTAAAACTGTTCCCCCTTATCATATCAATATCTGCCCGAGTAATTCTAACATTGATATTCCAGAGGAATGAAATTCCACAGAGAATAAAATACATTCACCATAATACCAAGTTTACCAACCTCCACATAACAAATCAATGTTTCAGAACCACTACCTCTATCCAAATTTCAAAACAATTAAGAAAGGTAAAGGACCTATACAAAGCACTGTCATGTTTTGCATGCATAGCCACATACAAAGGAATTCTGACACTTCTCTCTGCCAGAACTGCCTTTATATTGACATGTCAACATCTTTTAAAACAATACAGATTTGATAGTTTCAAGTTTTTATTAATCTAACTGAACGGGGGGG
>VXAA01002705.1:592135-608385 GCA_013399115.1 Anseranas semipalmata | reverse complement strand
GGGGGGGGGCTTACAAATTTCTGCACCGATTCCCTGGTGCACTCACTGTCTTTGCAATTTGTGCAGAACATTTGCCCTCCCTCCACGTTACGGCAGAATTCTTGTGGCCAATACAGAACTCTGTCTCCACTATTAGTGCATCATACAGGAAAATACTAACCCAGAAGAATTTGTTCAACTAACAGATCTAAACCATCTTCAGCCTCCAGTTCCAAGCTCAGAGTAAGAAACTGGCTGCCTAGTGAAAAAGTTGGCTTCAGTTTTATTTTATTTTTCAAAGCTCACTCTAGAGTTCCACAAATTGTCATGTGCCTGTATATATCAAGAAAGAAATCTATGAACTATACCTACCTTCTTGGAATACTATCTTTTTTCCCCCCTCCTGGTTTTCAAACAGCCACACATTGATATTTGGCATATATATTGTGGTTAAAAGAAACAGCTGAGCAGAAGCCAAAAGCTCCAGTTTACATATTCCAGAATTGTTATAGGTTTTACTTTTCAAAACATCAAGCTCCTGCAGACATGTTAATACAGCAAACAGTAACAATTCTTACAGTTCAAAATCACTCCAAAGCAGACAGTTGAGCAGCTTTGGTAAGTGAGCACAGTTGGAAGAGACAGAAAAGCTGAACATAAGGAGAAATGCAGAAGCATCAGCAGTTTTACTTACATGTGGAGGAAAAGGCTGCAGTCTTGTTATGCTTTCTTCTGGGTATGTGACCTCTCCCATGGGGAGGTAGGGTTTCTGACCTGATCCAGTCTCATACATGGACATGGGTCTGCTACCCCGTGCAGATGGTCGTCGCTTTAAAGAAGAATTGTTGGTAGGGTCTGTGTATTCAGAACCAGTTTGGACCTGATATATATTGGTTGTGGCCTGTCTTCTGAGGTTGGTATTTTCACTCTGTAGCGTTTGAAGCTGAAAGAAATGTTTAGCAGTGGGACTTTGTTTTTCTAATAGCAAGCGTCAAAAGCAAACTGAATATACAATACACGCTTGTCTGCTTTACAAGTACACCCAGCTACCAGTAGCTGGGGTTTGATTTATTTTTCAAAATCTACTTGGTTTGTTTAGTATAAGCACAGAATCTATGTTGCAGATCTGGAAAATATTTACGTGCTGATTTCCAGCAATTTTTTGCTGGGATGCAAGTCAAATTGGATCTTAAAATTGGCTGTTGGAGTTAAAAACACACACAATCTGTTTCTTCCAGCCTGGCTGTACTGGCATGTGAATCATGTTAACACAATGGGGATGCGTGGGGAAGGACTGCCAACAAAACAATTCCTTCAAGCAAGGTGATCCATTTCAGCAGTCAACACAAGAATTTAAACGAGGACTTTAACATAAAGCCCACAAAATCTGAAAAAGCCAAAACTATAGCATAGACACCAGAGACAGCGCAAAGAAAACCAGAGCTTGCTCTGCAAAGCAAGAGGAGAGTTTAGCTTATGAAAATAAAGTATCAGCTACTGCTTTTTAAGAAGCCAATGGGAAGTAATTTTAAAGCTCTTTTATTATATGTATTTGATGGATAGTAAAAATGCAACAAGTCTGATTTTTTGTGGAGTTACTCAGAGTAAGTTTGCTATATTAACACATCATAAAGAAAAGATGTAAAAAAATTAAGTATCAGCAATTCTCTAATAATATATTGAGTATAGTATTTCAAACAAAGGATGTCCTTTTAAATAGGAAATTGTATACGTCTACTTGGATTTACCTTGCATCATATGCAACCTCAAGAACATTCTCTCTATCAAAACAATCCTATTTTGCCTACAGCACTTGCCAGTACCCTAAAATCAAACATGTAGACTTTTATCAAGATAATTTATGCTTCCCCCAACCCACACTTTCTGTGTGCTCCGGAATCAGATGCATCACATCTTAAGATTTGAGGATCAGCCAGGAGCCAAGCCTTTATAAAGGCAATTAAATAGGTCAAATTTGTAGTTTCCTTTTTCCTAACTTCTGTCACATTTTATAGCCTGCTTTTGGTGCAGTTTAAACCAAGAGCTCGTGTAAACTCAGACCAAGCCCTTAACCACATATAAATATTTAGAAAAATCTGCAGGCATAAAAACTTACTTTTTCCATTAGAATGCCCATTAAAGTAATAGAACTATTTTCTTTTTTTTATTTAGGGAGAATCTACCCTAAAGTGGCATTCATCAAGTGTACCTTTGCCTCTTTTTTAATTAGCATATTTGAGTAATTGCCATGCAAAAGATCGGATACACTGTTGGCTAATAAGGTGATACATAAAGTGGACTTAAAAGAAAATACATTTATGACCTTCTAAGCCCTTGCTTAGAAAATGAAACAAAAAACTAAAAAAGAGAGACTCCTGAATGATGTCTATTCCATGAGAATTGCTGAAGTAGTACAAATATATTGGTGTCTTGCCACAAATAACCCAGCAGAGAATTCCCGTATCGTACTGAAGCTCTCAGTAGCTCAGAGCTAATACAGCTGTTACCACTTCTTCCTATTCTGTATTCCGCAAAGGCGCACTGCTATATTGCTTCTTCACTAATCCACAGCCACTAAGGGCTAACTTAAGGAAGTCCCATAGCTATGTACATCATCAGGACACAAAATTAGTGCAGCATCTTCAAGATGAGTGAGCCCTGGCTGTGCCGTCTATCAAAACAAGTTCTATTGCAGCAGAGCAATGATCTCTTTTGCCACACCACATAAATACACTGAAGTGTCATTACTTCATAGGCCCTAATTATTTTTTCCCCACGCATAGATTAAATCTGCTTCAAGAAACTCAGTTAACTCAAGTGATAAAAAAATGCTTGATCAGTACAAGCTGTTAAAAGACCAAAGAAATACCCCAAGACCTCTTGGGTTCCTCTCTGTATTCACCATTCCAATACATCTCAAAGGCTGAACACATTTGTCACGAAAGGATGGCACCAAACAGACAAGGATATTTGAATCTGCTGAATTAGCTGGGGCTCACATGCTAACAGCTCAACAGTGCCCACCACTCTCCAAAGTATCAGCCTCTTTGCCCCAAAACAACGGGGGGAAGAAAAGCTCTCAGCACAGGTTTCGCTGCAAGAAGACAGCCTGAACGCTCTGAAGCCAACTTTCTCTTCAGGGAGAGCCTTCTGCAGCACATCCTGCGTGTCTTGCAGTATTGTAACTATTTGGAAAATAGGGCTTTCAACACTAGGTAAGGGAATCCAGTTGAAGAAGTAGCCAGCCCTTTTTAGACTAGGATGACAGACAGGAAAGTGAACTCAATACAGATACACGTCCTGCCTTACTCCACTGAGAAAAAAAAAATAAAGTGGTTTATCTATTTTCGTGTTATTTTATTATTGCATTATTATTTTCAGTTACAAAACAAAAAACAAAAAACAAAAAAAACTATTTACCAGAACACTGGCAAAGCATTCAACAAACTGTTGACTTATTTATATAAGGATTAGAAGGTCTGGCTTCCAAACTGGGTTTTTGGAGCTTTAAATTTAGAATTTTAGCAAAAATGTTCAGTTTGCTGTTTGCATAGGACTAGCTGTAGATAGTAACTCATATAATAAATGAGATACCTCTACCTTATTCTCGTCTAGACGAAACCCACACATAAGGTTTAAAACAGTAATCAGGTTTACCAGTATATTCTTTATCCACTATTTTGAATGCAAGCAAGCCTCCTGTTATACAAAAACTTTATATTTTACTGCCACATTTCAGATTCTTTTCTACTGCCAACCTGGACTAGAATTTTAATTTCCCCTCATTCCAGACAGTCTTACTAATGGAATAAAACTGCATACTGGAAAAGTTTAAAGTACACTATATACATACATACACATGCATGCACACACATAATGTGTGCGCTATTGCTTACTTCCTGGTTATCAGAAACTGCTCATCCTGAAGCAAGAGAGCAGAAGTACACAAGACTTCCAACAATTGTCTCATCACTTGGAAAACTTATGTCAAAGTGAACTAAGCAGACTATCATCATCTCCACCAAAAAAAAAAAAATCAAAAAAAAATCAAAAAAAAAATCAAAGCATGTGCTATGCATACACATTCATAGTCTCATATCTGATTCAAGCAGCTCCATTTTAAAAGTTTTCTGACTATCCTAACATTGGGTCATTGCATCTTCAGTTTCAGCACTTTTATTCTGGTCAACTGAAAACATATCATTAGGTGAAGGGGTTACATTATTGTGCTTGTTACCTTTTTCTGCATGACTCTCAGCTCATCACTCAAGTTGATGTTCACTTTCATTAACTGCTGAATCTTTACCTCAGAAGCCACCAATGCATTTTTAACTTGCATATATTCTTGGGCTGTCACCGGTCCATCTGACAAGTCTGAATCCAGGCTCTATAAACAGTAAGAGAAAACTCTGAGACTACTAAAAGAAAACAAGACAATGAGATTTCAACAGCTTTTCACATACTTTTTAGTAAGATACACACATTCAAATCTTTTTAGGCCAATATAAAAGAAATTTGATATCAATAAGCTCTTAGCTCCCCTATGCACAAAAACATTTGTCTCAGTAATTCAAACAGTGAAACAATACTATTTCATAAGTTTTTTTTTAAATACGCAATTACGAACTGGAAAGCCATAAAAGACAGATTACTAAGTGTCCAGTGGGCATGTTACCAGCGAAGATAAAACTAGAAATACTTGGATTTGCTGCCCCTTTTTCACCATGCTGTGTTATTTTCAGGAATGGTTTAAAACAGTCATTATTGGTCTGCTCTAAATACTTCTTCAGTGGGAGGAAGTAATATTTGTGAAATACCATGGAACCACGGATGAAGAGTGTTTCAGTAGATCTGAGTATTTCACCTGTGCAACTAGGTCTCTATCTTATTTCCAGACATGCGCAGTGGCACAGTTTACTTTTCCAAAGGAACATTTTATTTACAGCATAAATTGTTTAAGTCACTACACCTAATTTTGTTAGGAAGTACGTAGATTGAGGCATGACTCTGAAATGATCATTTATGCATATTAAATTCCCTTGCAATGGGAAAGATTGACTTCAGATTACCTTTATGAATAAAATTTGATATGTGTATAAATACCTCAAACGTACCTTCTGTCTGTTTGATTTAGCTGCATTTGTTTCCAGATCCGTATCTTCATCTGAAGCAACGCTATCATAATCAGGCTGGTCATTATCCTGACTTTCACTGCTATGTTGATTGCTTATTGATTTGAGTATTAGTTCCACATTTTCTGTTAATCAAAATTAATTTTAAAATGTATTAGTAAGTTTGGAGGAAAAACAGAAGTGCATAAAAGTAATCAACAAAAAAAAAAAGAAGAGAACTTCAACCAGAGAGACAATACAAGACATACCGTACTAAGGTATCATTTGACTAGTTCAAAAGAACTTAATTTAGATCTACCCACTAGGATTATTACTGTCCAAAACCAAAGTTTTATGTTTTTGCCTTTTCATTTCTTGTGTTTAGGCAAGTTAAAGTAAACTGCAAGATTGCATACAGAAGGGGTGCCAACCAAAACTTACCTTTTGAACCAGTGAGAGGATTCCCCTGTTGTCTTCGTTTGGCATCACTTAAAATATCTATAACTAGCGTAGCAAATTCATGAGCATTAAACCGAGCCAGTTTCTGTCTTCCCTAAATTACAGAATAACAATTAAAATAAATAAATAAATAAATATATTGTGTATTAGATGAACAGCACAGTTCCCAGGTAAAACAAAGACTATAGCAGTTACAGTGAGTTGACTGTTCAATTTAAATTAAACAGCTGCAGAACTCTAGGGCAGAGGTAATGTGAAACTATTTTAACCTCTTTACAAGTAGTCACAACTCTTCTACAGTAATGAAGTACGGTAAAGCAATATTACTTAGAATAACTGGTCTATTAAATAACAATACTTTTATAGTAGTAAGAAGATAACATACCTGATTCCGGGTTGAGGAATATTCAGGATTTACAGGAAGAAAAGGGACCACTGTGGTCTCTGTCACAAGTGTACTATGATTCTGAGTAGCAAGCCAAACTGCTCACGGGGGAAAAAAAAAAAAAAAAAAAAAAAGGAATAAGCTGGCTGTGTTTTTAGTCAAAGAAAAAAGGAACACAAAATCAAGCACAAAACCAATCAATTCAAAGGAAGATTTTTTTCCAGAAGTCTCTTTACTTTGTGTAAAAATTAAACAATAAATCGATAATTTTTTTTTTACATTAACATGTACCTGCAGATAATGCAATAGAGAAATTACCATTATCAGTAATTTCTGAACACAAAAGTACTTTAAACAGAACATGTGCTTGCACTAGGATCTTGTATGTAATGTAACAATTCAAATTTTATACACATTCCAGAAATCCTCATTCACCTGCATCCGTTTCCCTCCTGTCAACTTCATCATACACATCCATGGCAAGTTCTTCAAATAAGTGGTTGCTTAGCTAAGGGTAGAAGACAATAATTACAGCTCGAAATTAAACTAAACCTATTAAGACCTCTATAACATTGAAAGTGTAAGTGCACAACTTGGCTCTCCCTTGGCTGTTTTTCAGCCTATATAATTGCTTGCTTCTCGGCCTGCATAGTAAAGCTATCCATCAAGCAGATATAAGTCAATAAGCAGTCCTGCTGGCAGCACAGATGTGTTGGTGCTGGACTGCTGGCTGGGGTCGACCCCCCACAACACGCAAAAATACAATGCAGGAATCCATCTACTTTTAGCTAGCTATGCATTTAAAATAACTACCAACAGCATGTTAACAGCAGAAAGCCAGTTCAAAAGTAGGATTCACACTAGGTTTGTACCGATTACTATTTGAATACCAGTTCTACACATGCTGGCTTGCTTAGCTGGAATTTTTATAACCTCTAGCATTACCTCTCAAGAAAAACAGACATTGTTGAACAGAAGAATATCACCAGGATTGTGCTTCCTCCAACCACAAAGTTTTCATCCTTTGACACAATGGGCTTCAGCTAAAAGCTTTAAGTAGAGGGAAAACACATCCCTGTCCTAACTTGTAAAAGGATTTGGTCAACAATACCTTAGTAACACTAGTAAGCTTGCATTATAGCAGGCAGTGACACTCTGTTCTGGCTTCCCAGAAAGTTAAAGGCAAATAGTAACATTTAACATACAGATTTATATAAACTATGTGAAACCAAGACAAAAAAAAACAAAGTTTAAGGTTCTGAACTGGGGAGACAGAACGAGAGATAATACCCTAAACGAGACCAAATATTTCTTATCTGTCATGGATTTATCATCATCACTGCTCTTCAAATTGTGCCTATTTTCATGTTTTTCTCCATGCTTTTTACTTGCTACAGACATGACACTTATTTATGTAGGAATTAATACCAGCTTAAACCAGCTTGAAAGATGAAGTGCAGAGTTTACCACATCAGGGCAAAGATGTGTCACACAGCACACACCAAAGTTTTACTTACAGACTGAAGCTTCTTCTTAGCTGCTTTTGCAAGTTCTGATAAATCTAGACTGCTATGAAAACAAAAGGTGATTAAATCTACAGCATTTAAAAGCTTGTTTCAACAAATTCTACACATTTCAACGATACAATGATTAAAATCTCTTTTATTTGATACTCCTCAATTTTTAGTACTTTTATACAGTTTGTAATACAATAATATTTCCAATATTATTAATATACTAATTAGCATATTCTTAAGCTTTTCTAAATAAAAAACTTAAATCTAAACTAAAAGAATCCCAGCAATCCTTCAGAATATAAGTACCTATTTGCATAACTCAAGGAGTGGTCAAGTTGCAAAGCAATGAAATGCTTTCTGTAGGGAACCTGAAAAATACAATCATTCTGACCAAAACTCAAGTCCACAGGAAACACACAGGATTTGTTCCACTGGACCGTGCAGGAGGTAGGTGACCACCAGGCTGGCACATGGCTACAGCAAAACAGGGCCGTGCTTAACATTATTCTGTACCGATTAGTACATAATCTGTTCTGCTAGTTTCCAGCCTTGAACATGAGGCACAATATGAAAATTTTGCAGTTCAACAGAATTAATCATAAAAGCCACAGATCAGGAAGCTGACAAATTATGAGTCCATATTTATATCATCCAGGGGATGACTTCTCTGACCTACAAGGATGGAAAGGCTCAAATAAAATCTCTGCATGCTTAAATGACATTACAGGGAATCGTGTAGGCAGTCTCCTACACAAGAAAAAAGAAAAGGAAGAAAAAAAGACCAGCAGGGGACATCAGGCAGAGGTAAGACAATCAAGTTGACTCCATGCTCTGCAATCTAAGCAGCATCTTTGAACAAGTCATTTTCCCCGCACATCATTTTCCTTCTCTGTCTAATGAGGCAAATGATGCTTACTCCGCTCCGCAAAATACTTAGCACTGAAAATATACAGTACTTTATCCAACAGTTGAAAACTTCATATTAAAAAAAAGGATGTTACCACTAAGTATTTTTATACCAACAATTACATAGTTTCCCTCTATAATTTTTATTTCTATTACAGTTTTTCATAGAAATTTTACAAGCAATAAATTGAACAGCAGTTTACTTACAGCCGCCTTATTTCCAATTGCATAGCAATAAATGAAAAATATGGACTTATGATTAATACTTTATATCTTTTATAAGAAGGTGATTTAAATTGATCATGGTCAAAATTTAAGAGCACTCAGATGACTAAGAGTACAAACACTGTCATACAGAAATTCAGCTTTTTTGCAAATATTAGTTTCAGAATGCTGTATCGGGAAATTAACTCAACAGGTCCTTACATTATATTACAAAATCTGTTTCCCAGAAATACCCATGTGTTCCTTTAATTTAATTGTCTCACCTTCCCCCTGCATTTCAAAAAACACAGTGAACTTCTATAATTTTCTGATTTTGTTTAAATTCCAATATTCTTTATAGGGGAAAAAAACAAACCCCCAAGATTGACAAAGGCACACATTAAAAAGTTAAAATGACAACAAGCTTAGAAGCTATTTCAAAGAAAAAAAAGTTCTAAATTAAAACTATTAGGCTTTTGGGTTTTATTTTATTTGTTTTAAAATGTTTTCAGACATGCCACAGAATCAGCAACTTACCTATCTGCCATCTGAGGTATAACAAAGTGCTGTCCATTTTTATGCTCTAGAGTTGAAAACAAACCATACTTTAATAGGCTGTTAGTGGACTATAGCTTTCAATTTTGTCAGGACAGGTAGCTGGTACTCAGTTTTACTAAAAGACATAGTAATGAGAAACCCAGGAATATATGCAAACATAGTCTATCTTGCAGGTGATCACTCAATTTCCAACTATGGGAAGCTAACAAGTCTTAAAATAAGATTCCTACCACAATTTGCTGGTGTTATAAAAGATTCCAATTAAGCCTTACCAGATACATTAATTTTTTTTTTTTAAATAAACTTAAATTCTAATGTAGGTGCCCTAGTGGCACCTAATGGCTAAAAGTTTCAAAGAGTGCTTGTGTTCAAGAGGTACCCATTCAATTGGGTACTCCCTGGCTTTTGCATTTCAATGACAAAAAACTACTTAAAAGAGTTTCTACAATATCTCCTGCAGACTATATAACATTACAAAAATTGTATTTTCCCTGCAATTCATTCCTTTAAATTAAACAGTACTCATCTGATCTTATTGGTTTAAAAAACAAAAAAACAAACAACAAAAAAACAGGAAGGAACTTAATTGTTAATGTTAGAATATTTGAAATGGATATGAAAAGTGTAATAAAACTGAAACAAATATATACCACAGTTTGAACTGCCCAGTAATTAACATTGAAAGATCCTGGGGTGCAGTTTTTTCTACTTACCTGGTTTCCTGCCACAGAGATAGAAAGCTAACCTGTCAGTGAGTTCATACTGAATTTCCACCAGGCGCTCTGCCAGTTCATGATGCCCACCTTGTCTGGTTTACACACACATACAAAAAAAAAAAAGTTATATTATTCGAGTCATAGAAAAATTCAAAAATGCTCAGAGAAATAGATTTAGTACAAGCCACTGTACAACACAGCACTTTGAGAGTATCAACACAGCACAGACTCACGGCAGGATTTTCAACAGTATGTTTCAGTGGGTAAAAGAACTGTATATACATGCAGCCTCTGCTTGATCAGTAATGTCCAATTTTGCACACAAAGTGTTAAGTGTTTTTTTACTGTGCTGCAAATCTAGCAGTGCCTCACTACTGTCCAGCTGAGCAGCAGAGACACTCATGTTTAATCTTTCTTGATATGACTGTTGTCTGCTCTTGGAAAGCCTAGAAGCTTTCTAAAGGCAGCCTTCCCTGAGGGTGCAGTTCTGCAACTGGATGAGCTAACAGCTGACTACCACTAAAAGGCCTGGTTCCACCCCCTGCTGCCCGACTCATCTGTGCAGTCCAGCCCCTTCCTACAATTCCCTGCTTATCTACTCTCCTGGAGTCTACACATCTTGCTGAACTTGCAGAAACTCCCTGGATTATTTTTCTGGGAACTGAAAGACTGGTAAAGCCTATTTCATCGGGATCACAACTATTGTCTCAAGCATCCAGGTCAGTACAGGCTACAAAATGATGAAAATGCTTGTTTGTGCTCTTTATGTATTTGCCTTTTTTTTTTTTTTGGAAAAAGTACTTATTAGCATTTAACAGTCAAATTATTTTCAGGACAGAAACATATCTAACCAGGTTCATCTTGTGATTTATGACCATCAGTTAACACATAAAAACATCTCATATGTCAGAGCCTTCTACCTTGCATAGTCAACTGGAGTTTTTCCATTGGAATCTTGTGTGCCAGGGTCAGCACCGTAAACTGCTAATAACTCTGCTTGTAAAGTCTGTCCTGCCTTAGCAGCAACATGGAGCGGGGTGTTTCCTTTCTCCTACAAGTCATTAAGAAAAAGCACATCACTCTACTTTATCAACAGTTCTGAATGTAAGATTGAAATATGTGTATCAGCTGAAAACTGCATAAATACTACAAACTGTAAGAACTGATCATTTATCAAAATAATGAAAAACACGTTCATACGGGATGAAAGAAGTTGGCTTGAGCTCCTAAGGAGAGTAATCGCAAACACGTCTCCAGATTCCCTGTCCTTACGCTGGAATGGAGTTGCTGAAAAAGAAGCAGGATTGTACTTAACACAGTGGCAATAACTGAGATTCAGCTATGCTTTCAGAAAGAGTTATACAAGACAGCTGCTTTGTGTAACAGTTTTTCTCCAAGTCAACCTAAATCATTGCCTCTCAACCATCTACATCTCCAGAATCTCTCTCTCTATATAACAGAAGAAAGCTGCTTCAGGCTGAAGACAAGCTGTATTTGTTTACATAATTATTGCTGCTATTCAGCACTATTAAGTCAAAACCAAGTAAATTCAGTCAGATCTCAGTGTTCTGTTACACGCAAACTAGTTTCTGTACATTGCCGGAAAAAAATACTCACCTTACTAAGATCTTTGGCAGTAACACTGTCATCTTCACGGCATGGCAAGCGATGAACAAATGCTAACATCTGATATTTAGCTCTAATGAATTCGGCTTTATTGGGACTGCAAAGAGAAACCCAAACAACAAAACGGAAAGAAAACAAATATCAGTGCTTTCAAAAC
Source organism: Anseranas semipalmata (assembly GCA_013399115.1). Classification (NCBI taxonomy): domain Eukaryota; kingdom Metazoa; phylum Chordata; class Aves; order Anseriformes; family Anseranatidae; genus Anseranas; species Anseranas semipalmata. The sequence continues at coordinate 596,767 of VXAA01002705.1, read as the reverse complement.
AATAGACATCAATTCTCCTTTTCCTAGAGCAAGTAAAGATTGTGCTAGACCTTTGCATGTTACTAGTAGCAAAGTCAGAGAAATATTTTCATTAAAAAAAACAAGCCAGTGCAGATTTTGTAACTATACAGAGCATACTTTTGTTACAAACATCAAAATATTTGCAGACTCTAGGATGTAGTGCATTTTTCTTAGAGGTAAACACTGAATTTAAAATTATGGCAATTTAACATTGATACATACTAGACAGTTATTTACATTTTAAAATGAAATACCACATTCACTGAGACAGAAATCTCTCTTTTTTTTTTTTTCTTAAAAATAAATAAAAATTCTGTAATGTTCCACTTACTGTACTTTATCCTGCGGGTTAGCTTTGCGCCTTCCACTCATAACAGAGGCAGGGTCCAGTAATGAATGTTCCCATATGGAGTTAGCACCATTATTATACAGTGTTTCAACCATCTGAAATCCAGAACATATATAAACAGGCAGTGAAGAATTTTTGCTGCTAGCTGCACAGACTGACTAATCAAATAGCTGTAATTATTTTCGAGCAGGCAGCATGCTGACTCAGATTCATATTCTGTGTGCCAGCATCCGTAACCTACTGGGATATCGGAAGCAGGCACATGTCTAGGAGGTTATTACACAGAATGTAATAAGAACGCCCTTAAAATTCTCTACTCTTCACAACAGCAGCTCTACCAAAAAGAGAGGCTTGCTATATATTGAAAATTTAGGTTGAAGCAGATGCATGGTGGAAGTCTAAAAGAAAAATTGAAGGGTCATTTTCCAAACAAAGGTATCAAATTTAAAAGACATAGACAATTCTGATTTTAGTGATCTTCCATGGCAAAAACACAAAAAATAAAAGATTACCTCAAAAAAATAATAAAAATAAAAAAAAGCTTAAAAGGACCAGCCCCTCTCAAACGCTTAGCAGTTTAAATTCTACAAAAACACTAAAGGAAAAAAAAAAATCAAAACATCTACTTTTAATGAAAGAAGACAAGCTTTTACTCTTTACCTGCAGCAATGTTGGAGGCCATGGTGTATGCTTGAGATGTCTCACTTGAGAGATGTGACGCCCCAAACTTCGATGAACACTGCAGCACTCATCACAAATCAGAATTCCCCTGTTTATAGATGCCCAACAAGGATCTGAAAAAGAGTACTTTTATTACAACACAGAAGGCAATATGACTCCATATTTCAAACACAGAGTCAAAAATAAGAAGCCCTGCATTCTAACCTGAGCTTTACTGCTTAGCCATTACACGGGCTCGTAAATGTTACAGCCTGGCTGGGCCGCTGGATGCTGGGAAAATATCAGTCCTTGTGCTTAATGGAGATGTGGGAGTCCTAGGACAGCAAGACTGTCTGTTGTGGAAACTCTTCAAAGCCCCAGTGTTTTCAGCTCTTCCTTTAAGAAATTAGAGCACTTCCCTTTGCAAGCATAACAAGACACTAAATTTATTATGTTCTTTAAGTACTTACATGTCTTTTAGTGAAGTCCTGCAAAAGTATTTCTAATAGTTTCATTAACAAGGGACAGAGGGTTGTGAGCAGACTAGGGATAATGACACCTACCCGCTCTTCTGAAAAATTCAAGTCTATAAATAAAAAGTAACGAGTCATGCTTTTTCACACACTACTCAAGGTCTTAAGTTCTACATTGTCATAACATTTTCTAATTTCCACATAAAAAAAAAAGAAACATACGAGAGTGTCATATAGTAAAGAGTTAAAGGTCCACTAAAAAGTTACAAGTTAAAGGCCCACTAAAAATCAAACTTTGTCAAGCAAATTAACTTCAGCTCCAAGTGGATCCAGTATTTTCAGTGAAAGGTAGTCCCTCTCCCAGAGAGAAGCAGTAAGTAACACATACTAGCTATTATGTAGCTTCAAACATCAGAGAGTGTAAAACCAATTAGGAAGATCACATCAGACTGAAACTGAGTACATGCACAACGGGACACTAAACTGAGGTCCCTCTTAGCGCAGCCTTCAGAAGCAACTCCAGCTTTTTGTCCATGACAGAAGGGACTCGACATGCCGAGAACCCTGCAGCAACAGGCAACTGAGCAGCAAGACAGATCCTTGGAGCTAGCACATCCCAGGAAGAAAAAGGAATTCAAGATCTCATCTATTTTGAAAAACTCTACTTAATTCCAAATCCAGAGACGGGTTTGAGGCTGAATGAATACAACACAAGCCTGGTATCTGATGAGAGATCTTCTGCATCCTGTCAGAATACATCTAAGCAATTGTGCATCGTAAAAAATCCTGCTCTGACCCATGCAATAAATTTACTGAATCCCTGAAACACGAGATCTGATCACTGTTGTGGTTTTTAAGCAGAGCTGATGCTGTGCGTGTGCTGAAGGCAATGTAGGCAAACTTGTTCGAACCATGGCTTATGAGGGAAAGCAGCATCTATTCACAGATGATAACTATCACATAGCCCAGAGCCAAATTAAAGTGGATGTTTTAGAAAAAAAATCTAATCTAATTTAGAAAACAAAGTAATAACAAGCACACAACCTCCTTATTAAATCACTCCATTATTTTAACAACTTTTACTTCTGAGAGAGAAAAAAAATAACAATGAAATGAGATGCATTAACTCTCACCTAACAACCCAAGACTGGAGGCAGCCTTCCAGACTAATGAGTCTAGCCCCTTTTTATCACAGACAGCCTTACCATACGCTCATTCATAAACTAATAAGATTCTTCTGAAAGCCACTATGTTTCTTGTTTCAATCACTAGTTACAAGCTGTTCACGAACCTTACTGCTCTGTTTTGACTAACGGTGCAGCAGGTTTTTCTCAATATATAACTTAACTGGCTCCAAACCTCGGCCATTTAGCCACAAAAAGGTAAGCTACTGTTTATCTGGTCATTTCATAGCAGAAATGAAGCTTTAAAATTCTTCTGAAGAAAAAAGCAGAGGCCTTGCTTGTAATTTGAGCTCATACATTCTACTTCCAAGAAATAAGATTCATGAAGGAGTCCATGTGTATGTGTAGAATCTCCCAAAACCCAGCACCATTGGAAGTGCGGATGGTACGATGGGGAAAAAAGAAGACAAAAAAAGAAAGGAGAGCCAACGGGCAGCCTTGGCAAGGGAACTGAGAAGTTCAATGGGCCAAGCGAATGCTCTTTGCTCCTACCGAGTGCTGGGGAGCCAGAGAGGATGGCGAGCAGCTCGGGCCCAGTTTAGAAGCCTGGGTGCTGTGGGAGGCAGCAGGTTTGACACCGTGCTTGGTACAGAGTAGGCTGACCAAGAAGCAGTGGGAGCTTAGCGCTGCAACCTATTTTCAAAGTCACACCAGCTTAATCGAAAGTGGTTCGTTAATCGAACTGTGTGAAGAGTTGTGGGGTCTGAATTCAGTTCATACATGGTTTAGAACCGTTTACTTGTTCTCAAGGAACAGGTGGGGACAGGAAAGGGAGCAGCGTTAGACAGCATGACAGAGCTGTCAGGTTACAGGAAATTTGATGTTTCAGGTTTAAATTAAAGTGTCTGTGCTGGAGTTTGTTTTAGTCATTTTTTGAAAGAGATACGGCTATGGACATGATCAAAATATGCTTAAGCTGATACCAAAACACGACAGGGAGAAGCTAGAAAGATAAGTCAAATTTGTTTTCAGGAACATGGCAGCGTGATTCAAAACAGGAAGTGTGTGAAGGCAAGCCTGAACTGTGAGTTTGAGAAGTGAACTCCTGCCCGAGAGTAGGAAACTACCAGAAAAGTACTCGTAAAATCACCTCACGTAAAAGAAAACCACCTGCACTTCACGCCAGAAACAAAGCAGCAAGTGGTGAAGCTCGAGGGGCGAGCACAAACTACGGCAGCAGCGGGAGCGCTGCGCTGCCTGCGGCCGGTCTGGGCTAAAAGGTCGCAGTCCCTGCAGGTCAGGCACAGCTGCACACGCAGCGGCTCCGGGCAGCCCCAGCTCCCTCTGCTTTAAGTAAAAGAAGGGCTATTTCGATTTATTTATTTTAAACAAAGGATTCGGTTTTCTTTATGTATATGGATAAGCCAGCAGATTTCTTCACTAAGATCAGGTAACATCTGACACTGCTATTATGTCATGACACAACAAAACAAAGGGCCAGGTCCGGACACACTGCACGGTCCCGACAAGCCCAACAAATACAATAAAACTTCAGCTCAGGGTCACAGCACCACCCGCACAAGACAGGGACAACTGCCTACGTAAGTTCTGCAAGCTCTACTTATTGTGAAAACAGAATTCTAGGCAGATAAAAGTAACTCCCTTCCTTAACTCAGGAACCAGAGGTCCCATTCCACACGGGTTGTTATCCCCTCTGCCACAGGGCAAGTTGTGGCCGTTCAGATGTTATACACCTTGCAGTGTTTTAACCCATTTCAGTACACATGTAACTGACTATATCGGAAGAACCAACGCAGAACACGAATAACAAAAAATGCATAAATCTGAGAGGGATGGACAATCAATACGCACAATTGGTTAAAGAAAAAAGCGAGGCAGCCCGTTTGAAGCACCAGCACAACAGAGCCACAGACGGTCACAAAACGAGAGGCACACGACGTTCGGGAACCAAGCCGTTCCCGGCACAGCACTGGCCCGGCACCGA
>VXAA01002705.1:574444-590971 GCA_013399115.1 Anseranas semipalmata | reverse complement strand
GGAGCGGGAGGGACCCCGGGGGGCCCCCAGGAGCGCGGGGCTGAGGGGGGCGCCAGGAGCAGGGCGGCCTCCAGGGTGGGCTTCTGCATGGGGGCACCCCTCAATAAAGCGGGGGGGACAGTGAGGGCCGGCCCCCCGCTTCCCCCGCTCCCGCAGGTGTGCGGCATGACGAGTTCCCCCGGCAGGGCCCGCAGCGCGTTCCCGCTGCACGTCCTGGTCTGGAACAACGACTACCGGCGGCTGGACGAGGAGCTGCGCCCGCAGGTAACTGCGGCCGGGGCCGCTCGCTGCCTCCCTGGGGACGGGCGGCCCGGGCTGTACCCCCGGGGCCGTTCCCCCGTTCCTCCGGCGCTGCGCGGGGCGTAGGAAGCCGCCGGGCCGTGCTCGTGTTGCGCGAGCGGCTTCCCGGGCTCCTTGCCCGGGGGCTGTGCGCGGGCGGTCCCGCGCGGGCTGCGGGGTGGCTCGGTGGAAAGCGTCAGGAGCCGCCGGAACAGCTCAGAACGAGCAAACGCGATGGGCATCGAGTTTTCCCCGCGCAAGAAGAGCGGTGAGCACCGCTGACAGTACCGGGAGGTCAGCCCGCGGCAGGGGGGCTGCCGGTGCCGGGGCCTGAGGCGGGCTGGAGCTGCGGGGGACCCGCGGCTGTCCCGGCTGCCCCGCGGCCGCAGCGGGGGGCAGCGGCTTGGCGCTGGTTGGAACGCTTCCAGCACCTCTGCTCTTCTTTTTTCCTAAAAAAAAGGGTCATTGTTTCGTGCTGTAGAGTAGAAAAATACAAAGCTGTTCCCTCTCTGGGACGGCCAAGGGAGAAATGGCAATGACGTAAGGAAGCGGTCAGAAAAGGGCAGCAGAGCTCGAGCAGCAAGCATCCCTCCTGCTGCCATGCCGTGCGGGAGGCCTGGTGCCCGTCAGCAGGGAGCACGGCTTGCAGGGGCAGCGCGTTTCCATTACATTACGCCCGACACCACAAGTGTACGACCCAGGGATCGGCTGAGCCACCCCCCGACTAGCGATTGCCACCTGCAGTTCTAACGGTACACCGGCTTACTAATGCTTAGAGCATGCTCCTGCCCTGTTTTTAGGAGAATCTTTGGAATGCAGTTACTTTTTATCTAATTCATGTAATCCTACTCTTTAACAAAGTCCTTAACCTTATTGGCACGTTCCTTCAGTTTATTTCAACTTCAGTAACGTTTTGAGCTGTGGACGTTTGTAATCAAAGGAGCGTTCTGCTGCTTGTTAGCCTGAGACTGGGCTTGGTAGCACCCCCACCTGTGACGTGCTGCCCTGCCTCAAACTTGACTTCCTTTATCTGCTTGTAAATAACTTTTTTTTTTCTTTAAAGTATTCCAAAGATACGTTTCCTCCTGCTTGCTTGGGATAAGCTTCTTGCTGGCAGAGGGGTGCATGAGGGAATCAAAAGACACTTGCCAGCTGCACTTGGTATGGCAAATGATGGGTAGAACGTACGGTTACTGGTTAACAACGGCAAAGAAAATCGAGAGGGCCTTTTCAGAGTCCTTCACCTGTCAGTGCAGTAGGCATTGGAGCTGTAGGAAGTGGGGAAACAAATTAATGGGTATTCCAGCACAGAAGCAAAAAGAGAATGCTTGAAAATGAAGCTTTCCCAATTGCGTGTGATCTTTCAAACGTAATGCTGTCAGATAACTGCGTTAACTTGCATAATAACTTTCCTTTCTTGTTCTGCCATTGACTTTCCCCTTTTCCTTTAGTTATAGATGCTCTTCTGTTTCAAATCTCTAAGCTAATAGTGAAAAATATGTAAGGTATGAGTATGTTGTGCTTGCATGTTTTGGATATTTATGCCTGTGTAGTTTTTTTACTTTTTAGTGACTCATGCAAAATGCACTCGGTCTTCATTGTGCTGTGTGTGTCAGTCAAATGGATGCTTTGTAACGTAACATTTGCTTCTATACTTCCAAAAAGTGCTATACAAAATTGGTGTTGTACGGCCTGGTTTTTTGTTTGTTTTGTTTTTCCTTCCTGTTATGCTGTATAACGTTAAATCCTCCACCGGTCTCTCAGGCTGTTGACTGTCAATGGTGCAATGCACCCAGGATGGAACACCTGTCTTTTCCTGAAAGAGACCCCTTCTGAAGGGAGACAGAAGGGGAAATAATTGCAGGAAAAGAAATGAGAAGCATCAATGAGAACTCAGTCCTGTTTTACAGTGATCCCAGTTCCTACCATGTCAGTTTATAGGCCCTGTTCTGCTTCTCTTTATTTCAGTGGGGAAGTAAGATTGCAGCGTCCCGAGGGCAGAAGGGCAGTACAGTAGCGTTTGAAAGCTGAGTTGGCTGTGCATCACAAACTGCTATGTGGGAATACCTGGGGAACGTTGGCTCCTAGAGTCATGTGTTCCTAGATTACTAGTCCTGGAGTCATGTGTTCCTAGATTACTAGTCCTGGAGTCATGTATTACTGAAAAACTTTATTTATGTGAACTCTTCTCAGTGTGCTGTGATTAACTGCATTTGATAGAACGTCAGCATTACTTGTCTCTTGGATACTCAACAGGATGTTGATCAACGTGATCCACGAGGCCGGACCTTGTTGCACCTTGCTGTTTCCTTGGGTTACATAGAATCTGCCAAAGTTCTCCTTCAACACAAGGCAGATGTAACTAAAGAGAACGCACAGGGATGGACAGGTAAAGATAGCTTTAAAAACAGAAATTGTGTGTTAATACTTTTCAGTTGCAGATGTTGTATTTCGACTGCTTCTACCCTGTGTGTTTTGCTCAGAAAGCAAACTGAAAGTAGCCTGTGTCTGGATTTCTTTCAGTTTTACATGAGGCTGTCAGCACAGGAGATCCGGAGATGGTACACATGATTCTGCAGCATCGAGACTATCAGCAGACCTCTATGACGCTTGGAGGAGTTCCTGAATTACTCCAAAAGATTAATGAGGTAGTTATTTAGTTTAAACGTCTTACTCCAGACTGTAAGTCTGATTCAGGTTGTCCAGTTAAGTAAACTGAAATCAGATGACCAGAGATTAGAGTCCAGTTGATCTGAAGAAGGAAGAACACAATTGTCCATTCAACATTGAATATTGCATAGACCTGTGGGAGGTGGAGATTTCTTACTTAACTTAATTTTGAAATCCATAGTCATGAACTCCAGCATTGGAGGATGACTCTTGAAGGTGTTACTGCTTCTACAGTAAAATAAGGAAAAATAGCTCGTTATAAAGCAGCAGTAAGCTAATGTATTTTATGCTTGGTAGCTTCAATTTAATTGCTCTAATGTTCACTTAGGTCTTGAGTTCTGTTCTTTTTTAAGTTTTCCTTTATCTAAAACATTTGTGGGAAATGCTATACTGAATGTTAGATTAAAACTATTTTGTGAAATATTCATAGAGTATTTTCCTTTTCCAGACTCCTGACTTTTATGTGGAAATGAAATGGGAGTTCACTAGCTGGGGTAAGAGTCCTGGTCATTGGCATCTCTTCTGAGCGGTAGACAAAAGGACCTGCTCATGTACAAATGTCAAAAGATAAGCAGAGAGATACATTTACTGGAATCTTTATTCCCTGCTCCCCAGAATACTTATCTTCACTTCTCAAAATAACCTCTTGTATTTCTGTTGCACAATTGTTCTTTGTTTCCCTTTTTTTTTTTTTTTTTTTAATGGAGACTTTAACCATTGTCAGAATCGCTAAAGACTTTTCTCAGGATTTTGTTTATTTATCTTTGGCTATCGATGACTAAGTGATACGGTCTGATATATAGGTGCACAGGCTACTTGGAAGTACCCGCTTTGCTTTCAAAGGAATGAATGCTAGGACTTACAGCTGACTTTGTTTTCCAAACAGCTATCTATCAGGCTGCTAGGAGACTGGTTTTATCCCATTTCACAACTGTTAGTCTGAACTAATGTTTTGTTCCTTTTCATATTAATCTTTAAATTAAAATTGATGAGTTTTGTCCCTAAGCTGATAGTGACCCTGGCTAGCTTTGAGAACAATCTTGCTTCCTGTGGAATAATGATCACAGTACTGAGCAATTCATGTATCAGGAATGTAGCTTCTGCTTGAGTTCAGACTTCCTGTGTGCTTAGTGTCTTAAATATTTTGTATTTACGTGTTGCTTGTTTTCTTTTGTAGTTCCACTGGTTTCTAGAGTTTGTCCAAGTGATGTCTGTCGCATCTGGAAAAGCGGTGCCAAGTTACGAGTTGATATCACGTTACTGGGATTTGAAAATATGAGCTGGGAGAGGGGAAGGCGTAGTTTAATTTTCAAGGGAGAAGGTAAATGTTTTAGCATGTCTGCACTGTTGATCACCAAATACTGTGTGAACCACAATGATAAACGCCAGTTTTGCTCAAAAAGACCCATTGAGGCTGAGTACTGAATTTTAAGAAAGTTTTGTATGTATATTTCATGCGTGTCTTGAAGATACTGTTTTGTGATTTAACATAATGGCTTAATTTCTTTGCTTTGAGTAAATCTGAGGTCAAAATTTGGTAATAGCACTAAAATTTTGCTTCAGTTTCTTATTTGCTTTTCACCTGCCCACAAATAAAATACAATTTTAGATACAACTCCAACTCACTTTATCTCAGCTGAGTGCAAAATACAGTGAATTAGCATCCACTCTGATTTGGTATACAGTATATGCTCAGTTTTTCATTGTGGAATACTGTTGGTAAGTTGTTTTTTCTTTTTAAAATGAGATGTAATGTTCCAACAGATACTGGAGGTTGGGCAGAGCTAATTGAGATAAATCATGATGATAAGTTTGTTACAACAGAGCGTTTTGAGATTTCCCAACACATGAAGCGCTTGACATTGGGATCTATGACACCAAAAAGAAAAGATGTGGAAAGACGCCTTACATCTCCAATTATTAATACGTGCCTTGATACAAAAAATATTGCTTTTGAAAGGTAAGATGCAAATAAACATTGCAAGGTTATTGATGGTCATACTTGCAATAAAGTTTTAAAGACAAAATCTCAAATTCCTAAAACCTTTTATGGCTAGATCTGAAATGACTTCAAACTTCACATATCATTAAGTAAAGAAATTATTCTTTGTCAGCTGCTGTAGCTTGGCAAAATGTTCCAGTACTGAAACTAATGGGCAAGAACTTGCAGCTTGTAGCTAAGTAACTCAAATCTCACAGTAATACTTTAAATTAAAATCTGTATAGTGTGTCTTTCCACAGTACCTTCTACCACATTTATCTTCTTTGTCTACTACACATGTTTATCCAGGTATTTGTCAGCTTGCTTCAGACCATCCTTTTTATGAAGCTCCTCTTGGAGCATTCTGAGATGCAGCAAAACAACCCCATGATGATGCTGTAAACAAGTGTTTTCAAAGTGAGATGTGTAATTGCAGCATCTTTCTCCTGAATACTTAGTACTCTCTCAAAGCTTCCCAGAATTAGACCTTGTGATGTTCAGTGAGCCTTAGTAACTGCAGCATCTACACGTCTAGAAATGAAATTTCCTAGACAGAAATATTCCCAGCATCCAGTTCCCCAAATTGTCGTGTCAGATTACTTTTGAAATTGAACTGTGTGCATTAAAGCTGCTGTACCCAGGCTGCCAGACAAAAAAAAATTCAGTTTTCAGGTTGTCCTCCTCCTCTGCTGCTCAGGTATCCGCATCTGAATTTAAAATCTGTGACTAAGCCTCAGAACTTTGGCCATGGACTGAGTAAGAACAGAAGCAGCGTGACTTTCTCAGCCCTGTTGTGGTGTGTGTGCGTGAGGACAGATTGGCCTGTGCTTTTTTCAGGGGTTAATAATCAAATAACTTATCAAATGTTGTTTGTCCAAAGCACTTTTAGAAAAATGGGCCAGGGATTGTGTAGAAATGCAACTGTAGAGACGCTTGTGGTGTTCGCTTTTTGGCAGAACCACATCTGGATTCTGGGTATGGAAGACAGAAAAAGCAGAAGGAGTAAATGGTTATGAAGCAAAGGTAAAGCCTGTTCTATACAACTAAGAGGTCTTACAGCTATTTGAAGTATGATTGTTTTGCCTTTATTTCCTGAATATTTCGGGTCCCAAATTTCCCATCAAGAGCTTTATTGTGCTGCCAGCAGAACTGGACAGGAGTGAGGAATTTAGGGGTGCCAAACTTGTGGGAGGGGTGGTGCCTGTGTGCAGGCATATCAGCGGGGGCTTCGGGGGAGAGGGAGGATCAAAGCTTTTCAGCAGAAGAGGGGCAAAAGGTTCAGCATAACTGTTAGAACTCCCTTTCAAAAGCTAGAATTGAAGTCGTTCTTATGTGTTGTCATTCTTTTACTGTTTAAAAGACAAGGAACCCACTGGCAAAGTGCCATGAGCACTCTAGTAATAGCATTGCAAGGAAATAAAAGCTTCTTGCTGCCATAAGTTGTATCATAAAATCAAGTAGTAAAAGACTGCTGGTAAATTAAAGACCCTGACCATGTTTATGAGCAATGCAGTTGCTTTGATTGGTTCCTTGTGACGGGTGCCCCTGTCTCTTGGCACCTGAGATAGGTGCCCTATCTCTTTTGCGAGATATTTTTGAAGATGGCTTTACAGCCTTGCTGTTTTAGGAATTTAGGAATCGCAGGTATTAACTTCCTCAAGTCTGTGTTTACTCCAGATTTTGGAACTTGTGCAATAAAGAATACATTTTGTAATTTCATTTAACAGAAAAATAAATGTGGAATAGCTTTGCACAATTAATGCAAAAGCTTTTCTCACAAGGCTGCAGGACTATTTATGTTGGGTTTCACCAGTGTTCCTGCAGAATTAAACCACTGCTGAATTTCATTTGGAAGGTCTTACGAGTGACCTCTCTTTAGAAGTAGCATTATCGGGCTTTTCTTCCTTGTTCTCTCTTAAGATCTATGCCCAGGTGGGGATTCTTTTCAGCAAGCTTGGAAATGCACGTTCATTTTGAATTTGGGTGGGTTAGTTAGCTACAAAAGCGTATTTAAAAGTGTGTAAATCTGCTTTCTAGGAATATGGTTGAAAGGCTGAATTCTGCTGCTGTTGAAGTCAATGACCAAGCTCCTTTGCTTTTATTTTGCTGGAGGATGCTTGAGAGATTGATGCTGTCTGGAGATGCTATGTTGTATCGTTTGTGGGATTTCTTATTTTTTCCAGTTTGCCCAGCAGGTGGCTGCGTAGTTTCAGCCTTAGCACTGGTCTACCAAGAAAATAGTATGTGGGATTTCCATTATACCAAAGGGGACAGAAAAATCAAAGTGCAGCATTCCCTGTTGATCACCAGTACGTTAAAGATCTTTGTCAATAAGAAGCAGATCCATGTTGCTTTATTCTGTCTTCTTTTAGATCTGTGTTCGTGGTGTTTCTAGAGAGAACTTTGTTTTTTAAACTGTGGTGGTTTTCATCCTTGTGCTTTTATTTTTAAAGGTGTACATTGCAAACAATGTGAATGTAGTCACAAAAATCAGAACGGAACATTTAACAGAAGAGGAAAAGAAAAGATATAAAGGTATTTTTTTTCTATAGAGTAACTGGAATTAAGTGCAACACTTATGCCCTCTCTGATACCCTCTCTGTGTGACTGCAGAAGAAGTGGGCAGATAGGGAGTGAAATACGTTTCTTGCTGACCTTGCACTGCTTTAGTTTCATATTCTGTTTGTCTGAGGTAGCTCATTATTGGACTCATACCTTACAAATGACCCAGTATTTATCCTAGTTGTATTTAGAGGAAAGAGCCCTTCAAAACTACTGAAAGTTTATTGAAAGCTTTAAAAAGGCAAGGGAGGCACTGTGAATAATAAAGCTATCTGTCAGTGACAAAAACCACTGAAAATCCTCGTTCTGTGTCTGGTATCCATCTTACTCTTCACCTCATCGCCTTTAGGTCCTGGGCTTGCTTAGTAAAGCTTGCAGGAAACTTGGGCTCTCTCCTGACTGTGAATGGCTTACTTCACTTTGGGTTAGAAGGCTTGCTTGTTAGCCTGGTGCGTACGTAAATTTTACTGCTACTTAATAGTAATAGAAAACTCTTCTTCCTCCTGTTTTCTGAAGCTGACAGGAACCCCCTGGAATCATTTCTGGGTACAGTGGAGCATGAGTATGGTGCTCAGGTGAGTGTCTCTGACCTTGTAACAGGTCACTACAGCGCAGAGATCTGTACTGATAGGAGTTGTATGCATGGGCAGTCTCTTCCTGTTTCCTTAGTTCAGCAGCACTTTTGATAATGAGGTTTGAATGTCCCCTGAGGAGGCTTTTGGTTGTTTTAAACCCTCAAACGTTCCTGTATGAGTAGCAGGTGCTTCCTTCTGAACACTCCCATGAAAAAGATGTAGAATCAGTTAGCAAAGCAAGAGCTGGGGTTTGAGCAGTGGTGGTAAATCTGAGCCAGTGCAGTTCTTAGTGGCAACCCACCAGGAATCTGCGCAGACATGCACAGACCAGCCGGAGCCTCAGGTGGGAGTTAATGTTAGCAGGGTGATCATCAGACAAAGGTGTGATGAGAGGCAGAAACAACACGTTGAACACGTTGCTCTCCAGCAACTCTACATTAGCCATATATCCTGTGCTGTTCTGAAATGTGTTGATAATGATTCCAATATAGCTTTAGAAACTCCCTTCGATCCATACGTGTTTAAATATGGTAGATACAGATTTGCTAACTGCTAACTGTCAGGATGGCATCATAGATCTTACATGGATCTGGAGACTTACTTGAAATACCCCATCAAAGTTTTGTCTTTAGCGAAGGATTTGGAGCCAAGAAACGCTTCAGTTTGTGTGTACGTTTCTGTTTGATTTCTAGGTTTAAAGTATTTAAGTAGGTTTTCCTGTCTCTAAAATGATTTGAGATTTTTAACCTCCATAGAAAGCAGTTTTAATGTGTGTGTATTTCTGTGGCTACCGGTGACTAAAATAGAGAATGAGCTGCTTCACAAGAGGTACCTTACAAGTTTCTTGTAGTAGCTGTTGCCTATTAATTCTGTGCTTCTTTGGTCTTTTTTCTTTCTTTCCTTGTAGAGTACGGTCAAGACAACAGAGTATGCCACAAGTAACAACCCTACTGCTATTACCCTGGAGGAATACTTTGACCCAGAATTTGATTTGAAAGGTAGAGATATAGGAAGACCGAAAGAAGTCACCATTCGAACACAGAAGTGAGAAATAAAATTTTAACTCTTTCCAGTTTGCCTTTTCCAGTCATCTGATCTCTGGAAACTGCATTTTACAAATATCCAGTACAGTTTTAGCCCTCTTGCAAAATTAATCAAAAGAGATATCTTGAAGTATTCAGCCATGGTCTAATTCTTCTTCCACTAAGCAGAAGAAAACATTTGGGCTAGTGCTGTATATTTTGAAAAATCTGACCCTTACCTATTGCAAGGTGTCAGTAAACTCCTATGCCTTGCCATTAGCCTGACCAAGAGTGTGGTTTGGATTCTCAAAGCAGTAACTGTTCTTACTCTTTGTATGAAGGAAGTGAAAATGCTATGTATTTTGCTTTTACAGTTTCCAAAACTGTAAACTTAGGATGCTTTTATACAACTTGCTCTTTCAGATTTAAAGCAACCTTATGGATGAGCGAAGAGTTTCCCTTGTCCCTTATGGAACAAGTCACTCCAATCATTGATTTGATGGCCAGAACTAGTGCTCATTTTGCCAGACTTAGGGATTTCATCACTCTGGAATTTCCACCAGGATTCCCTGTCAAAATTGGTAATGTTTAGCAATTTTTATTCCAGCATCTTCTTCATTTCCATTCTTTCTATTTGTTTTGCAACACATATTTACAAAAACCATGTTAGTTTTTTTACTAGTCGTCTTGCCTATATCTAGAACTGAGAACCCAGATGTACATTATCTTGTATGTCTGGGATCATTGAATCCAAATTCTAAATGACCAGTACAGAAGCATAATTTTAATGATGGTATAATTTCAGTACAAATGAGCTGCTGCTAGGCCTTTCCTCTTGGCTTGAATGCGTTTGATTTGGCAAATCTTATTTTTTAAACGATCTGAGATATAGGGGCAGAGTGAGAATGACTAAGGGCAACTTCTTGGTGAAGTGAGTTGCAGTTTGCTTTGTCATCATGTCATGCTGTTTGTGGAATATATTCCACAGACCCGTAAGGGTTTGATGTGGCTGCAGATGTGAAAGTGAATGACAGACTTCTCTTTTTGATAGACACCTTATACTCTTTTTTTTCTTTTCTTTTTCTTTTTTTTTTTTTCTTTTAATAGAAATTCCCTTATTTCATGTGCTGAATGCCCGAATTACATTTGAAAACGTCAATGGCTGCAGGACAGCTGAGAAAACATCACAAATGGTTGGAGGTGCACAGTGTGATTCAGGTAAGGAGTGGAAAGATGCAGTGATCACATCTTTTCACATTTATGTCAGTGGAGTGCACAGAAGAGAGAGATGGTTTAACTTCAGAGAATCAAACGTTCAGAGGCGAGAGGAAGCTGCAGTGTATAACAGCTGATCTGCACTGTGTGATATTGATCATGTTTTTCCATTCTGCCCCTTCAAAATCTGCCTAAATGACTAAACTGAGCTCTAGCATTTTCCCAAGTCTTTTGACTTCTAAATTCTGGTGCATGAGAGTGCTGCTGCTAGCAGGAAAGCTATTGCTATGGGAAGTGGAATACAAACTTGCTGTGACAGCTCAGTCTTTGAGAAGAGAGTGGATTATGTTTGAGTAGGATGCTCGTGACTGCATGTATCAAGTGATACTCTGTCCTGTGATCTTGTACAGATCCATTCATTAGGAATAACCTCAGTGAAATCAGAGCCACTGCAGTATTTATCTTTTGCATCCTTTTTCTTTCCATGTGGTTTTGTCAGAGTTCAGTCACCTTACCTAAGACTGTATTGTGTCTTACTGTTGTGCGCGTTTGCCACTCAAGTCTTTCAAAGCCTCTGCATATATGTAGCCAGGTGGTTTATCTGAATTTTTGGAGCTAACTTGAGCATGTATAAACGTCCATCAGAATTTTTTGATTAACAACTTGCAGAAACATATTATGCCATGGTTTTAAACTATATTTGGCTTCTATAGGTGCTAATTTCGAGGTTGACCAGTCAGTGTTTGAGATCCCCAAATCTTATCATGTCCAAGATGATGGTAGGAACATACATGTGCAGGATGAAGATAACGAGATCATGCAGTTTGCTATTCAGCAGAGTTTGTTGGAATCCAGTGGAAATAAAGTAAGTGTGCTGTAATCTGCTCAGGACAGATTTGACAAAGCAGCAATAGCTGCATCTCTGAACTAAACCAATGTGTGGAAAGTGTCATATAGGATGGATTTTTGAAGAACCTGAGGAGAAAAATACAGTAATGTATTTTGAAGAAGTAAGAGTGATTTAAGGCTTTCCTTTCAGTGAGTTGCACTACAAACCTGTTAACTCCTGTGGAATTGTCCCTCTTTTCCCATTTCTAGGAAGTGGGGATGCATTCAAATGGAGCAGTTGCTTATTCACAGGACTTCAATATACAGTATCAGAGGTAACTAATTTTTTTCATGTCAAGCCACACTATGGTGGAGCAAAAATAATTCCAACGGTTGCATGAAGCAATTCTGCATCTTTTTTTTTTTCCCTGGACACAGGTAGCAGATGCTCAGAATTCAAGGTCTCTTTTCCTGTGCTGCTTCTAATTTTTACTTTTTCAAGAAGCAAGAACTCCAAACTGGGCCTCCCTAGTTTATATCATATATCCCTTTAGCTCAGCTCCAGGACTGGCCTGCGCACATAACTGATTCTTCACCTAAGAAGTAAACACAGCCCTTCTGTTCTGCTCTTAAAGCTGTGAATTTGGTCCCTCTAGGTCGAATGTTTGTATATTGGGTACTGCCTCTTCAGGGTAGTTCTTATTTTCAAAATCATTATGTAATCCTTAAAAACTTGGCAACGTATATTTAGTGGACTCTTGAGAATCTGCGGTATCTGTGGGGTCTTTCTCCAACTAAGTGCGAAGAAATCTTTGTGTGCATGAAGAACTGTATCCTCCTGGCTCTTTTGTACATGGAAATGATACTACCTCTAAACTGGGAGGTAATACTTTTAGAAGGTCATTGAAAACTGTTAGTATGTATGAAAGATTCTGAGGAACCTTCAAAGAACAGGTTTTACATTGGGAACTTATATCTGTTAGAACAACTGCTCTCTTATCCTGACAGCTGCTTTCTGGCCTTTAAGAGAACGATTTGGGTTTGCAGTTTGAGTACAGTTAGGGAGGATCATTGCGGGAAACATGAAATAAGCTCTGTCTTCTTACTTCAAGTTCTTTTTCTTTCTTCAGGGCACTGCAGGAGAGCTATCTAACGAGCTCAGGTAATTCACACTGCAGCACCCCTAGTGAACCGAACAGTTTTGAAAAAGACTTGCAGCTTGCCATGGAGCTGTCTGTCCGAGAGCAGGAAGAACGGGAGAAGCAACGCCGTGAAGAGGAAGACGCAGAGCTTCAGCAAGTTTTACAGCTTTCTCTTGTGGAAAAATAACTCCTTAGTGATCTCCTGAAATAAGGATGACCAAATTTGTGTAAAACTGAAGGCTTTCAGAGCTCTCAGTCTGAAGACCACTCCTGGATTGCTTAAGTAAACATTTCACCTGCCTTCTTAGTTGTTGTCATCATCAGCTGCAACAGCTGATTTTTTTTTCCTATTATTTTTTATTTTTGAGGGAGTTTCAGAACATGGGCATCTGCATTTGGCTGCCCAACTGTGCAGCCTTAGCTGTGAAGTAAGTTTTTACCTACGCACGTATTTATTGAAGAGCAGGTGGAAATTTTGCTTAGCATCAGGATTTAGGATTGCAGTAAAGTTTGAAAACCTGATTTATGGGGAGTTGAGAAGGGAAACTTCTTCATTACTTACCAAAGAAATATTCATCTGCATAGTCATTTCTGAATAATTCAAAGCCATTGTCTCTTTCTTCCAGTTGTTATGTGGAAGAGTATCTATATGCATTTTCACACATATACACATACAGTAGCTTCTCATGCTGACAGAGTACCATGCTGACAGATGTTTTCTGTTAGTTTTGTTTATACGTGATTATTTCTTTTCTAGTTACTGAGATTTTTATCATGTGCTCCTGCTTAAGAGGGATAATTTCATACTTGAACAGCTAATCCAAGCTCAAGATTAAACTAGCGCTTTCTGAAATAGGACAAAACAAGTAGCCAGTAAAATTTTAGATCCTAAAATGGGACCATCTGTCTAGTAAAGTAGCAGTTTCTGCAGTGATTCAAAACCAGCTAGTTCCCATAGTGAGAGAGCAGCAAGAAAATAAGTGATAGATACAGGTGCTTCTTGAGATCACTCGGTGTGTGTGCATGTGCATGTGTGCGTGCCTGTATATGGGTGCTAAATTCAAATAGGAGAAACTTCAGGTGAAATTTTAATGTATACTTATTGGAAGATAAGTTTTAATTCTGTCATCTGAAAGGGAAACGTGTGTTGCTTTTTAAAATTCAAATGCTTATCCTTCATGTGAATACATATATTTTTTTATCTGAATCTTTTTATTGATTTTAAAACAAGCCAATATGACTACACTCATTGAAATGGTATTGTAACAAGTCAAGAATACACTTTTACCAGCTTTCCTCAGGTCTTTCCTCATACAATATATTTGTAGCTATTTTATCTGCACTTCTGTCAGTGTTTACAGTACTTACACTGTGACTCTCAAGTGCACTCCACAAGTACACAATGTATGTACATCCACAGGAAAGCCTTATAGTAGTTAAATGTGAGCAATATTACTCAGTTCTGGCTGGCATAAGTGTGAAGAACCTATGGTACATATGGTCTGATCTTGCTACCTAATCCTGCACTTACTCCTTGAGCAAAACAGGGCAGTTCTGTGTGACCAACTATTAACTAGTTTAAAATCACTATAAAATAGACTTGATCATAACCAGTGAGATGGTTGGTAACTTAGAACTCTATTTTAAACCAATAATCCATTATTTTACATAGCGGGCAATTAAAATTCAGTGTACACTAGAACTGGTATATCTGTACCATATTTGTTTAATGATACAGCTTGCAACCATAAATAGCTTATTTGGTGTTTGCAGGAATGTTGAATGTGACTGTCTTGCACAGGGGCAGTGGTCTGTGTTGGAACTGTGTCTTTCTTTAAGAAGAGGATTACTGTGACTTTCTCAGTTGCAAAAAAAGGGAATAAGCCTTGCATTGAGCTCTTGACAAAGTTGTGGTAGAAGATGAATTTGTGTTGTTTTTTTTTTTTCTCCTCCAGTGGAAATAAAAGAATGCTGTTGCCTTTGTAAGAACATCTGTCTGACATTGCTTTTTTCTATTAAGCATTTCAAAGGTTACAAGGAAAAAATAATTTTACAAGCTGACTTGCTTTGTTTTGTATATTGTAAACTAAAGACTGTTGAGCTGTTTCAGTTCAAGTTTTGTTAGGTTCCTGCTTCTTTGGGAATGTAAAAACTGTCATGTTTTGCTTTCTGTGGTATTTCCTTCTAAAATGGAAGGCCCTTCTTTCTTGGTACAGGTACTGTTTTTCTTAAACCCTGGCTTACATCTTACACTGTGAGTTAAAAACATCCTCTGCTCCTCTCTGCAGGATCTTTGCATTATTTTCTTCCAGTACCCAGAACGTGACATTATACACACTAGTATTTTTTTCTACCATGGTAGCTAAAGTGTTTTAATAATTATCCTTGTCTGCCTTTTTATTATGTTTCTTTACTTTAAAGGTGACATTATCATCTACAAAACTATCAAAAATAGCTTTGATTTAGTTTAAAACAGACGTGTAGCCCCTGGAAACATGTTCCTGATGTTTTCAGCCAACCTTTGAGTCTCCCTGTTTTGAAAACAGGGATCAATAAAATATTTTAAGTAAATGAAAGGCAGGATGGCGTTAGGACTTCAGTGCTCATGATTAGTTTCTGTATATACATTTTTGTGAGTAATGGAGATAGGAAAAGAGCAGCAGAGGATTGCATAGTATGTTTAGTGTTAACGGCGAGACTGCTGTACAACAACCGAGTCCGCCAACTTCCTTTTTCCAAGGAAGCTTCAGGCTTATGTAGGAAAGCAGAAGCTCAGTTACAAATAGCTGTAGTTTTGTTCTGAAACTATAACAAGCTTTTGAATATGGCAATTTAAAGGTCTTTAAATTGACAGTATTTCTACAGTGTCTGTGTTTGTCTGAAAGTGAGGCTCAGTATGTATTTTTGTGCTTTTGGACTTGTTTCAAGTAGTTAGGTTATGTTCCACACTAATTCATGATGTGCTTAATTTGGAAAGCATAATAGTTTTGGCTGATTTTTGATTCAAAATATAGTCTTCCTAGCTGCATTAGCAGTAGCCATTACTAACGGGTAAAGTTCTGCTAACTGCACTACAGTTGCAGGACTAGCTTTCGCTTTCAATTTACTTTCAGTTCCTTGCCACCACCCATCCACAAAACCAGGCGCTTCACACAGCTCTTGGAATCACACTGCTGTTCTCTCCCTGTTCCCACCCCTCTTTTAATCGTAAGTTTATCAGAGCTGTGCCAGAGGCTGGGAAGCGGGGCTGCCTTGGCCTTTTGTACAGCTACAGCAGAGTTAATAACAAGCAGAACATCCGTGAATAAATAAAGGAGTCCTGGGTTGTTTACTTAGCTTTTTATTTGTACAGAGACATAGCAGGGAGCGAAGAATGAATGCAAACAAGAACACTGCTCCAGGGAATGTGGAGCTGTAGCTACAAGCTACACCATTTTCCTCCACTCATAAACAGCACACAACTACAGGCACAGCTCTACATCATAAGGACGACTGAGGAGAAAACAGCGATACAGGACTCTGCAACCAAGAAAGCAAAAGATGGGAAAGAAATATTACAGTTAGCTTGCTCCCTCACTCATGTTTCACTTGCATTAGAAACTATATCTGTTCTAGGCCAGCCTCATTCAGCAATGTAACAGAGCAGCAGCAAAGAAAATCCCCAGCTCCAAGAGTAGTCAGTGACCTTGGAGACTGAGCAGAAAACATCAGATGCAGCACAAGGTTTTAGAGAATTGGTCAACACATTTGCTTGGGAAGTAAAGTTTTAAAATACTAAAATAAATTACTAGCCAAAAACCCCTATGTTAAATATCAAAGTAATACTTAATAAGCAAAATCCAGTTACTACTCACAGCAGTGCAAAACAAAATAGCAGCATTCATATGCAAGTGAGATTTCAGTGTAAACACTTGAATTTGTTACCAAAAATGCATAGAACGGATCTGGCTGTAGCCTGAACACGAAGCGCTTCCAGAGAGCCGCAGCCCAGCAGCCCCAAGCACCGGCCTGGCTTGCTCGCGGCCATCTGGGGGCTCCCATTTCTGCCGGGCCAGTAACCCTCCCAGGAGCACAAGCCCCTGCAGGGAGGCGAGCGCTCAGCACAAACCTGCCCGCGTGTTCATCCCAGCTTTGGCGCGGCTGTTCTGGCGCAAGGCTGCTTTCGGCTGTTCAGCTGAGGGTAAGAGCAAACGGCATGGGGAGCGGTGAGCCTGGCCCAGAACAGCCACGCCGGGCTCCGCTCGTGCTTCGGT
>VXAA01002705.1:559160-573499 GCA_013399115.1 Anseranas semipalmata | reverse complement strand
ATCCCCCTGTTCTTCCTGTTCCCACGTGTCCCCCAGCCCCGCGTGTTCCCCCCAGCCCCGTGTGCCCCCCAGCTCTTGGCTGCACCCCCCGTTCTGTTCTGCATTAACCCGCCGGGGGGCCAGGAGGGGTGGCCGCAGCCCATGAGGGTGCCTTTGCCTTGCCCGGGCCGGACTGGGCACCGGGGAGCGAGCTGTCCGCCAGGCGCTCGACAGTGACCGGTGCTGGGCTGCCAGCAGCCGGCTCCGCGCCCTCTCCCTCCCCTCCCCTCCCGGCAGCCGGTGTCAGCTTTGTCCCCACAGCATGGCCAAGGCCACGCGCGGAGCCAGTGGCGCGGTGACACTGTGAGTGTCCCGCGGCCAGGCAAGGTCGCAGCGACTGTGGGGACACCACTGTGCCTCCGGGAGCCGGGGTTCACCCCCAAAATGGAGGCTGGGGGAGGAATGAACCCCACAGAGCCCAAAACCACGCAGCCTTGCTCACAGCTGGGGCTTTGTTTTCTCTTTGCAAGGGGACCGAGGCAGCAGCGCAGCGCCCACCACGCCGCGCTGGCTCCGTGGCTCCCCGGAACCATGGTCACCAGCGCGGTCTCACGCCACGATGCCCGCAGGCAACGCAACCAGGGCGGGCACGGGGCCGGTTTGCTGCGAGGACGGCGACGGCGGCTTCTTCTGTCTGCCCGATCGCTCTGCTGGACGGGAACGGGAAGCCGAAGAGCAGCCTCTGTGTCCCTTGGTCGTGCTGCCGGGCTACAGGACCGGTGACATGCGCACCGCCTCGGCTTGGGGGTCTCGTGCTGTTTTCTCTGGCCGAATGCAGACGGCGAGGCGCTGGAAGCAGGCAGAGAGAGAAGGGAATGGGTTCCCTTCCCACAGCAGGGCCCCGTGCCCTGTGCAGAGGGAGCTGGTGCTCTCCCTTTGGGCTTCTCGCCTGTCCCCACGTCCCCAGGCTGGGGGACATCCCAAGCCTGGGCGGAGAGGAGGGGTGACACCTGGGGACGGTCTCCTGCCTCCAGGGCTGCCCTGATGTAGCTCTGACCTGCTTGAGAGACCCCGGCGTCCAGACCAGCTTGTATACCATGTAGACGGGGATGCAGATGAAGGAGGATGCTCCTACGAGGTGCCCCACCGAGGTGCTCCACGCCGGGTACCGGTAGCCGAAGAGCACCAGGGGAGGCTGCTCCAGCAGGGAGCTGATGACGATGAACTGCAACAGCCGACGGGAGCCCATCAGGGAGCATGCTCGGGGCTGGAGCAGGGCTGGGCGTCCCGCAAAACCCGCGCAGCCCCAGCAGCTCCCCGCGGCAGCGGCTCAGCTGCGGCATCTCCCCAGTCCCGGCACAAGCACCGGGGCCGGGCGCTCTCCGTCCAACAAACCCTGCTGAGACAGCGGCCTGCAGGGGCTGCACGTCCCCGTGCTGAAATGGAGCCATTTGCTGTCTGCCTCGATTGTAATACTCCTCTCTTAATAAACTAGGCAAAGCACTTAGAGCCGTAATTAATCCTTGCACAGCCCCTCCTCCTGCAGACCTGGCGAGATCAGACCCCTCTGTGCCTCGCAGGCGGCAGCCTTTGAAGCACACGGGGCTGGCATTTCAAAGGGGACGGGCTCTGTGGTGCCGTCAGCGTGGCTGGCCGTGCCCGCATGGGACGCTGCAGACGGGGCTGCCAACAGTTGCCTTTTTCATGAGGATGAAACAGGGCCGCATTCAGCACTCGTCTGAGCACCCAGCTGCCAGCTCCGAGCTTTGCCCTGGAGCACAGTGGCAGAAGGGGCTGGGAAATGTCCTTTGAGCTCCTTTCTTTTTGCCAAACCTGCTTTGATGGGGGCTGCGGGCAGCCTGACATCGCACCCGCAGTGCCATGGCTGGAGCAGCGGCGCGGGGAGCCCAGCTCCTTCGTTGGGTGCGTGAGGGAAGGTGGCAGCTCAGCATCACGCTCGGGCTGTGGGTACTCACCGCCAGCAAGGCAGGGCTGACAGCGACCCAGCACACCTTCCAGAACAGCCCCGGGGCGAAGCCCAGCATGGCTTGCACGTCGTGGGAGAACCTCTGGATCCCTGCCGGAGGATGGAGCCGTCTCTGGGTGAGACGGCCACAGCGAGGGGGCCCGGAGCCCAGCACGATGCTCAGCCCCATCGCAGCCTGGCCAGGAGCCTCAAGCCTGCCCCTGGGCCCCCCGGCATTTACTTGTGTGCATAAGGCGAAGCACCCATGTGGGTGCCTGCGGGTTTTCAGGTGCTTCATAGCAGAGGCAGGCTCCTACCGTAAAACCAGGACACAGCTATCGTTTCCAGCAGCACCACCGCCAGGATCGAGCAGCCCGCACCGAACTCCTCCAGCAGCGTCACCACGTAGGCACCCCCCTGCAGCAATGCACGGAGGTGGCAGCTTGCCCGGCACGGTCAGCAATGGGCACGTCCCCGCACTCAGTTACGGGGACAAATCTGGCCAAGCGAAAAGCAAACTGCACCCAGCCTGCCCCGAGCTGTACTCACGTAGGTGAGGGTGCTCAGAGAGCCCAGGAAGCAGACTGTGATGAGGCCGAGGACAAAGAGCTCCCTGCGCTTGGCCAGGACCTGGGGGTACTCGTCCATCACGGCCGTGATCACTGCCTCCAAGCCCCCAAACTGCTCAGGAAGCGCCGGGGTGAGGTGGGGAAATGAGACACAGCGAATCTGCTCCCCCCGCCACCCCCGGTGCTGCCGCGCATCATGGAGGCGCGTACCGTGCTGTCCAGCCCCAGTGTTATCATCATCAGGAAGAAGATGACGGCAAAGAAGGTGGATCCCACCATGTTGGCAATGGCTTCGGGGTAGGTGATAAAAAGCAGGCTGGGACCTAGGTGGGTTTGGGAGGTGGGTTTGCTTTGCCTTCCCCTCGGCTGCTCCGGCACAGCCCTGGGTGCTGGCAGCAGTGGGAATGGACATGGGGGAGATGCCCCAGAGCACCTCGCTGCCATCCATGCCCAAGCCCCCACGCCTCGGCCCCCCCAGCTGCTCAGGGACCCCCCGCCTCAGCAGGCACACGGAGCCCCGGGCACTGCAGGGCCGGGCAGGACAGGGCACTGGCGCTGGAGGAGGCAAACCTTTGTCTCTGGCTACGTCTTCCACCTCCACGTCCCTCATCTCGGCCATGTAGCCCAGCACGGCAAAGATGACGAAACCCGAGAGGAAGCTGGTGAGGCAGTTCACCGCGCTGGTGACGAGCGCGTCCCTGGAAAGCAGAAAGCAGAGCGATGTGTCCTGCGGCAGAACCCTCCCCGCAATGCCGCCGGGTCCCTCTCCCAGCCCCGCACACCCAAACTGCCCCAAATGGGCAGAAACGCTCCACCCGTGGCCGTGGGGCTCTGCCGAGCCACGCTGGCACAGCCCCGTGCCCGCACCGCATCCCGCAGCGGGTGCTCACCGGTAGCAGTTGTTGTGGAAATGGTTGTAACTGGCCAGGGCAAGAAGGACACCGAATCCGGGGCCCAAGGAGAAGAAAATCTGTGCAGCAGCATCAACCCAGACCTGGCAGGTGAAACAACAGGCGGGCTGGGGGCCAGGCAGGTGCCCCGCAGTGCGCCCACCCCACGGCACAGGGATGGGCTCCGTGTGGGTCCATGCTGCCAGGCCTCCTCTCGTGCCGGTGCCTCCTGCCCCTGCCCCGTCTCCGCAGGGTGCCTGGGAGCAGGGGCTGCCCCGTGGGATGGGGGGAGCAAGCTTTTACCCGGGGTTCGTGCAGCAGCAGAAAGAGGCAGCGGCACCTACGTTCCCCTGCGCCCAAGGGGAGACGAAGCCAAGGGGAGCCCCGAGCCCCCGTGCCTGGCCAAGGCAGCTTCGGCGCCAGCAGCACGGCCCTGATTATCTTTAATGAGAATTTTCAAGTGCTGCCTGGTAATTACCCACAGGAAGCCTATTGTCAAGCCAGGGCGAGAACACAGCACGAACAAACCGCAGCAGCAATGAGATGGGTGATTCAATTATGGATTTACATTTCCAAGAGCCTGTCCAGGGCATCTTGTCTCTATGGGGGCAGCGGGCAGGGTGGGTGCGCATCGTGGGAGGGGGCCTGTGTGCTGCCAGCCCTAGAGGGGCAGGCAGGGACGGGGCATCGCGTCCCCCCCGCACTCACTGCAGTGCTCAGGAGCTTGCCCCAGTCCGGGCGCAGGTAGAAGACGACCCCTCTCCAGGCGCCGGGCAGGGTGGCCCCGCGGACCAGCAGGACGAGGAGGACGAGGTAGGGCAGCGTGGCCGTC
Organism: Anseranas semipalmata; assembly: GCA_013399115.1. NCBI lineage: Eukaryota > Metazoa > Chordata > Aves > Anseriformes > Anseranatidae > Anseranas > Anseranas semipalmata. Next base: position 569,263 of record VXAA01002705.1, on the reverse strand, counting down.
ACCCACACCACCTGCAGCGGAGGCAGCCGTCAGCCCGCGAGCACCCACACAGCTTGCGTCGGGCACTGCCTGTGCGGCCGAGGGGTACAGGGGTGGGGAGGAGGTGATGCCCCGGATTTAGGCAGCTGGGTGAGCTGGATCACCCGGCCAGCTGCCGGGCACGCGCTGTGCCCCATCCCCTGCCAGGGAGGGGATGCCACAAGGCTGCCGGCCCCAGTGAGCCCAGGGCTACGGCATGCCTGCGCCCAGGCAGCGCCGGCACGGAGCCCTCTTACCTTCCCGGAGGTTTTCACCCCTTTCCACAGGCTGAAGTAGACGATGGTGAAGATGAGGAAGAGGCACAGGAGCAGCTGCCAGCGGATCCCCCCCACGTCGTACAGACCGCCAGACTTCTGGATCTCCAGGACCTTCCTCCTGTGGCCAGGCAGGGTCTCAGGTGCTGCTGGCTCTGCACGTGGGCGCGCTGGCAGCAGGCAGGCAGCCCCACAGCCCCCTCTGCCCCAGGGCACCCCAAGGGCATCCCCACGCGATGGCCATGGGTGGTAGCACACCTGCTGCACCCTGGTCCTGGTCCCCATGCAGCAGAGCCGAGTGCCTCCACGGGGACGTGCCCCAGCTCAAACCCATCATCCGCATATGGGCACTTACGTATAAAACTCTTCGGCAGGGGACCTGGAGAAGTTGGTCCAACTCACATTGCTCCTCCCAAAGTAGTTGGTGCAGTTGGGCGTGTTCCAGGGGTTGTCGCAGCTCGCCCAGGGCAGGGTGCCCGAGAAGGACGAGTAGAAGTAATAGAGAGCCCAGGCGATGATGGTGTTGTAGTAGAAGGAGACGTACAGGCCAATGATGCAGATGGCAAAGCCGATGCCTGGGGAGAGAGGCGGACAGGCTCCCGCAGCCCGGGCCGGCCGAGCCGCTCCCTGCGCCTGGGACAGCCCCAGGCTGGCCCCGCGCCGTCTGCGCGGCCGAGTCGCTCACCTTTGAAGATGGGGCAGATGCGCCTCCAGATGGGGATGGCGCCCGTCCTGTGGAACTGCCCCAGGGCCAGCTCCATGTAGAAGAGGGGCACCCCTCCGAAAACAGCCATCAGTGTGTACGGGATGAGAAAGGCTCCTGCGGGGCGAGGAGCAGAGCAGGGTGAGCACCGCAGCCCCGCGCCGGCCAGCGAGTGCGCACAGGGACGTGTCTCAGAGGAGCGTGGGCGAGCGGTTCGGATGCGCGCCTCTCAGAGGCTTTGCAAACCGGCTGGGACGCCCCGCAGGGAGCAGCTCGCGGAGGGGAGCGGGGACGGCGGGTCGCTCCGTGGTGCAGCACGGGCCGGCGGGGCGCAGGGGATGGGGCACCACGTGCCTCTCAGATCTCGAGGGGTTTTGGAGAAAATCCCCCCAAATCCCTCCCAAATGAATATGCATTGTTACCCCAAGATACAAGTAATTAACGCTGTAATCTGCATTATTCATACCAACGCCATCTTTACCAGGGCTGCGCTTGCACCCAGTGGACTTTTTGGAGCTGGAGCTGCTCTCTGCGCTCGTCAGCAGAGCCCAGCTGGGATTAGTTAATTTAACCCCCACGGCTCCTCTCTCCGGGAGCCTCCGCGTGCTGGGGCGGCTCAGGGCTGTGTCCCCACACCCTCCGCAGCCCCCCCATTCTGGCAGGGCACTGCCTGGGGCTCTGGGAGCATCCCCAGCAGGCGCCTGAGCCCAGCCGGGCCGGGGTGAGCTGCTCTGCCCTGCCTGGGCACCGGCCTCCCCTGGGGGTGCTGCTCCAGCCTCACCTTCCCGGGTGCTTAGGGAAAACCTCTGCTCCCGCCGCACCACGGAGTGGCTGAAGTTTGCTCCCGGCCCCACAGGAGCACATCACCAATAACTGCTTCTGTGGGGGCACCTGGGATGCACACTGTAGCCTTGAGTGTGGTGCTAATTATCTCCTTCTAGTTTTCCCAAGCGCAAGAGGATGTTACCCAGATGCCGACTTTAGCAATTAAATCCACTGTGCTTTTGCGAATAGCACAAAATTTTCATTCCTCATTTATAATCTCTATGCAAGAGGTTTTGTTTTTGTTATTATTATTCTAGTCTATTTAAAACAATCTGTTTAGTTGTCATTTACTCAAAGTTTTTCCTACATGGAACCTTTGTACCTAAACTTTCTGCTAGCACTCACAGAGGGAACACCACGCTTGCTGCGTGGGGCTGTGTGCTCGCGAAGCCGGGGCTCACACCAGGGTCCAGCCCCGCCGGCTGCACAGCTCAGACCGGGGATGTTAACGGGGTCATTTTAAAGCAGCAGCTGCCAGAAGGGTTGCTTGCACCAGGTCACAAGATCAGCAAGTGCACGAACCTCCCACCCCAAATTTATGGCTTAATCAGTCTGGACCAGGTCGGTTTGCTCTCGCTGACCCTGGCACTGAGAAGCGCGCGGTGCCCGCAGCCATCCCTCAGCCGGGAGCCAACACCTCCGATCCCACTGGGAAGGGCATGAATGGCACCAGGAAAGGGGTGAATGGAGGAGGTTTTGAAGGGAGAAAGACACAGAGCAGAAAGGAGACAGATGCGAGAAGTTGGGTCGGTCTCTGAGCTGCTCTCTCCGAAGAGGAACAGCTAGAGACAAACAAAGAAAAGAAGCAGCAAGTTTTCAGCATCCAAAAGAGGAGAGACAGATTTCTTTTCCCAAAAGCAGACGTAAGCAACCCTAGCAGCATCCTTACCCCCTCCGTTTTGGTAGCAGATGTAAGGGAACCGCCACACGTTGCCCAGATCGACAGCAAATCCAACGACCGAGAGGAGGAAATCCATTTTTTTGCTCCACTTGTCCCGGGGGTGCGCTGGGGGCGCGGGGCCGGCCCCGGGACCCCCGTCGTGCCGGGAGGGGCTGGTGGGTGCCGGGTAAGGCTGCTCCCCCATGCTGCCGCCCAGGCGAGCCCTGCAGGACTCGGGGCTGAGCAACTTGGGGAAGGGAAGGATTTTTCCGTGGCTGATGACAGCTCCGAGGAGGGGAGGGTCAGGCTGCCTGCGCGTCCCCACCTCCAGCTGGAAACCCACGGCACCGGAGCGCCGGGAGAGGAACCCGTCCTTTGATCAGAGGCAGGAGGGGGTGGAGGGAGCGGGATCTGGCCCCACTGCACCCATCCCCATCCCCGTCCCCTCTGCTCCCCACGTCTGCACCCAGAGGGGCACATTTTGCTGGTGGGGTGGGTTTAGCGACGTGGTGACGGCGTTTGCACACCAATGTGGCGTTAAGAGGTGGTGGCTTGGTTCTGTGCCCTTTCCTCCTGACGACTAGTTATTTCCCTGTCCTTGGTGTATTTTGCGATTGCAGCTCTGTGAATGGTGACACCGGCCCGCCCAAGGTCGCAGCTTGTGCTCGCAGCAGCAGGCGCGGGGCACGAGCTCCCGCGGGCCGGAGGCGTCTCCGTGTGCTGCCGGGGTCAGCGCGGAGCCGCTGCTCCCAGCTGTCCCGCATCGCGCCGCGGACGTGCCGCCTCTTCACGCGGCACGGGGCTGCGCGTGGTTGCAATTGGACCACTTGAAAGTGAAATAACTTGCAGCTCAAATGCTATCAGGGAGAGGATGGCAGGGTACCAAAAGGTGTCACTCTCTTCTGTTTGACAGTTTAACAGCAAATTTCATTGCAAATGAAACGTGTCCGTGTGCGCTTACAGCCCAGCACCTTGCCCTGGCCGCAGCGCGGGGCTGGTGCAGAACAAGCCCTTGCATGGGGCTGTGGGCGCTCCCAGGGCCCCCGCGCTCCAGCCCCGGCTTTTCCAGGCACCCCTCGTCTGTAATGAAAAGAAACTACAAAAGAGATCAAAACGGGAAACGCGGCTCTTAGGGGCACGAGTAGCGGGTTGCTGTGACGACGTGACGCCAGCCGCCTGCCGCGGGAGACCTCTGGACACTGTTAACGCTGCAGGCACACGCACGGGGACCCGTTAGAAATGTCCAGTTTAAAAAAAACTTTTTTTTTTTCTTTTTTGACACACCTGGCCCTGGCTGCCCCGGCTGTCGGGCCAGAGCAGCTCGGGGTGCCAATGCTCATCCCAGTGCTCTTGGTGGCTGTGCCTCGGCAGGTTTAATGTCCGGGTGCGGCGGCACAGCTCGGCCAGGGGACAGCCCCCTCCAGCTCGCCTGAGCATGAAAGCCCCGGGCAGGGGAGGTTTCCTCTCCCAGTTGGACACCCCTTGTCCCCCAAAGGACAGGTGAGCCGCGATGCCCCCCGTAGCGTTATTGATCCACTGCCAGCCTGCGATTGATGCCCACGCGCGGTGGCTGCTGCTCGGCACGGCAGCTGCCGTCCTGGCTCAGGGAACACGACATCCTTCTGTCTTTTACCACCTCTCATTTGAAAATGCAACAATTTTCTGACCGAGGGGTTCACGAGGAGGGGGTGGGAGCAGCTCCCTGCACCCACATCCCTGAGAGCCCAGGGGTTTGGCTGGAGGTGGCAGGCTGGTCCCCCACTGGTCCCTGTGCTGGGGTGCAGTGAGCAGAGGTTTTGGGGTGCGCCCAGGGCTGAGCCTCCCCTCAAGGAGCCCACGAGCACGTGGCTCCATGAGGCTCTGCCGGAGGCTCTCGCAGCCAAGGCTCAGCGCACAGGTGAGAGCCAATTAATCCCCTAGGGGTTTATATGGGATTTGTGTCACTCCTGGGCTTTTGCAAAGCTGTGAATTTCAACGGCAGTCCTTATAATGCGGGTGTGGAAACTAAATCCATCAGAAATTAAAGCAAGGACTGCACATAACTGCCAGGGTGCTGCGGGTGGCTGGCAGAGAGGCTTTTGTGACTTCCCCAGGGATGAAGGTGAGAAATCCCCTTTGCAGTCTGAGCAGTGTGCTGGGGAAGCATGGTTTAATCCCACTGGGCTGAGGACAATCTTCAGGGCATAAGTGACAGCAGAGTGACAGCTGGTGCCATAGTAACTGCAAAAAAAAAAAATAACAGCTCTTTTTCTGCTCGTTTTCTGCAGCTGACCCTTCTTTTCTCCAGGTAGTTTCAGTGCGAGGCCTCAGCGTACCGCAGCACAGACCGGCACCAGTTTCCCAACACGCTTGTTCCGTGCCATCGGTGCGATGCCGATGCTCCGCTCCGGCAGCCCCCATCCCCGCCAGATCCCCTGGGGTGCTCCCGGCCGAATGAGCCGTGAATGCACCCAGCGTCCCCCTCCCAGCTCCCCCCGTCCCCACCTGCCCCCGGGGGCACCCGATCACCCGCCGATGCGGCTGCCTCCCCTCTGGCCTCTCTGGGCCAGGCTGCTGCTGTCAAGTCAATGAGGAGCGAACTTTGAGATCTCAATTGCTTTTAGGAGCTGCAAGCTGGAAAACCTATTGGCGTGTTCAGGCTGCTGGAGACAGGAAGAGGGTGGAGGGAGAGGTGTCTTCGGCAGGTGGGTTTCGTGGCCCAGGGTCCGCTCGGCGTCCTGGCTCTGGGACCCCTGGTGCTGCGGCACAGACGGGTTTTCCCCAGAGCTTTCTTTACACCGGTCACAGTTGCCTCATCCCGGTGTCAGTGGCTGCGTGTGCTGCTCCGGCCTGGCTCGCTGTCCGCACCGCGTGTGGCCGTGTGTGCTGATCAGCGCCACACCAGATGCGGGCTTCTGCCCAAAACACTGTTATTTTGCCCATTGTAGCCAAATATTTTTGTCCATCATCTGACATTTAATTAGAGGCATTTCAACAGAGAAGGCTAGGGACAGCACATGGCATGAGAAACAACGCACAGCTGGCTGCTTTCCTGGAGTGCTGGACCCGAGCTTTCACCCGGTCCATGAAGAGCAGGGGGCGGCCGGGGGGAGGACTCTGCGCTTCGCCCACTGCCGCTCGCTCTGGGGGCCGCTGCTCCCTGGGCAAGCCCTCGCGTTGTCTGAATTCCTGCGGCACCACGCTCAGACGTACCCTGTGCGCTCCCTGAATGCGCTTACTTCCACATTTTCCTGTTGTTTTCTTCACTCAAAGCACAAATCACTTTAGATTTAAAATGTACAGTTTAAATTTAGTTCAAATCAGATTTAAATTTGAATTTCCATCGAGTTGGATGATGTTTCTAAACAGTATGATTATCTGATTAGCAGATTGCTTTTATCCTACCTGCTCATCCATGCAATGAAATGCAGAGAAGTGAATTGTGGTCTTAAAACAACTATTCTGTTTAAGCCGCAGAGGCAGCAGTGGGAAGTTTAATTTAATTAGCATGATACTCAGAGATGTAAGTTAATCACATTAAGTATAGATCAACGTGCTCTTGTTTAAGCTCTCCAGACTTCAGAAAACAGGGGCCTCTTGCATCCCACCTGTCTGTAATCCAGTGAGAAGCAGCATTTTCCAGGGAAAAGAAACCAGCAGAACTTACAGAGATCTGGTCCCTGTGCTCGTTTCAGTGGATTTCTCCCCAAAGGAAGGTAATAAAATAGTAGTAGCTGCTGCCCCCTGCATAGCACCATTGTTCCAGGGGAGGAAGAAGTGGGGCAAAAAGGAAAACAGCATTTATAATGAGCCGAGGTACAGAGGAGAGCAGCCACTTGCATAATGTGTGCGTGCTTGTACATGTCATGCATGCAGATGTGACTTTTGCCTTTCACCACCTCAAGGACCTGAAGCAACATAAGTTAGTCCCCCTCTTTATCACGGGATAAGAACTTTCTGGAAGCAGGACGTCCCATGGCAGTGCCACCAGAGACCCCTGTGAGCGCTGTGCATGGCGGTGGTGGGCTCGCTGCTGACAGCGGTGCTCGCGCTGTGGGCGCAGAGGAGCGGTCCTGCTGCCTGTCTGGGGCCTTTGCAAAGCCACTTGAAATCACTTTTTGTCCCCCTCAGGTGGCCTAAGCATTGCTTTACTTGGTACGTGGTCCCATAGAAGTGCCAGCACCACCATCCATGTGAACCCGCGACAGTGATGGAAGCCCTCCAGGAGCCATCACCCTGATGAAGCACTTCTGTCCTCATGCAAAGGTGCCTGATGTTACCTGGCAAATGGTGAAGCAACGATTGCCTGAGGACAGCAGCACGAAGGCTGTGGCACTGACAGGCCCTCGCTTCTAAGCAGGCGCTGGTGAGCAGCTGTGGTGCAGGGGGGGAGTGGTGCGGAGGGAGCAGCGAAACCAGCTGGAGAGGCTGGTGGCCACTAATTCTTCTACACCTGCAGAAGAGACATGCGGCTTTCTCTGTGCAGGTACAAAGGGAGTCCTTTGTTAAAACTATAAAGCGAGTGCAGGCTCAGACCACCTCAGCTGCTATGGACCCTTCCCCAGAGATGACATTTCTCCAGTGACATAAATGTGTCTGCAGCGCACCATGGGAAGAGATGGGTCCTCTCTGGGCTGCTTCAGCATGTGAGGAACACAGCACAGCCAGGGTTAGTTAGCCTGGAGCGCTGCAGAGAGATTGACAGGACTGAAGATTGTACAGAACCAGCACGGCTCATTAGCAGGAACCGAGATGATCTTCTTGCTCCTCTGGGCTTCCCCCTGCCAGCGCTCTCCTGCACTGTGCAGGCTGTGTGTTTGAGTCAGGCTCACGGGCTCGAGAAGCTCTGCAGAGATCAGAGCCGTGTGAGGCGCCCAGCGTGACATGGCCGTGCTGCGCCCTGCTCCTCGGGAACCTGGCACCTTTCCTGTTTGGGCACCGGGTGTTTATGCAGAGCCGGGGCGCTACTCTGCCCCAGCGACAGCTCAGGGTCAGAGGCGTCGGTAGGCTGCCTCTGCCCTGGGTAATTTGATTCACTGTTGATATCCGATGGCGCTCCTACATGGTGTTTTATGAGGCTGTGATGCCTTCATTATGATCATTTATTAGCCTGTCTTAATTGCCTGTTCAACACTGTAGGACCTATGGTCATAAATAAATGACAGGCAGGATGGCAGAGCAGCAAAGCTACGCACGAACTGGCCAATGCTGAACACAACCTGCGCTCCTTCCTGGATACCAGCACACAGCCGCACGGGGTCTGGGCTGCTGGCTACAGGAGCCAGAAACCAGCCTGGGGCCAAATCCTGTGCAGGGCTGCACAGCTCCTGTGGATGGGCCCTGGTGCTGTGATACAAAGAGCCCGCTCTGTCCCCAGCTGGATGGTGAAGGTGGAACATGCACAGAAGAAAGACACCTTAAAAAAAAGAACATTTATTTCACTTTATTTCACTGACAAGAGTGTTTGCGCAATCAGCACAAAGTCACTGTTTTGACACCCACTTCTTTCCCCATGGAGCACTCGGCTGGGCTCAGCTGAGACCTGAAAAGCCCTGGGCTGCTGCTTCCTTGCACCTTCGGCCCTCATCGCGCAGCCCTTCCAGCGGCAGGGGAGCCCACCTGCTCCCACCTCTCACGCACAGCCCCCGTGCTGGAGGTTGCTTGGTGAAACAGATGCAATGGTGCCATCTTGTGACACCAGGCAGCCGGGGCTCGCTGCTCTGGGGGTCTGCAGCGGGCGGTTGTGGGGGAGCAGAACTGCAGCTGGACAGACAAACCAGGTGTGAAATCCGTGATGTGGCAGGTCAGGTCCTGCGCCACGTGCAGGAGGTCTGTCCTGGAGGCCAGGGGGCTGAGAACAGCATCCCGAAGGTGCTGTCAAAAACCAGTGACCGCTAACGGGAGTCCTTCCTGTCCCAGTCCCAGCCCCTTCCAGGGATCCCTCGGGACTGACAGCCACCCCTCAGCAGGCCAGCCCTGTTGCTGCAGTTCAGTAACATCTGCACTGTCACCACCTTTGTTAACAGGGCATTTAGCAAGCAAATAAACAGTGATAAGCAAATAACATACAAGGAAATAGGTTTCCTCTATGATCGGTATTGCACAGATATTCTCCTGGTGCCTGTGCAAAAGGCAAACTACAGGAGAGGATGAATTCCGAGTTACCCTGAGCCCAGAGCTTCCTTGTTCTCCTTGCAGAACAGCACCCTGATGCAGAACAGGCTGGAGCCATGGGGATGGGTGGTTCCTGCTGTCTTCAGGGCCATCGGGGATCTGCAGGTACAGCATGGAGTGAAACCCCGCTGCTCCGACGCACAGCAAATGCAGCCCAGCTCCCAGTGCAGCAAAGAAGCCGTGCCCAGGGGGAGCTGGCCTGGCCTGGGGGCACGGCGGCAGCAATTTGTAGCAGGCTGGGACCTGTCCCTGCTGCCAGCACCCGAATCCAGCCCCTTTCCAAGCGAGGACACCGAGGCCCGTCTGCGGCTGTGTTGCTGGCGGCAGCCGCGTGCCTGTGTGCAGCGGGGCCAGGCGCAGCTGCCCTGGCGCTAATGTGGTTTGTAGTTATTGGAAACTGGACTGCTAAGGAACCAGGATCCTGTTTCTATGGAAATGTCCTGGAACATCAAATGAGGGAACAGAAAAACAGAAAAATATGTTAATGAGAGCTGCGAGGCAGGGCTTTCTCTGAAGTGTTTGTGATTTTGATACCAGGCATCTCTGGGTCTCCTGTGAATAGGTCTTTTCAGCTCATTATCGCCTTCCTGGTGCAGAAAAGCCAACAGGAGTGTGACGGGTTGGCACAGCTCTGCGTGGCTGCGCTGGGAGAAGACTTTGTCACTTCGTACTGCTGTGCACCTTCCAGCGCTCCTTCATGCCCATGAGACATGGGACACATCCCGGCGGGCTGCCCCATGCACGGGGCGCACCAGGGCTTGCTGCGCTGGGGCCCACACCTGTCCCCATGTCACCCAGCCCCGCAGGTTGCCAGCCCCAGGCTGCTCGGGGCACGTCGACCCTGGGTCCTGGGTGGTGCTGGCGGTGCCTGGTCTGGGGGGTTCCCAGCTGGGGGTTGCCTGGTGATGGTGAACCCCTGGTAGCTGCAGGAACGGGGCCCGGCTGGGGTCACCCCACTGAGGGGATGCACCTGGTTGTGGCCCCATCTAAGGGAACGGGGTCTGGCTGCAGTCCCCACTGGGAGGACAAACCTGGCTGTGGTCCCAGCTGAGGGGACGAGCCCAGCTGTGGTTCCCACTGAGGGGCTGGGGACTGTTTCGGGTCGTCCCATTGAGGGGATGAGCCCGGTTGTGCCCCCGCTGAGGGCACGGCTCCCGGTTGTGGCACCCACCGAGAGGACGGGGTCCGGCGGCGCCCCCGCTGAGGGGCCGGGGGCCGTTTGGGGTCGCCCCATTGAGGGCACGAGCCC
>VXAA01002705.1:506098-550221 GCA_013399115.1 Anseranas semipalmata | reverse complement strand
TTGAGACTTGTTAAACAATATCCGATCTGGTTAGCAGCATGGCCCCGTGATCAGTTGCATCCCTTCAGCTGCTGGGAGGTGCACCAAGGCAGGAGCACGGCCCTAGGACTGAGAACTGCCCGGTGTGGCCAAGAAGGTACATTTTATGTCGGCGTGTGAGCCGTTTCCTAGTAGATCAGATGGCTATGAGAGAGAAGTGCCAGAGGCAGCACGGCCAGCCGCAGCGAGGGCAGCGAGCCGGCTGGGTGAGGCAGCTCGACCTGCTGGGAGCAGCTGACTTCGAGGAGAGCCGGGGGCCGCGGGGGCATGCGGCTGTGCCTCCCTGCCGGGCTGCGCTGCGGGCTCGGAGCGGGGCCTGGGGCTGAGCAGAGCTTCAAAAGGAGGAATTGAAGCTTGCGTGAGGATTACAGCTGCCTGCTTTCCATGGTGCTCAGCGCTCAGCGACTGGTATGAAGGGTAAAACTGCGCTCCAGGCATAATGAAATAAGGGGCTCGCCAACCTCGCCTGGCCATGTCTTGCCAGAAGATGCTGTGATAAAATAGGGATGGCTGCAGTTTTTGGTCATTTGTCACAAGAAGACACAGAGGTAGAGGGAGCCTTTGTGGGGGTATCTGGAAGCTGAGCCCCCCGTTGCGGCTGGAGCCAGTGCTCCCCGCACAGCGTCGGGGCGCTGGGGCTGCGGGAGCTGTTGCGTGCCGTGCCCCGGTGAGCCTCCCGGCGCCGCAAGCCGCCTCCAGCCCCACGGCGTGTGGGTGCGTTACCTGATGCCCTGCTCCCTGTGGAGTGCCAAAAGCGTTTGTGCTGCGCTGTTACTGTCTCAGCATCCCAGCCCTGCTCTTCGCAGTCTCCCCGCATGCACAGACTCATCCCCCTCAAATTTAAATGGTGCATAAACATTTACCGTCCCCATCTCGGTTGTGTTCCCTGCTGCAAGTTCCTGACTCATTGTCAGCTCATTGGAGCTGCTGGGGATGCAGGTGAAATCGCCGTGAGCCCTGCTCCCTCCTGGGTTCACCAGCAGGCTCTGTTTGTCGCCCAGCACCTCGGAGCAGAGCAGCCCCGGGAGCTGACCTGTTTGCTTTGACATGTGGACAGACTTCTGGCTTTAGATATGACTTTTTCTTAATCCATATTCATAAAAGGGCTTCCTTTATTGAACCGTCAGCTGTGCATAACTGACCTTGATTATATCTTCCAAAGGAGTTTAATTCCCCAAATGATGCCATTAAAGGTCTCATGCATGCAAGGTTTCCTTGGCCAAGTCTTGACCTGCTGTTTTTTCTCTTTTCTGTGCCTCTAGAGAGAACATCTTGATAAGCAGGGCCTCTCTTACGCCCACATCTCTGCACTGTGAACCCTTTCCCCTGCATTTTCTGAAACCAAAGAGTGAAAAGCAGGATGTTTGAGAGGCAGTAGAAGATGAGATCCAGGCATGCTGGCAGCTCTGTATTTAAAAGGAAAAACTGTTAGGAACTGAGCATTTAAGGACCAAACACTCAGCTGGACTTTTGCTGATTTCAGCAGGATCAGGGAGGGTGGTGGCTGGGGATGGAAGTCGCCCCCGCTCAGAGCGCGATCGGACTGGCGGCAGGAGGCATGGCAGCCTGCTTACCTAGCAGGTCTGACCTTCCATCTTCTGTCTGCAAAAATTATGCTCCTAATTTATGTAGGTTACCATTTATTTTCTTCCCCTAATTATGCCCCTGATGTACAACCTACATGACAGCTTCCTTTTGATTAAGTCAGCTGAAATGAGTGCCTGTAATGTGTCATGAGCAATGCTTGGAGGGCAGCGCTGATTGCATTGCCATGCAGACAGCATTCCTGGTCACATCTGGCACCAGGTGATCGCTGGCTTTGGCACTGACAAATAGTTATGGGTCATTTGGAACAGCTATGTGACATGAAATTTGTCAAATCCACATACAGTGAGAACAATACCATAAAAGCATTAAATATGAGATTTGGTTACCCTTATTAAGATGCCTTTTATCTCAATAATGCTTGATTCCCGCAGTTGACTCTCTGCTCATTGTTTTCCTACTTTGAAGTTTCTCAAAACCAAAGCATCCTTTTGTTATTTCCTGACTTTTTGAATTAACCTGTGATGCTTGGCAAGCAAAGATGCAGTGATTCTCCGTGGGACCTCTTGTGCTGTTGGAGGTGATCAGAGAAGTCAATGAGCTGAGGTTTCCTTACGGACATGACCATGGCCGTGCTGGTGGCCCGGTCCCTGCCCCGCTTCCCCGTGCGGGCATGCACTGCTCTTCCCTCCTTCGCAGAGCGTCTTGTGCCCACTCCGCCACCGGTCTCCTCTCTCTGGCCTGAGGGTGAAATTTCACAATTTCTCTAACCGGACCTCTGTTCAACAGGTGAAGCAGATCATGGAGGAAGCGGTGACAAGGAAGTTCGTGCATGAGGACAGCAGCCACATCATCTCCTTCTGTGGTGAGTGTCCAGCGGTGGGATGCCGGCGTGACCTGGGGGCTGGAGCACCCTCCTCGCGCGGGGTGTTCCTGCCTCGCGGTGGGGCTGTGGTGCGAGCGCTTCCTGGGGACGTCCCCGGGCGGGGAGGTGGCTGGTGCCAGAGGATGAGCTGTTCTGGCAGCAGGCTGGGTCCCTGAGGCCTTCGCTCTGTGCCCAAAATAGGTCGAGACGTGTCAGAAGGATGTTGGCAGTGTATACAGTTACTTAAGAAATACTAGAAATAATCTTGATTTTTTTAAAGCCCCTTGAGAATCAATTCAACAGAGGTCTATAAAGTCCAAATATTCCTTTGCTATTGTGGAATAGGAGTTTATGGAAAGGAGGCTGAAGCCTTATTCAGTCTGTCTGAATGCAGGAACAGAGAGGCTAGAGGCTATTAAAGCATCTTAAATGAAGTTTGTGGAAGATGTGCTCTGATACTTTGCTGGTTTGGGGCTTGCTTTCTGGCAGCTATGCTTTTCACTTAACTGGTGCTTTTTCCACCTATTTTTTTACTGGTGTGACAATTTTGTAAGTGTGGAAGTGTTTCAGAATTAATTCATCAAAATCCTGGCAAAGCGTTTGTTTGAAAGCCTCCCTGGAGAGCAGTTGGCTTTTGCTGGCGATACGTGCCGGGTGGGCTCCGCGCGAGGACGGTGGAGTGGAGGCGCTGAGCGGGAGTCTTCGTATCTCCAAGGATGCTGGAGCCGAGCGCAGCCTTGCTGCTGGTGCCGTGAGCTGATCCTGGCTGCAGCGTGCTCTGTGGCTCTGTGCCCTCTGCAGAGCTCGCCGGGGTGCGTCCCCCAGCTCCCCGGAGCAGCACGATCCGTGCAGCCCCGGTGCGGCGCGGTGACGCCACGCGGCTGGTGCGCTCGCTTGGCAGCGGTGCCCGGCGTCCCTCCCAGCAGCTGCTCAGCTCCGGAGGAGGTTTCCTGGGGCTGGACCAAGCCACAGAGCTGTGCTAATGGCCCAGTGCATCGGCTCCTCGTCTCTCCTCTGATGGAGGAAAACAGGGTTTTACCCTTCTGAGAAGATCACTGCTGATCGTCAGGGGAGACTGCAATCAAGGTGGCAAAATTAGGTTGTTTCTATTGTTCTGGCCCTTCTGTACAGCTTCGGTCACCGTTCAAACCGGAGAGTAAGTGTCTGCCTGCCTTGGGCACGGGTAATGCCCCAGGTGGAGCAGCTTGTTGAGCAACGTCAGTCGTTCGGTCTGCCAAGAGCTGCCAGGCACAGTGCTTGCAGAAGGGGGGAAACCTGGCTGGTGGATGGGGCGGGTGGTTGATGAATTCCAAACCTATGCAGAAACCAATTAGTCTTACTCTGTTGATAACAGGGGAAGCACTTCAGGCTATTGGACGAGTGAGTTTGTTGTGGCCCAGGGAGCCCTGGGCCTGGAAGCAGCCCCTCTGTGCTAGGTGCGGTGTGGATAAGGAAATTTCTCAGCCTCTTGGAGGTACAGGTAGGAGGGAGCTGGAGCCAGATGGGGGGCTTCAAACAAACACAGGGACAGCATTAATCAGACACACGAGCTGTGCTGTCTGTGCACCAGCAGCACTGTCAGTGTCGAGTGTTTACCCACTCACCCAGAGCTTGAGAGTGTGCTTTGGCAAGGTGCCTGGTGCCCTCCACCTGCCTCCATCTCCTCACTAGCAGCTGTGAGCGGTGGATGCTGGTTTGGGGAGACAACAGCGACCTCTGCAGAAGAAGAGCAAGTCCCCTGCTGTCTTCCGACCTGGCAGTTGGCTTGCACAATGGTGGTTTTCCCAGGTGCCTTTGCTTTTGAATCTATTTATGGTCCCTTCCCTTGGCAGCAGTAACAGAGCAGCCGTCGCGTTGCAATGGATGGTTCTGCCGGAGCTGCCGCCAGACACAGCGGTTCTCCCTCCAGGTGCCGCCCTCGGGGCGGTGTGGATGCGAAAGCTGCCGCTGTGGGTCACTGACAGCACGGGGCTGGTGGTGGAAGGAGATTGCTGAAGGTGGCTTGCCGAGTGCTGGTGACCATGCTAACTGTCTTATCCTGTTGTGCCTCCCCTCCTGCGTGTGTGAGATGAGGCTTCATCCATCAGAATTGGTAGAATTGCCCTCTTTGGGATGCTCCCTGATTTCCTACACCGGACTCGCAATGGAAATAGGTAGGGTTCCCTCTGCCTGCTGGCTCGCAGGGCTGCTGACAAACCTTTCCTGGTTTTTGAAGAGAAGCAGTGTTAAAGGAGGGAGGCTGGCTGTCCCCTGCGAACGGTACGGCTGGCAGGGACCTGAGAGAGACCACTGCCACGTGCTGGGACAGGAGCTAGCAGGGTCCTTGGCTGAGCAAGTTTCTTTAAAGGGCAAAGTGTGAAGCCCAGGCTTTCTCAAAGCAAGAAACTCCCGTCCTGTGGCTCAGCCCTGGGCCTGCAGCTGCCGGGGAACCTCTCTGGTGCAGGGCCTACGGGTAAAGGCTGCCGTGATGTCGGGTCAGAGAACACTGGGGCTGGAGGGGACCTCTCGAGGTGTCTGGTGCAGCCCCTTGCTGCGCAGGGCCAGTTTGAAGGGCAGATCAGGTTGCTCAGGGTCCATTGAGTTCTGACCATTTCTAAGGGTGGAGATCCCACTCCTCTCCATGGCTCCTACGCAGGGCAAACACTTCCATGTGAAAGGATGCCAAGGGAGCTGAAACTGCTGCTCAGCACCAACGCCGCGAGCCCTGGCTTCCAGGTACGGGGGGGCAGCCTGTGCCCGTTCGGCGCCTGGTCTGCTTGCTGTGACTGTCACCTCTCCGAGAGATGCCTGCTGAGCCACAGTCAGCTGCGCTTCCAGCGCGCCCATGCTGGGGCCATGTGGCTGCTGCTGAGCAAATGCTGCAGGCAGCGTGTGGAGGGGGAGCAGCCCTCCTCAATTTACAAATAGCTGAAGGGCAGCTTGCTAATTTGGAGGCTGGGAAGAAAATGACAGAAGTGATGACAGCTAGCTTTTGGAGGAGTTGCTCTGATATGACTAGTGTAGCACTGTTGCCACTGAATAAGACTGGAGCATCCACAGACATATGCACAAAAGAGAAAGAAGCTGCGAGGTCTCCTTTTCTGCTTTGGAGAGCAAAGAGGCTGCCTTCTTCCTTTTTTCCAAGGCTCCTGGATGGAATACATGCAGGCGCTTGTCTCGGGCCTGTGTGCCTTTGTGCACTGTCGACTGAATGGCATCGAAAGAGCAGAACAGACTTCAAGGTGTGACTCATTCTCTGCTTTTCTGTACAGCACGAGGCTTCGCAGCCTGGAATTATTTATAGCCTCCTGCGACACGGAGCTGAGGCATCCAGGCACGAAGGACTCGTTGGTTCCTTCTGGCTTCTTAATGATGCCACTGCACTTTCACTGGCTTCTGGTCTCTACACCTAGTCCATCTGCTGCCGCTCTCTAATTTGGATGGTATGTGCACCTTCCTCAGTGCTGCAGCTCTCCGTGTGCCGGGTGAGCTTATAAATAACCTCCTCTGCTGACAGGCAGAGCGTGCTGCAAGCCTGGCTCTGGCTAGGCAGAGCTGCCCTTTTCTCTGGGGAAAGCTGCCTTCCTCGCGGAGCCCTCCTCATCCTCCTGGTCCTCTGCGTAGCCACTCTACCGCAAACCCCTCCCGATGAAACCAGTGGTCTGGCAGGAAAGGGCAGCTGGGGGCAGACAAACGCGAGTTGGCAGCTGTCACGTTCGCGCTGCCTTGGGAGGCTGATGGAGCGCCGGCGGCAGGGCTGGGGGCCTGCCCGTGCCGCGGGGCTGCTTGTCAGCGTCAGTGCTAAGGTTGCCTCTGTGCGCAGCCGCTGAGTGGTTTGAATCGGGCCAGGTCAGTGCGTGCCCAGGATCTCGGAAATCTCTTTAGTCTCTTGCCAGGAATAAAGCTCCCACCTTGCCTGGGTGCAGCTGGACAGGCCCCCCGCACCGTGTATTCTCTGCTGTAGATTTGCCTTTAGGGATGGGCAGAGTGTACGTTTGTAGTGCTGACAGGAAGTAAATTATGAACTGGGCTCAAAAAAATCATAAGGTCAAAAAAGGAAATACCATTACCCCTGTATTTAGTGTGCACAAGGTGCACTTAGTTTGTGTGCTCAAGCTTCTGAGCCCTTGGGAGAGCACAGGGAGAGATTTTCCTATGTAGATGGCATTCATGTGTAGTTTTGCCAGCAGGAGTAGTGTTTGGAGAGGTTTGGGACACGGCGTTGAGGACGGGTGCTGATGGCTGCTCCGTCCTGCTGGAGCGTGCGGGGAAGCTTTTCTTCACTCGGGGTTTTCTCCTGCGTGCTGCTCCCCAGCTGACAGCAGCGAGCGGTGCGTTGGCCGTGACGTGAGCAAAGCAATCTGCTGGCTTTCCCAGCTGGAAATTCAGAGCAGAACTGACCGCGCATCAGGCAGGTGGTGCCAAGCAGGCTCTCGCCCAGGGGCTGCAGGGCAGCCCAGGGCCCCAGCCCTTGCCTGGGTGTTTTCTCGCAGCCCTGTGTTTGTGTTTGGGGCTGCTGGCTCCTGGCTCGTCCTCATATGGCACCCTGGGGGCTGGCAGAGGGGTGCCTGCTTCACTAAGGCACCTCGCTGGGCAGCAGAGGCAGGGAGACCTCGGGCTCGCTTGCCCGACTTCTCTCTCTGCTGTACGAGCATGGGTGCAAGGCACAGAAGGGCTTTTCGGGCTCGTTGCCTTGCTGCCCTCCTGTTACCACGTGCAACTGGCAGAAAACTGGTCCCTGATAAGTTGCTGATAGGCAGCAGAGTGGAATTGACAGCTGAAGGCTTGGCAGAGCTGGGAGCTCTTTGACCGTGTCCGGCAGCCGCGGCACCCAGCTGCGCAAGGTGAGGGTTGGAGCCCGGCCAGGCTGGCGTCTGCTGCGGACACCTGCGCGAGGAGCTGGAGATGCCTGCTTGAGAACGGGGAGATCCTGGAAGACACAAACGGGAGAAGGGGGGTGATGGTGCACGACCCAGCAAGGCTGAAGTCCGGCTCTGTAGGCAGAGAACTGACGTGGGCAGCGTGGCTCTTGGTTCTCGCCCTCGGTTCAGTCTTGGCGGAGAGGGAGGACTTCTCCCCAGGTTACGAAGGTTGTTCAGCTTGTTCAGCTGCATGTCAGCATAACCTTACGCTCCAAAAACAAAGCTGGGGTTTAGGCTCAGTGTTCATGTGGCTTTTCTGCCTGCAATTCCGGTTCCAGCTGGCTCCTAACCCCACTTGGCAGAGGTTGATGCCCGCTGCTCCACGCTGCGCGAGGTTAGCAGCTGTGACCCTGCTGAACTTTTGGGAGATGCTTACTCTGTGGCTGGGCACTCCAAAATGCCTGTGACTGGGTGTAGTCCCAGGCAGGGGGGTTGTTTGTGTCTGCCACTTGTACTTCAGCCTTGTAGTGTAGAAAAAATGGATGAAGGGATGTGGGACGGGATGATTTGAGTGCTTGCCAGGGAGGGAGGGGGTCTTTTTGCAGTTGGTCCCAAAGCCATGAAGCAGCTGGGTCTTATTTTGCATCTGCAAGTAGTCCTCTGGGACAGGTGGGAAGACCCATCCATGCATGGGCCACGCTATTTGCAGCATGTCTGGGCTTCAGGAGGGTTTGTGCAGGGCTTTATTTAAAAACCAGCTATCCAGCCAGCTGCTCTGAGTGGCTGGTTTGGGGTGAGCAGGACTTGGCTGGCCCAAAGACGTTGCTTTCCTGCTGTTAGCACAGGACGTGTCTCACAGCACCTCAGAGACCCAGCGCTGTGCGCCCGCTCTGCCTGCTCCGCGGTGAGCTCGGGCACGGCGCTAAACAGGGCAGAGATAATAAGAGCATCTCTCAGCCCCGGGAGCTGATGTGTATGGGCCTGCATGAAATGTCTTTTTAAATGTCTCCACAGAATTGTTCAGCTGTAGGAAAAAATGCCTTTTTGAGCGAGAGGCGAATCAGCATCTGCTGGGCTGCTGCGGGGAAGGCTCGGCGCAGCTGGCTCTGCAGCGCTGCCTTCCTGGGGAAGGAGGGTGCTGGCGCGCCAGAAAGCTTGTTGGCAGAGCCAGATCAATCGCCTGTGGAACTGTGGGCCTGTGTAATTTTCCAGTGCTTTGATCAGCCTGTTTAATATGTCTGTGTTTGATACTAGGCATCCATCCTGAGCCCTCCCAGGGGACTCTGGCAGGCAGACTGCCGGTGCAGCCTGTACGTGCGCGCATCTTTCCGTGCGGCGGCTGCCGGGCTCCCTGGGCAGCAGTGCCGGCTCCCCCAGCCTCCCCGCTCGCCCTTCAGCAGAGCCCGGTGCGGGGTGCAGGGGAAGCCTTGCACGGGGGCTTCATTGCTGAGTCACCACCGACCTCGCAGGGTCTCCGACGCCAGACTGAGCTGCTAGCGCTGCCTGTGGTTTTTATCCCCAAGTTCTCTGTTGCCTTTAGGTTTTTCAGGAAAATGTTTGTGTGAACACTGAGGTTTTTGTGAAAAACCTGCCCCATTTCCTCAGCTGCTTTAGAAACCATTAGCATGTCTGTCTCTTGCTCCTGGGTTTTCTCCTTTTCCCTTGGACCATCCCAGAGCACGGGCCAGGAGCAAACACCACAGTCCCTCAGACTGCACCAAAGGGAAAGCTTCAGTGAGTTGTTCAGTTTGTCTACAGTCTGCAGGAAACCTGCGAGAACATCGGCCTGTTTGTCTGCATAGCAAAGCAATTATGCTACCTGAAGATACAGCACGCTTGCCTGTTAGTTGTCACATGTCTGATGAGTGCATTTTCCTGAAGGGGAGACAGGGATTTTGGCTACCGTACAACACATTGTCTGAGGTACGGGGAACCTCACAGGAGTTTTGCATCCCATCCTTCCATCTAGCCCCCCGACTGACGGTGGTCACTGGGCTGACTGTCCGTGCGCACGCTGCAGAGGGGAGGGACTCGTGCGCTGAGCCCGCGGGGGACCCCGCGTCTGGCGCGTTGCTCGCAGTGCTGCCCTCTCCCGTGGCACTGCACAGCCCTGCGCTGTCCCGGGTTTGGCCCTGGCTTCTGGCCCTGTAGACACAGCGGGCACCCAAAACGCCTTCAGATGCACTTAGCCAGGGAGCGCAGCCAGATGCGTTGCAGCGCGGCGTGCAGCGGTGCTGAGCTTCAAGCTGTTAAACCACGGAGAAGCTGCTTCCTCCCCCAGACTTAACCTGCGTGACTCTGTGTGAACGGGCTCTTGGCAGCTCCTGAGCCGTGCAATTGCTGCCACGCCATGAGTCGGTCGCTCCTCTGCTGGGAAAATCACCGCTCCACGAACAGCGGTGGTGCTGGCACAGACCTGGAAGCAGGATGTGACCCCGTGCTGCTGAGATTTCCCGGTGTTACCACTGATTTGTTTGCATTCAGGATATTGTGTAGCAGAGCTGGATCTTGGCATTTTTGGAACAAAGGGCTGTGAGCATAGAGGTTCAAGTCCTTCCTCCTGCTGTTTTATGAATGAACGAAGCGCTCCGAAGAATCCTAATCCAGGCCGCTAGCTTGGCACATCAGTGCAGGCTGATCGCTGCTGGTGGTGCAGAAGTACCACCTCTGTGGTTTGCAAGCTGTGTTCCCGTTTCATCACCAGTCTATGTGAGGTCTCCTTAGGCTGCGGGTCACATAAAGCAAGTGAAAGACAAGCTACTCTGTCTGACTGGTCCCTCTCAAGTGATTTCAGGGAGACCCTGGATCTACTGTAGCAGGCACCAGTTAACTTTCCTTTGAAGTACTTGCATTTTGGCACACTCACAGTTCACGCTTACTTGCATCAAACTAGTACTTTCGTCTAAATTAGCTGAACTTTGCCAACCTCAATTTCTCTGTTTTGCAAAACTAAAATAATATCTCCATACAGTCAGCAGAACTGATAGCTCTGCGGGCAGCAAGGCCATAATAACTGTCTGCTGCTGTTGGTCAGATGGCATCTGGGTACCTCAATTTTCTGTCTGCTTAGGCAGGAACAGAACATGACATTGGTTTCCTCTTGGTAAACATTTTTGCTGTAGAGTAAGGTCACGGATACACCAGGAGACACGCAGTGGTGACATGAGAGCAGCGCAGCTGCGAGTTCTCCTGCCACTTCAGTACTGACTTGCTTTGTTGCAGCTGCTGTGGAAGCCTGTGTCCTGTATGGGTTGAAGCGGAGGGCGGCAGGATTCCTGCGCAGCAACAAGATAGCAGCTCTGTTTATGAAGGTGGGCAAGAGCTTTCCTCTGGCAGAGGAGCTTTGCAAGAAGGTGCAAGACCTGGAGCAGCTCATCGAGAACGCGTAAGGCACCGGCATGGCTATTGTCCCACAAGTTGCTTGCATTTCGCTGTGGGAAGCGTGTGGTTTGGGTGTGGCTGTGGATTGAAAGGTCCAACTCGAGCATGTATAGGAGGATTTGCTCTTCCAGAGGAGCAAAGTCCTGTCTTGGGCTTTTAATATCTTGAGTGAACTGGTTGCTTCTTTGCAACTGTGAGTTGCAGTTGTGGTTTAAGCTAGAATGGGCAAGTTCATTTTTCCTCTGCCCCTTGTCTTATAATGTAGGGAGAGCTGTGCACGTTTGCTCCTGAACTGTCACAGTTTATGGACCAGTGCACTAAGCCAACTGGAACCAAATCTGGTTTGCTTCAATGTACAGGGCTGTAACCTGCCGTAATTCAACTTCTGTTTACGTGTGGCTTACTCATCCTTGGACAGGAACCAGGGAGATGGATGGAACAGCTACCTGGGGGCAGGAATCTTTAAGTTGTCCTAAGATAAGCTGCTTTGCTTATGAACTTCAGTCCTCAGGCACCAGTGGAAAAGGTCTGTGGGTTTGAGGACTCTGCTGAGGCAGAGACTTGTTCTAGAGTGCCTTTACAGTTGCAAACAGATTTAGTGAAGTCAGTTTTCAAATACAGATGTGGACCTTCTGGAGTAGGGGATGGGATAGATGAAGGGAGCAGTCTCTAGAGCCCTGTCCCCATGTGGTTCCCTGGGCATCCCCCGGCCACCACAGTCAGCACCACTGAAAGGCTGCCTCATGCCCCACAAGGTGCTGTGGGTGCTCTGGGCGTGCGTTCCTGCAGTGCTCAGTGATGAGCCAGTGATGATGTTGTCTTCTGCCTTCTACTTCTAAAGACGAAATCAAGTCCAGAGCATCCCAGAGAATGTGCGCAAGATGCCGAAGCTGCCCAACCTGTCTCCTCAGGCCATCAAGCACCTCTGGATCCGCACAGCCCTCTTCGAAAAGGTCTTGGATAAAATCGTGCATTACCTAGTAGAGAACAGCAGGTGAGTGCTTGCACAAGCCAACCACTTTCCCCTTGCAACTTGCTACCAGCATCTGCCCCTTCTGATGGTGCTGGAGGTGTTGCTGGCTGAGCTGTGTCCAAGTGGGCCAGAGAAGTCCCTGGGTGCGACAGGCCAGTTGTGTCACTGTGCCCAGCACAGGGACTCCAGCTGATGTGCTGCTGCTGGTGGTCCCCATACAATCCCTAAAATAAGGACGGGCCATGCTTGCTCTGCTGATGGCTGGGTTTTTGAGGACCAAATTGTCCTTGTTCTTGTCTTCTGGGAAGTGCACGCTGAGGTGTCCTGTTCTGGGGAGGTGTCATCTCCAGCCCCAGGAAAGTTTTGTGAGGAGATGGTGATGCTTGCAGTGTGCTGCAGGAGAGTATCAGTCCCCCAGGACTTTTGTGGCTAGCAGGAACAGCCTGTAACAGGCTCCTTGGCCTCTCACCGTCAAGGAAGGATACAGACAGAGAAGGCCATTACAGTGGTTTCAAACCACAATCTCTATCATTTTGCAGTTCTAGGCAAAAATGCTGCAGCATTCTCTTCTTTTTCATTTATTTTAGTAAGTACTATGAGAAAGAAGCTCTCCTGATGGATCCTGTGGATGGACCGATTCTCGCATCTTTATTGGGTAACACTTTTGTCTTACCCTACTTTGATAGCTTACTTTCCAAACCTGTGTTCCCAGTCCTGTGATCCCAATTCGATTTTTTTTAGTAAGAGCTTCAGAAAACTTAATAGCCCTGGAGAGGTAGACCTTTGGGGCATTCCTAAAGAACAGATGATGCCCAGCTGCTGAGCAGTGAGTAGAGGTGGAAAGTTTCAAGGCTGAGCTCAGGGGTTTCCTTTTCCTGCACAGGCTTCAGTAAAACCGACAGGTGTAAACCAGGGCTGAAACCTGGCCCTGGAAAGCAGTACAGTGCTGTAATGCTGGGCTCTGCAGGTGGTGGGTTATCTGCTCGCTGCCAGGGCCAGCAGACCACTTCTGAGTTCTTTGCTGCTGTTACATGGTGCAACAACGTGTGCTGAGCCTGGTGCTTGCTGCCTGCAGTCCCACCGCCCCTGGTCTGGGACGCTGGGCTCTGGGGATCTGAGAGATGGCCATAGTCGTTGAAATAACACTGATGACTTCCTTGTGTCTGTGATTTTCTTCTCTATGCAGTGGGGCCCTGTGCGCTGGAGTACACCAAGATGAAGACAGCTGACCACTTCTGGACAGACCCCTCAGCTGACGAGCTGGTTCAGAGGCACCGGATCCACAGCTCGCACTGCCGGCAGGACTCGCCCACCAAGCGCCCGGCGCTCTGCGTGAGTGGGGGCAGGCCGGGCAGGGATGGGCAGCCCCTTGCAGTGCTCACTGGGGTCTGAAGCTCCGCTTGTTTGAAAAAGGCTGTGAAGCCCTCTGATAAGAGAAGGTAGAAAAGTGGAGAGACTTCAAGTCTTCAAGCCAGAAGTGCTGGGAACGTGGGCGGTGGAGACCGCAGGTGTGCTGAACCAACGTGGCACTGCATCACAGGGTCTCTGCCCTTTAGGAAGAGCACATATGAACTTAAAGCGAAGGCAGCTGAAGTCTGCTCAGTTTATTGCAAACAAAGGACACTCTTGGGGCTTCTGTAAGTACAGAATCAAGCTTGGCCAGAGCCAGGAATTCTCTTAAGAGGACACAAAGGAAGAGGTTTCTAGTAGTGAGTTTCTTAAGTATATGTAGGAGGGAATGAGCTTTCAAATGAAGCTTTTAGAAAGCAGGAGGTGTCCATGCTCACCTCACGTTTGTAGGTGGATCTCTTCCAGATTCAGAAAAGGCATTCGAGTGGCAGTATGGATGACCGGCCATCACTGTCTGCCAGGGACTACGTGGAGTCACTGCACCAGAATTCCCGAGCCACGCTCCTGTATGGCAAAAACAACGTCCTGGTGCAGCCGGTAGGTACCTACTGGGGCATCTGGGCTGCGTTACGGTCCAGGACTGTGCTTTAGGGCGTTCATCAGCCTCGGGTAGCCCAAGGTGGTGCTTCTTGCTTCTGATGTCTTCCAGGCTGCTCTCACCAGCTCACTCTCTCCTTGCATTTCTTTTCTAAAGCGAGACGACATGGAGGCAATCCCGGGATATCTGTCCCTTCACCAGACTGCTGACATCATGGCGCTAAAGTGGACTCCCAACCAGCTGATGAACGGCTCCGTGGGGGATCTGGACTATGAGAAGAGGTGACTGGGTCCCATTGCGTGCTCACGTGGGGCAGAGGGGAGGCAAACGTTCCCATGGTTTCATCTGGCATCCAGTGCCATCAGTGAATTTTCCCATTGATGGTACAGAGCTGAACAACCGTCCCTGAGTTTGTATCAGAGGAAGGGAGAGGGGAGGAGGTGTGTGGTGGTGGGAGAGGTGGGCTGCAGCAGCTGGTGCGAGATGCTGTGGTGTAGCCATCTCTGCTGGAGGAGTTCAGCAAGGTAACTGGAGAGGGTGCTTATTTTGAAAGGTGCAAAGTTATTTATTGCCCTCGGGGATCTGCTCAGGAGATTGCCCTCTCTACACATGGAACAGTGCTTCTAGGTTTGTCATTGTTATTACAGGTTAAGCTGGGAAAGTGAGGAGCTCATAAACAGGGCAAGGGTATCTGCAGAGAAAGAGAGAGGACATGAGCAATTCCCAGATAATAATACCTCAGTAACAGAGTGGGTTCCATTTTGTAGGGCTGTCTCAGTGCAGTCTGCAGTTGATCCTATGTGCAGGTGTTGAAAGTCCCTCTGATTTAACAGAGTCCTTGGAGTTCATTTCTCTAATGGGACTGAAGTTTGCTTAGGAGGCGTTTGCTCAGCAGGGTGTATTGCCATGCCCCATTGCCTGGGATTGCCTTATGGGCTGCTGGCATTTCTCTTGATAGCTGCAATCCTTTTAACAAACTACTGAGTCATGCCAGGACCCAATTTGTCTGAGTTTGTGTGAACACTGAGGTAAGCAAACAAAATCCCTGTCCACGAGCAAATAGTCCGGGAAAACTGGAACATTTAGGACACTGTTACTTTGGCCTAGGGTAAAGATCTTCTTCAACAAAACTTGCTGTCAGTTTCATTTATTCTCAATTTTAGTTTTTTTGGTTTTTGTTTACCTGTGTTCTTTTCATCTCCCCTTTCTTCTTGGCTCCTGGGCCATTCCATTATGCCTGGTACCCTCCCCCTAAAATGCTATTTTCATCTCCACACTACTTTTCTGAGTTCTTGACTTGGGCATCAGCCTAAGCTCTAAAACTTCCCAGTATCAAGACGTGACCAAGGAAGAGAGGAATCGGAGGACAAAGTAAGTATGAACCTACAAGGAGTGACTCTTATGCACCCCTTCCCATCTTTAACTGTGTTTATAAGCCATTTTATAACGCCTTTATTTTAAGCACTATTTTAGTAAAGTGACAGATGTGCTACTCAGAAACCGGAAGGGTGCTTTGTTGGAAAGCACTAGGATGTTAAATGCTGACAACCTCCATAAAGCAGTCCTCTTGCTAGGCTTTCCGCAGAAATGAAACCCTGCATGAGGCCTCATCTCTCCTGGAGAGATCCCCGGCTCCGTCCTGGTGTCTCTCTGTCACCCTCTGTCCCATCTTGACCAGCATCTCTCCCTGGTGGTGTCTGTGCTTGAGGGAGTGCAGTTCCAGAACAGAAGCAGTGTAAAACAAATCTGTTTTCAGCTTTGAAATAACACAAATTGCCAGGGTTTATTTTCCCCTCCCTTCGGTAAACGAGCTCAGCAGAGCCATGGCCCAGGCTTGGGCTGCACTGTCCTGGACTGGACTTGCCCTGGTTGAGCTGTAGTAGAAGGGACAGTAACTGGTTCTGGAGGGATGCTGTCACTTACTCTGGCTGGCCTTGTGGCAATCACGCTGCTGCTGGGGCTTCAGCCTTTCTGTGGCTTCCCCTGGTGTCAGGATAGCTGGAGGCAGGGTCTGGAGCTGATATGAAGAGAAGCAGAGCTTGATGCATTCCTGAACTTCAGGACTTCCTCTTTCTCTGTTGCAGCGTGTACTGGGACTACGCCATGACTATTCGCCTGGAGGAGATTGTGTATTTGCACTGCCACCAGCAAGGTAGGGCCAAAGTGAGGGGCTGCTGGAGGGTGTTATCACCCTGACATTGGCATTGTTGGATCTCTGGGGTAAGAGATCCATATGGGGATGGGATGTTTTGATTCATCTTTAGGGCAGATGTCCAGAGCTCTGGGTGGTCACGGCTATGTAACTGCATCTAGGAAATCCTTTAAACCAGCTCCTGGCTGTGGTGCTTGGCTGAAGAGGGCTCCCTATGGAGCAGTGCTCTGTGGTTTTGAGGGCATGATTTACCAGGCATGCTTTCTCCAGGGCCCTAGACTCGCAATGGGCTTAGGAAAGAATCCAAACAAGGAAGAAAATCTGTTTTGCATGCCAGAAAAACAATTCCCTGAGCTTTCTTGCCTGCCCTCTGCATTTTTGACTGGTAATGTTTCCCTCATTCATGTATGTCTTCTCTCTGCTGTCACTGTTGCCTAATAGTAGACAGCGGTGGAACAGTTGTCTTGGTGAGCCAGGATGGGATCCAGAGGCCTCCGCTGCGGTTCCCCAAAGGAGGGCACTTGCTGCAGTTCCTGTCCTGCCTGGAGAATGGCCTCCTGCCCCATGGGCAGCTGGACCCACCCCTCTGGTCACAGCGGGGAAAGGTAGGCACCACAGAGCTGGGCAAGTCACATACCATTTGCACCTCTTGGCCCTCGTGAGAGGAACACAGTCTCCATGCCTGCAGGAAGGGAGGCGGTATGGGATTGCTGCCCACACTACATGGGAGGTTTGGTTCTCATGGACCTCATCATGATGCATGGGTTATACATACTGTGTGCACAAACAGGGCTATGTATTCTCTTTGCAATCAAAAGCTTAATCCAAAGACCTGCTCCAGCACAGAGAACATGCAGACATCATCCAGGCTGACAAAGCACATGGTCTTGCTGGGCAGGAGTTTGGCGGCTTTGTGAAGAGCAGGTTTTGTTCACTAGGGGAAGGTGTTTCCCAAGCTGAGGAAGCGAAGTCCCCAGGGCTCCTCCGAGTCTGCATCCGACAAGGAAGATGATGAAGCCACAGATTATGTTTTCAGAATAATCTACCCGGGGACACAGTCTGAATTCGGTGAGTGCGTTGGCAGAGAACGCTTCAGGTGGGTTATTACCAGGTGTGTGAGCGACCAGGGACACAGCACTAATGGGTGCATTACAAATTGTGCCTGGGAGTGGTTCCAGAGAAACAGGCTTTGCTTGTAACAATACTGCCTTTTACTAAACTTCATGGGTTTTTTACCTTTCACTTGCCAGGGAAAGCTTCATTTCTGCAACTGCAGAACAGGCCTTAAGTGCCTGTGTGGTTGGAAAAAAAAAATCTTGCACATTATTTCAGTAGCAAGCTTCCCTTTGGTCATGTTCCTGGGCATTCTTCCTCCTTCAAGGAAATGGGTGTCCTGTGGATGGGGTCATTTTTCACCACGACAAGCCTCCAGGGCTGATTCTCCTCTTGCTATCACCAGGCCAACTCAGCAAGTGCTGCATTAAATCCAGCTATACCCCATCAGTGTTGCTTCTGCAGCACGAAGGGCAGGTAGCAGCAGCCCTCTCTGTGTACTACCAGGCTTGACCCACATATTTTCACCCCCTAACACTCAGGACAGGGAGACAGTGCTACTGGATTCACCAGACCAGAAGTCTCTCATAATGTCCAGTTGGGAATAATCGGAGCGATGTACTTGGCTGAAGTGCTTGCACGTTTGTCTTCCCTCTTCTGTGGGATACCAAGGATACTTTTTTGACCTCTGGAAACATTGCAGATGGCTTTGTACAGGGGAAAACCAAGGGTGTAATAGAAAACTTGTGGAGTACTTTTAGAAAGCTACAAAATTTGATCAAAAACTTGTTCCTATACTTCTGAGGCTAGAAGGGGGGCAATTATACCTCCTGTGACTCCTCCATAATATTACTAAAGATTATACTTAGTTCCCTCTGCCTTTAGCTGACTAACACAATCCAGTGAGTCAGATAAAAATCTGATTGAGGTTAAAATAGCTGATAGAGACGCTCCTTTCTGTAGCTTCCTTTTGATCTACCCCTTAAAATTCTGTGCTGGGGGCCAAATTTTCTGTTAAATGAATTGCTGCAATCTCTTCAGCTGGCGTCATCAAAGTCTGTGCAGTTTCTGGAGATTTTCCCAAAGGGGGGTGGAACTGCATCAGTTCTTTCTTCTCTACAGTTTCTTCCTTCATCCATTCATTTGTGCCCTTGTCCCGTCTCTGTGTCTCTAGTTACCATTAATGGTAATTTTCATCCATTCCTTGCGTCTGTGATTTCCATCACTGCTGGGAGAAGGAAGACTGCAAGGACTCCAGCTGCAGGCAAGACGGTGGTGATCCACAAATGGTCTCCAAATCTCTCCACCACATCCCGACCCCCCCTTGCGGCTCTGGGGGCCACTCGGCATCAGTGTAATGCAGTTGTTATTTGTGTCTGGTGCTTGCCTTTGTTGTCACTTGACAATTCCTGCAGAGGCGTCCCCTGTCACTGCTGACTGTCACTGACCCATCAGCACCTGCTCAGTATGAGGGAAAGGGAGAGGGCTTTAATGAGAACTTTCAGTATTTTTCTTACCGATATCAGCAGTTTTTCAATATTACAAGCAGGTAGGGTTGGTGAGACTTGGTTTAATTTCCAGGGAGGAGCAAACAGGATTATTCTTCATTAATCACTATCTGCATCCCACGTTTCACCTTCATCATGATGGCCTTTTCCTAGGAAGGCCCAAGACCGAAGGGCAGGGGCTGTTCCAAGTCAGAACAGCAGCCAGGCTCTCAGGGCTGCTTGCTCACCTCTCTGCACCTGGCCAGTTTGCAGGGCGGTACCTGAGCAGAATTTGAGGCCATTGCAATAGCGCCTCTTAATTATAAGCAGGGATTTAGCAATTGACAACAAGAATTGCTGCTTGCTCCTGCTGTCCCTCTCAACTTCTTCATCAAAGTCTTTATGTCCTATCTTGTGATTTGGATGTTCCCATATTTCCCTGGAGCTTGGATGGGATCTTGGTGTTTGAGAGATGGGGGCTTTTCCCTTCCAGTCATCCACTCTTCCTGGGACAGTGGTGTTTTCAATCATATTTTTTCTTATCTTTGTGACAGAGTCTGTTGCAGCCCCTTGTCTCAAGACTTTCTGGGTTGGCTGTTTGCCTTCTGCCTCAGTCAGCACTCAGTGGTTTAAGATTAGCTTGCTGAAGGCACTGCAGTTAATTAGCAGATGGTTCTCTTGCTCTCTCATCAATTCTCTTTGTTTCCTTTCTTTTCTCCTGAGCTCACCGGTGCTGGTGCTGTGTTCACCTGGTGTGGGTCCTACCTGCTTGCTGGAGTCTCCTTGGGAAGAGTGTGGGATGCTGCATTTGCTGATCGAAACTCTCCTCTGTGAGCCTTCTGTGGCCCACCTGACGCCGGGGGCAGTGCCAGGCAGTGGCTGATGCTCCTCTCTCTGCCCTCTTGCAGTGCCCCAGGACCTGATGGACACGCAGGGTGCTGGCCTGCCTCCCATGTGGCAACCCAACACCCGCAAGTCCTCCTGCTCCTCGTGCTCTCAGAGCGGCTCCTCTGATGGTGGGCCGTCCAATGGCTGCAGCCACGAAAGGTATGACAGCTCTGCTGCTGCTTGCTTTGAGAAACACGGGTAAGCTAAAACAGGCTTACAGCTGAGAGCCCAGCTGAATTCAGGGGATGGCCAAACTAGAGCAGTTATGGCGTAAATGGTGTCTCCAGCCTCACACGTGTCCAGGGACCATTTGCAGGTTCCGGTGGGACGTGTCCAGGCTGAAGTGAGGCTTGTCTCCTCGTCTGGGATGTCCCAGCTGTTCTGTGTCCTGGCAGCAAGAATTGCTGCTCCCAGGCTGAGCAGAGGTCCTGGGGTGCATCTGTGAAGGCAAAGCTCAAACAGTCGGATCAAAGCAGGGGTTTGAGGGCATGGGAGCATTTCCTCTGCTCACATCCAATACGTTTTTGTTGGCAGAGCTCCGCTGAAGCTCCTGTGTGACAATATGAAGTACCAGATCCTCTCCCGGGCTTTCTATGGCTGTGAGTACTTGTCACGTCCATGATGCCTTGAGATGTGTGATGGGCAAGGGATAAGGGCCTGAGCTTAGGGCTAGGAGTGGTGCTGAGGCAACAGGACAGTGGCTAGGGGGACTGGGATCAGTCTGTTGCATGCAGGACCCCATGTGCACATGCTCAGGATTGGGAGCAGACAGCTGAATGAACTCTGAGGTTCAGACTTCAGCCCAGCAAGCAGCAATGCTGGTGGTGCAAGACAATGAGATGTCAGCTTGTCCCAGTAGCCTCCCTGCTTTGCTGCTTAGGCTGTGGCTTGAGGGGATCTCCTCTGGGGACCAGATTCATCAGAGCTGTCCCCTGCACTTCACCCTTGTGACTCCCTGGGTTTCCCCAGGTGAGTGGTTGCTTCTGTCTGATGCAGGGCTGGCCTATTGCAGACACCTCTCCACGGTGCGAACCCACCTCTCTGCACTGGTTAACCACAACATCGTGTCTCCTGATGTGCCCTGCAATGCTAGCTCGGGACTGACTGTGGACATATGGCAGAAATATCTGGAGGACAGCACGGTAGGGCCAGCACTGTCAGGACACTCTTCTGGGGCACAGAGGCACAGCAGTAATCTTAGGTAACTTTGGTGGGCCACTTTCTGGCTGTAGTGAGCCAGTATTTCCCAAAATGTCCATCTGCAGGGGCCTCTGGCTGTGTTTAAGCCCAAGTGGAGATCTGAGAGAGCTTCCGTAGTGAATGAGCATGTGGGTGGTCAGTGTCTTGGCAGTACTCTGGGTGCTGGAAGGTGGGGTGGCCAGGCTGGGGTGGCCCTTGCGTCCGCCAGCCGATGGGCTGCAGTCCTGGCTGTTCCTGTGCGCTGACTTGGATCTCTTCCCACAGAGTTACGAGGACCAGGAGCTGCTGCGGCTCATCTACTATGGTGGGATCCAGCATGAGATCAGGAAGGCTGTCTGGCCCTTCCTTTTGGGCCACTATCAGTTTGGGATGACAGAAGCAGAAAGGAAAGAGGTTTGTGCGAGCATACTGGCAGCTCAGCAATCTGGTGCATTGCACTGGTGTACCCTGGATGTTTCCCAGCTCACGCGTTTGTATGCGGGAGTCCACACTGGCCATTTTGTCCCCTTTGTACTGTAGCTGTAGATAGGAAATGGGAGAAAGGCCAGATAAGCAGGAATTGATAGGACCAAGCTTGATGTTCCCCTGGGCAGGTGCTGATTGCTCACGTCAGAGAGTGCCCTGAGTGCCTCTGGAAGGCAGGAAGGAGGTGGATGATCATTTTTCCATCCTAATTTTTGTGAGGTTTCCTGGGTCGGAAAATGCTGTGGTTGACATAGTGCAGGAGATCAGGTGTTTTTATGTCCCATTGAGCCATAGTTAATGCAAGCATGCGCTTGACTTGCCTGTGCAGGGGGATGGAGGAGGCATGGGTTTCTGGTCTCTTTGGGGACTGCCATTCAAAGACCTTCTGTCTCTCAACACTGCAGGCTGACGACCAGATCCGCACCTGCTATGAGCACACCATGGCAGAGTGGCTGGGCTGCGAGGCCATCGTCCGGCAGAGGGAGAAGGAGTCGCACGCAGCAGCTCTGGCCAAGTGCTCCTCTGGGGCCAGTCTGGACTCCCACATTCAGAGGATGATGCACAGAGATTCGACGATCAGCAACGAGGTGAGGGTGTGGGAGCTCAGGGAGGGCTGTCCCCACCCAGGCTCCATGTCAGCCTGTGCTGCAGGGAGGGACAGACAGCTCTTGCTCATCCTCCTTCCCTGACCTCTGCCTGCCTCTGTGCCTTGCTGCTCGTAGGCCGTGCACGTTAGGATTGGAGCTTTCTTATCTGTTTTCTTTCATCTGCCCAAAGGAAGGCTGTGGGCAGGAGGAGGGGGCTGGCTCTAGGGCTGGCTGTGAAGCAGGCAGTAGGACTTGGGGGGCCTCGGTGCACCTGGGCCCCAGGCACCCAGCTCCATGGGACTGGCTTATAGAGTGCAGTGAGGTGACAGATCCACAGCACAAGCCAATGGGTGCAGAGGGGAAAGCCTGGTGAAGGAAACTAAGTCCTGGGAACAGAGTCCAGGGAGTGTTTCCATGTGGGTTTTGTCCTTGAAGAAGAGCCTGGCATGGCAGAGTGAGCAGCACCAGCCACCTGGGCACGGGAGGCGAACAGAGGCCGAGCTGAAGAGGGTCCCGTAGGTGCAGCACTCAGCTGTGGGCCTGCCCTGAGGAGCCTTCATCTGATCTCCTCCAGAGAGTTCGTGTGGATGCTTTTGGAAAGGGATGAGCTCAGCCCAGCCATGGGGTTAAGTGTGTGTGTGCAGGGGCGGGCAAGCCAGAGCCAGGCTCTGTGCAGGAGCAGAGGTGACACAGAAAAACAGAAGAGGGCTGCTTGGTCGGCATTGCTGTAGCTCCGTGAATCATTTCCATCCCTGCAGCATCTCTGCTGTGGTTCTTGTTTTGTATTCACTGCCTGTTCTGGGAACATGCACTGGGAGGGGAGCTGGCAGAGTTTATACATGCAAAGTTTCACCCTTTTCCCATCTTAACCTGAAATTTCCTGTTATAAAATGCTCCCATGGAAATGGAGGAAAACTGTCGCCCTTCCTCTCTCCATCCAAGCCCTGCCCAGCAAACACCCACAATGCTAGGGTGGGGACGGCTCCTGCTGCTGTTCTGAAAGTGCTGTGTTTTCTTAAAACCCTATTGTTTCTGTGTGATGCAATTGCAATGCTCTGTACATCCAGATTTGCGTGCAGTGTGAGCAGCTGCAGGCTCTTGTGCTGTGATAAGCCCTGCGCAGGGGCGGCTCAGATAACAGGGAGGACTCGCTCTCACATGAAGGCTCGTTGCTCAGAGGGAATCCACGAGGCAAAGCACTGAACTGGTCACTGCAAAGCCCAACGCTTCCTTCTGTGCTTGAGCTGTAAGCCAGAAAATGGTGCTGTTGACTTTTAGAGGGGCTGCCTCGACGGAGTCTGGCTTAAAGCATCAATATTTGTCCTTTAAGAAAAGGAAAAAACATTAATATGCTTAGAGGGATTGTTTTATAGCCTGTGACTTCATCGTTTATGTAAACTAAGATGGGGTGAGTCGCTTTGCTGCCAAATTAGGACAGAAATTAGTAGAAATTTGCACTCCAGGGAGACAGCGTGACCTCTCTGAAGGCCAGAAGAAAGCAGTTCATTTCAGACCCAAACATACAGTGTTTGAACAAACTGAATTGGCCTGGGACTTTGTTTTTTATCATCTTCTTCAGTGGTAAATGTCAGTGGCAGGCTGAGGGAGGGTGCTGCTTTGCATGACAAATCAGCACAGCAGAGTTGATGTGACATGAATGTGTTTCGTGGGTCAAATAGGAGAATTTGTTGGATGTCTTTTCCACTCATTCTTTACATGCAGATGTGTCCACCTCTGACAGTCCCCCCACTCCAGACACCATGCTCTTCGCCTTTTCAGTGGCCTTTTCTCTCTCTTTTGCAGTCTTCGCAGAGCTGTAGCTCTGGCCGACAGAATCACGCCCGGCTGCAGAGTGACTCCAGCTCCAGCACACAGGTAAGTGGCAGCGCTTCGTCCCCTCTTGCCCGTTCAGACTCTGGCCACCCCACTGCACAAGGCTCTCCCCCAGCTTGGGCTGATTGCCGCTTGGTAACCATAATGGTTTCTGTCAAACAGGAGGTGTAGTTGGAGGAGGTAAATGACTCACAAACCTGCCTCTGGAGTCACTGAGGTCAGGACTGTGCACTGCATGGCGATGTTTAATATTCACCAGCCTGCTCTGCCCAGGCTCGAAGGACCAACCCACACGTGGCCTTCACACATGAGGGCCTTTGGCTGCTCCACATATTAGTAACCATGTGTTTAATCAACCAGTTTAAATGACGTTCTGCCCAATATATTATGCTGAGTAAAGTGTGGTCTTTTAGAGCAGGGACTAGGGGCTCTGAGCCGTGCAAATGACCAAGCACTGACCTGCCAAACGACAGCAGGGCAGCCTGAAGGGGGAGGACATCTTCAGAGTTGTCCCTTCACTGTGCCCAGAAATTCCTCCAGAGTCTGGTTAAAATGGGGCAGAGCTAGGTGCTCAGGCTGAAGTTGACTTTCACTACAGTGGAGATGTGGAGCCCCAGCCAGGCACAGCACTAGCAAGTGAAAATGCCTTCAGGTCCTCTGGGCCTTTCTGCACTGGTTGCTTACATGAGCCCTGCTCAAACCAGTGCTGCCAGCTGTGGCAAGCTCTCCCTGGACTTGCACATAAATGTGCTGTGTTCTGCGCTGCACTTTGCTTGGGGAGCAAGGTGCATCACTGTCACTGTGGGACTTAGGGGCTGTCGGGTGCTTGCTGGCATCCCATTTTGGGGCTGGAGCACTAATGAGAAGTAAGAGCAGCTCGCTGCTTACTTGGCTGTCAATGCATTTGGAGCAAACTTGTGTATCTAGGGAAAGGCACTCCTATGTATAGTCCTCTTCAGAGCACATTTTCCTCCCACCCAGATGCTGGGAACGTGGGCATTACATCCCCAAGAACTTGCTCTCTCTCATGGTGCTCTGCTTGCCCTGTGCAGGTGTTTGAATCGGTTGATGAGGTGGAACAGGCTGAAGCAGATGCTCAACTGGAAGATGGCAAACAAAGCAAGATCCCTAATGGGACCGTTCCCAACGGAACATGTTCGCCTGATTCTGGCCACCCCTCTTCTCAGAACTTCTCCATTGCATCGGGATTCTCGGAGCGCAGCTTCAGCAACGAAGACAGCG
Source organism: Anseranas semipalmata (assembly GCA_013399115.1). Classification (NCBI taxonomy): domain Eukaryota; kingdom Metazoa; phylum Chordata; class Aves; order Anseriformes; family Anseranatidae; genus Anseranas; species Anseranas semipalmata. The sequence goes on along the minus strand of VXAA01002705.1, from coordinate 525,722 downwards.
CTCTGGAGACCACCAAGTCCTCGGCCAGTTCACAAGGGAAGGCTGGCGGGTCCGACGTGACAGCTCCACAGGACCTGGACGGTGCCCCGCAGGAGGAAAAGCTGCAGGGTCAGGACAGCTTGGAAGGTGAATTTCCCACTGGTGGAAGTGTGGACTTTGTTCCCATGGGTGAGAGCTCGGCAGGGGTCCTCCGTGGTCGTGATACTGTGGCCCTGACTGTGGTAGAGAGCTGGGCAGACAGTGAAGCTGAAAAGCAAAGCTTGGTGGAGAGTGAAGATAACCTCTCTGAGGAGCCAGAGATGGAGAGTTTGTACCCGCAGCTGGATTCACTGGCTGTAGCTGATCTGGCCAACAGTGAAGCATCTCCCGTCTCCTCGACGGGTGTCACCTACTCTGTAAGTATTTACTTGTTCAGTGAGTAGGTTTCTTTGTGAGTGCCTAACCATTTACCCGTGTTTGCCCTGTGCTAGTCCTGCAGCTATGTGCACTGGGGCTGTCCAGCTTCTATGCAAGCTCTGCCCTGTTGCTCCTTTGCCCTTGCAATTTTCTTTTTGTTTTTTATTTGAAAACAAATCAACTTTGCTTTTGTTTTTGGCAGCCAGAGCTACTGGACATGTACACAGTGAACCTGCACCGCATTGAGAAGGACGTGCAGCGGTGTGACCGCAACTACTGGTACTTCACCCCTGCCAACCTGGAGAAACTCCGCAACATCATGTGCAGGTGGGAGCCGTGGGGGTCAGGGTGAGGGCTGCCCGGCCCTCCCTACAGGGTGCTGGGAGCAGGCTCCTGACAGTGCTGCTTGGTTTCCCTGAATTCGTCTTCAGACTGGAGCCTCAAACTTTGTTCTGGCTACTGAGTTTGCCTCCTTGACTTCCTCCCCCAAATCTCCTCTTCGTCACAGAACTGGGGCCACAGCTCCAGGGACCGTGTGCTTACCAGACTGAGGAGTCCAGCAGTCCTGCCCTGTGCTGCTTTACCCTGTGGCTGCTGTGTGCCTGGATTGGGCCAAAGCAGAGGGCTCCCTGGGGCTGCCCATGTGTGTGAACACAGTGCAGCCCACCTACTCTTGGAATATGCCTGGAAAAGTGTTTAATGAGGATCAACCCGCAGAGCTCTAGTGCTAATGAGAAATACCTGAAACAAACTAGTGGTTAGTGCCTACAGAGGAACCCAGGAGGCAGGAATACGTTTCTGATTCTCTTTGCTTATCCCTATGACTAAGAGGTTGCTGTGTGACATTCACCGACTCAAACCAGCTCCAGCTCAGCAGCTGTGGCTGCTTCAGGGGCAGTGAAGGCTAAAACACTATTACTCATCTTGCAAATATGAGGAGAAGCTGCTATTTCATTAGAGCTGTCACTTTATCTGGCAGCCAGAGTTGGAGATCTCTGCTGAGATGAGACCTACAATACAGCAGAATTTGGAAAACTAGTGGGCAAGATGGAAGAGATTGCTTCCTTGTGCCAGCAGTGGATTGGAGTCCTTTCTGAACACATTTTGACTTGCTACCAAATATGGGAAGATATCTCTGCAGGGCTGATCCCTTCCTGGGACGCTGGGTCCAAGGAGGCGAAGCAGGCAGTGTCGTGCAGAGGCAGACTTTCCCCAGCCAAGAGGATGAGTCAGGGGGAAGGGTGAGAATGGGGGACAAATGAACAGACTCTATCAGTCTCTGCCCTTTGCCCAACCACCCGCACCTTGCTGTGCTTTCTGATTTCACTTTTCCCTGCTCTGATCTCCATGCAACAGTCCTTGCACGGTGTTAGCCTAGGGTTGTGCCACGCATGGCCTACCTGAAAGTCACCACGGGAACTTAATCATTTACAGGCTGGCTGCAGAGGAACAGGGCATAGGCATAATGGAATAAAGAGGTCTGACTTGCCCTGACTGCCCGCGGCCGTGCACTGGTGGCAGCCTATAGAGCATGCCAGCATGTGAGCCGTGAGGGCAGGGCACGTGCCAGCGGGGCAGTGGGCTGTGGCACTGGTGCGTGGGGCAGGGGCTTAGCCCTGCGGCGTGGGGGGGCTCATGCCGCCTTTCCTTCTCTTACAGCTACATCTGGAGGCACATTGAGATCGGCTACGTGCAGGGGATGTGTGACTTGCTAGCCCCTCTCCTGGTCATCTTGGATGACGGTGAGTGGGTGGCTCTGCCCTGCTCTACAGTACTGTAGTAGGAGTGCGTGGGGGGTTCTGCTGGGTCCCATGCCCAGAGGTGGGGAGCCTTGGGGTGTTTCCAAGGCCAGTCCCTGCTGTGCACCCCTGGTTCTGTGTGTGTGGAGTGGGGAGGGATGCTCCTGCCGCCTGTGCGTGTCAGGCGTGGTCATGCGCGAGTGCAGATGGGGCAGCGCCTGTGCAGCGGAGCAGTGACTCTCTCTCTTCCCTGTGCAGAGGCTCTGGCTTTCAGCTGTTTCACTGAGCTTATGAAAAGGATGAATCAGAATTTCCCCCATGGGGGAGCCATGGACACCCACTTTGCTAACATGAGATCCCTGATCCAGGTAGGGGGGTCCTGGCACAGGGACAGCAGCCTCTCAAACCAGTGAGGGAGAGCTGTTCTTGGGATGGGGGCCTCAGCGGGGCAGGCTGATAGGAGTTCTGTGGCAGGAAGCAGGAGGAGAGCAGGGAGGCTGTAAAGAGAGCCTGGGAGTGACGTGTGCCAGGGCTGCAAAGGAGGGCGAAGCTGGGTGAACGATGGTGCGGTGCGGGAGGAGAGCAGTGGGAAGGAGGGAAACAGAGGAGTGGCTGGTGCCTCTGGTGTGCACTCATGAGTTTTCTTTTGCTTTTCTTGGCAGATTCTGGACTCTGAGCTCTTTGAACTGATGCACCAGAATGGTGATTACACTCATTTCTACTTCTGCTACCGATGGTTTCTCCTGGATTTCAAGAGAGGTGTGTGCAGGGAGGGAGACATTGAGACCAGCAAAGGGGAGGGAGGACAGGGTCTGCCATGCTTCCACGCTTCTTAATATGCTCTGCAACATTAGTTGTTTGAACTTAATTTTTTGCCATGTGTTCCTTGTTTTGTTTTTCCCTGGTAGGTTTGTAGCTGACTTTTCTGTCTAGATACAAAACCTGTTGCTCCAGAGCTGCTGGTGAGCTTCCAGCAGGTTTATGTCCTGAAGTCTGTGCCACCTGCTGCAGGCCAGAATATTTGTCTCTGCAGATGACTGACTTATTCCTTGGAACAGGTTCTTGTGGGAAGAAACCACCAGCATGTCTTCCCAATTCTGCTGTGAATGCTGTGAGTCAGGATGCTGGTGTAGTGACTGCTGGGCTTTTCCTCTGTTAACAGAGCTGGTGTATGATGACGTGTTTGCCGTCTGGGAGACCATCTGGGCAGCTGCACATGTTTCTTCTTCACACTATGTGCTCTTCATAGCCCTGGCTTTGGTGGAAATGTACCGGGACATAATCTTGGAGAACAACATGGATTTTACAGACATCATCAAGTTTTTCAACGGTACAGCTTGTGTTCTGTTGGGCTGAATTTGTGGTAGCTGCTCAGATGTAGGCAGCACATGTCTGTCTGACTGTAGATGGTCATGTCTCAGCTACACTGGTAAATGTTGAAAATGAACAGAGCAGTGTATGGTTGTGTGATGCTGATATTTGGAACATGATGGTAAAGAGATCTCTTGCCTCTGAGGGGTTCAGACAATGCCTGGGGAACCGTCCTTGGCCACAGCCTGCCTTATCTGTGCTTGAAGGGAGCTGTGAGCATAGGTTGTGTTTCCTGCAGGTTGTAATCATACTGAGATAAGCTCCTTCATGATGGCCCTTCAGAGTCAGGAGTCTCTGCAAGGGATGGTGCTTGGGGACTTGGATGTGAATTCACAGCTTCAGCTGCTGCCTGAAGCTTGGCTGTGAAGCAGATAGCGGTGAGGCCTGAGGGGGACTCCTCGAGACGCTGGGCCACCCAGGTCTAGCCTCTTTGTGGGTTCCTTCTGTCTGTGTTCCAGAAATGGCCGAGCGGCACAACACCAAGCAGATCCTGAAGCTGGCTCGGGACCTTGTGTATAAAGTCCAGACTCTGATTGAGAACAAGTGAAGGACATGGAGAAGACAAGGCATCCAGACAAAGAGCTGGGACTCCCCTTCAATGCTTCCTCTCCCTCTCCTTTTTCTCGACGTGCCACACCTGTGGAAGTAAGGTAGTTGGACACATGCTGCTGTCTAAACTGGAAGTACCCATAGCTCTCCAAATGCTGTGTTCAGTGTTAGGTCGGGGGGCCCCGGCTCAGATCTTCGCAGCATTTTCCAGTGACTTAACCAAAGATCTGTACAATTGCATTTTATTGCTAAAGACTCGCTTTGGAAGCAGGACCCAAGCAGCCGCTTCCTTGCCTTGCTGCAATGGAGGTGCAGCACATGGGTTACCACCACAACTGCAAAGGCAGCTGCCAGCATCCAAGGCAGAGCTGGGGGTCTGGGAGAGCCGGGCTGCCAGCCCCCCGGGGGCTGACGGGCTCTACAGCCTTTGTTGTGAGGAAGTAAAGCTGCTTCCTTCAACAGCCGCTACCCATGGCACGGGGAAGCCGGCCAGCCCTGCAAGCCCGGGCAAGGCCGGGATGCTGCCAATACTCAGTTTCTTACTAACGTTATGAGGTTCTGCCAGTAACAGAGAGGGACTTCAATCACAGAAATTCCTCTTCTTTTGATCTTGTCCCTTGATGCATAGTATTCCCTTTCGTATTTTTAGGGCTCTGTTCTCTCCCTGGGATTTTTATGTTGTTTGTTACTACAATATCTGAGCACACAAGAGTTTTGTCTGTGGATGGATTTTTGGAAGAGCTCCAAATTCAGCATTGGTTTTCTCTTGCAAAATCCAGCCTCTGTAACACACTCCGAACACGGAAAAATCTGGTCCTAGCCTCGCCTGGGAACTCTAGACTTGAGGTTTTTGTACCTGCCTTACTCTAGCTGCTTGTGTTAGGAGTCTAGTCTCCTGATCGTTCTTCTGCAGCCATGTTAGGGGAGAGCTCCTTGGAAGGCAAGTCAGAGCTCCTGACTTGAGTGACTGTCCTGACTTTTCCCTCTGAAGGTGCCTGTCTCTTCCTCTATTAATTAAAAGACCAGCTGCTTAAATCTAAACAGTGCAAACAGTCCCCTTGGTGCCTGCAGGTTTTCTGTGTGCTTATGGGGCTGGTTGCAAAGCCCTCTAAGTCCACTGAGAGTCTCCAGTTAGGTCTTGGTGGGCTGTTTTCACATGCCTGTGAAGGACCAAATAGCCCAAGGTCCCTGAGTGGTCTTTGCTTTTGGAAGATGCGCTTCTGTGGCCACCTTTCCTGCAGTGGCTCTCCAGCTCCGCACCCCTGGAGCACACTGCATGAAGTGCCTCTCCAGCACTACCAGCCTGAGAGCTGAGCTTCTCTGTCATGCTGTGGTTGTATTATGGAGGGTTTGGATTCATTTTTTAACTCAGGTAAAAAAAAAAAAAAAAAGTGTTATTGGCAGGTCCAGTTCAGCCAGAGAGGGATTCGCTGTGGCCACAGAAGGCTGCCACGAGTGTGTGCTTTCAGCAGCAGGGAAGACACTGGGCTGTAGCTCTCTCCAGGGGTACTTTCTCTCAAGTTTTGCTGCAAAAATCTGTGTTCCCCCTCCATGCAATGTGTGATGTGTGCGTGCTGTCCTCCTCACCTCTGCAAGATAAGGGCCTGCTCTTCTCTTGCTGATGGAGTGCTGCTTGTCAGAAGGGAAAAGGGGCCCTTCCCTTCTGTGGAACATCTGTCTGTGCTGACTGTACTTTGTATTTACTTGTGGCATGTGTTAGATGTTGCTTGAAGAAAGGAGATACAAAGCTGCAGAAGGGAAAAATGTTGCTTCAGAGAAGTTCTGCAGTGTGTGGTGAAGCAGTTTGCAGCTTCTGAGTAAATCAGCTAGTCTTTGTGCAGTACTGGGACACAGAGATTGTAGCTATCAGAAGTAGGGAACTGTAGTATGTACCAAAATCAGCTGGGAAGAGGACTGCAGCGGGGGTGAGAGTGATGGGGAGCCTTTCATTTCTTATAATGCCAACAAGCAAAAGGTGTACCAACAGTCTAGGAATTTGTTTGGAGAAGCTTTCTGCATGAAACCTCCAAAGAGTGCTTGGTCTGCAGTCTGCAGTAGCACAGGAAACAAAAGGATTTGGGCTTTGACTCTGCAAGTTTCCATGTGAATCTCTCATCTTTCCATAAAGCGGGAAGCTCATGCCCTCCCTACCAGACTGTTCCTGTTCTCTCTAGGTCTTGGGACAGGTAAACACCTGCCTGCATAACCTCTTCCAAAGGGGAAAGGAAAGTGCTCTGCCCTTCCCTCTCTGAGGGTCAAGAACCAATAGGTTAACTTAAACACAGTCTTAACAAGCAACATCGCTGACACTTTATCTTTCAAGCTTCTGTTTTTCTTTTCTTGGTTTTTAAACAAAAACAGCCAAGAAAATCTGCACAATATTTGCTGTCTGTATTAACTGAGAGTGTCTTTGGGCCGCTCAATAGCAGTGTTTTTTGAATAACTTCTGGGGGAAAAAAGTATTTATTTATTGATTGTACATTACTGTGTGTCCTTGTATATTGAAGTATGTGAGTGTGCATTGTTATGCAAATGGAGATATATCTTTCAATGTTGCAAACATATCTTGTAAATGTTTACCAGAAAATTGTGTCTATATAATATATATATATATATACAGTATAGAGAGAAATATGTGAATTAAGTGGGTTATTTTTTGAGGGGGGGAGAAGAAATCTTTTGCTTCAAGAACTGCGTGGTTTCTATAGCACCTATTCCATGATGTGCCAATCTGTCACTTCCCTGTACTGTGATACACGTTCTGTTACGGCAACAGGAAGCTCAGAGCAGAAGAACTGTCATGACCTCAGCTTGGCTTGATTTTAGTTCTGATTTTAAAACTGTGGAAAAGAAGGAAAAGGGAGTGTGGGGGGGAAAGCTTTGTTCCAGTGGTGCTGAGCGGAGTCCACACAGGCAGAGCTCTGCTCGAGCTGTGCAGGGTTTTGTGCCGGCCCTGGGTTAGCTTGGGTAAGAGCAGTTGCAGAGCTGGGGTCTGGTGTGAGTTGCAAAGAAACTGGAGAGCCCAAAGAATATAATATGTCAGGTTACATTTAAATCGGTACTCAAGTCATTCTCTTTTGAAGCCGATCACACCGCTTTGTTAGGAAGAGAACACTACGTGGCCAGTACAGAGTGCTTGCGGAGCTGATCCACTCTCCCAGCTAGCGCCAGGCCGGGGCAGCTCTGCTGAAGCCGGTGTGCCCCAGGCAGCGCTCTGGTGCCAGTCTTACAAAAGCCGGTGAAAAGCCCTGCTCCCGGGTCCTCCCGGGAGAACCCGCAGAGGTCCAGCGCCCGTTCCCATGCAGGTCTGAGACGAGACATGAGCGGTTTCCAGTCCCTGCCAGCCCTTGCCCTACTGGTGGGCATGGGTGCAGGTGGGCCAGTGGCCACGGGACTCAGAAATGGAGGGCGTGCGTGATCGCCCCTGTGCCCGGCCCTTCCGCAGCCCCTGTCCACCAGGGCTCGGTGTTGAGTACCGGAGGAGTTGCAGCTTTTCCCCGTGGCAGCTCCGCTCTTGGTGACTCCTCTGGGACAGCCGCTGTCCCACCGGCAGGTTTACGTGCTTGTGGAGACGTGCGGTGAAGGACGTGAGCGCCAGGAGTCTGGGCCTCGAGATCTGTTTGAAGGTTAAAAGTGACCAAAATCTAAGAAAAGGTTCTGGCTGTCCAGCTGGTCGTGGCCCTTCTCTTGCCTCAGCCTCTCCCGCCTGGCTCTGCCCCTCTGCTCGGGGGCTGCAAGATAAAAGCGTTGCTTTGGTCTGCGGCAGCGCGGCTCCGATCCCGGCTGCGCAGCCGGAGGCTGCCTGCTTGCTGCTGGGGGAGAAGCCCGTCGCAGGGAGTGCTTGCCATATACAGTAATCTTGTCTGGCTCCTCGGGAGGGGGAATGCTTGATCCTAGCAGCACCCTGCAGCTGCGATTCGCCCCGTGCAATGGCCATACGAGCAGGGGCTGTCTCTAGCCTGCCCTTGTTTGCTCTGCGGGACCAGGGACCCAAGCTGCTGCGCTCCCTGGCTCCGGACCGCTGCATCCTCCCTGCTGGCTGTGGCCAGGCTCGCGTCCCGCTCACCCCGGCCTGCATCTGCCACGGGCGGATCGTCCAGCTCCCTCCTCCCGCCGCGGCCATCCACAGAGGCGTGGGGTTTTCGCTTCCCTGTTGTCAGAGCTGCTCAGCTCCCAGATCATCTCGGTGTGTTAAATGCCGCGAGTGTTTGAATCCCGGCCCTGCTTTTCCCTGAGGGAGTTACTAATGGATTCTCGTTGTGCGCTTGAGCTTTCTGCTGATGCAAGCTGCCAAATAACTCTTGGTACCCATCTTTTTTAGTGTTGCTAATGTAAACACTTTACGAGTTGTCTTTGTTCCTAAATGCGTGATTTTTATAGGATTTTTTCCCTTACTGCATTGAGTTTCTGAATTGCTTTGCTATTGACATTTTTCATGCAGACGGAGAGTTTTTTTTGCCTGGGAATTCCCTGCTGCCACCCTGTGCTGCTCTCATTCTGTCTCCTTTTGAACATCCCTGAACACAGCCCAACATAGCTCTTACTGTAACTAGAGCCAGCAACAGAAACGCAGGTAGCAGCAATGGTTTTCAATGATAAATAAAAAACATATCAAGAGAAGTGACTGCTCTTGATGTGGTAGCTTGGAATCGTGGTTCTGCTGGGAACCCATCTATGGGCAAGCTGTGAGCCCAGGCCTAAATCCCACCTTGGAGACAAGCCATGTGGCAGGCTTGTGACCAGGAGTAAATTTATGGGGTGAGATTCTTCTTATTCTTTCTTATGTATTACTTTTATTTATTTTTAAAAATCTGGGTGGCTAGTTTTCCTTTCTGACCACACTTCTTCTGAGTAGTTGGCTAATTCTCTGCACTGGAGCTGCTGTGGCAAACAGTCCTCAAAATAGATATGGGGCCAGTTTCAGGATTCTCATCATGTAAGTTTGCTTTAAAAAATACCTTCCAACATCTTAAATGGCCGCTCTGTGCTGCGGTCCACAATGATTGTTGTTTCATCAAAACACTTGTAAACTATTTTTCACTCCATTTGGGAATTTTCACTAGTACCAAGCACTTCTGTGCACATTTTCTGCATTTTAGTACTGCGTGAGCACAAATTGGTAGTGAAAGAGCACAATTTACAGATGAAGTGACAATTTCTAGCAATATGGATGTGCCGTAACTCTCAACAGAACCAGTCTTCAGAATTCTTCTAAATATTTTCAGATACCCTGAAGTAGATAAAATGCCACTTACTGTTGCATGCTGTTTCAGGCACTCAGATGATCTTCACTCAAGGTCATTATCCTGGTTGCCTGCCATGAAGTAAACACGTATTGCTGATTAAGGCACCTGAAGTGTTTGTGGTCCCCAGTTGCACTCACCACGTTTATGTTTATGGTGGTAGCATGGGCCAAAGCCAAGATCGTTTTGGTGCCATAGCCATGCTTTTCTACAGCTTGGAGTGCTTGGATTTCTTCTAAACTGTCTGAATCTTGAATTTCCTGGAGAATGTATGCTGTTGGAGTAGCCATATCATTCTTTTAATGTACATCTAATTTTAGATTAGCGATAAGCATATTCAACCTTAAATTCCAGCTCAGTAGTTGAATAACTTCCTTTTAAAAACTGATTTTGCACGTGGAGCCCAGGTGGGAGCGCAGCGGTGGGGCTGCAGGCGATGTGCCTCCAGGTCCGCCAGACCCCCAGCGGGCCCGCAGAGCCCGCTCCCTCTGCCGCTCCCCTCGGCAGAGGCCCCCGCGCCCCTCTGCTCCCCGCACGGGCGCCCTCGCCCCGCTGCTGCCCTCAGCGCTCCCTAGGGCCAGGGGGGGCTCGGCACCAGGGCGGTTGTGGACGGCCACTGCAGCGGGAGGGGTAGGACGAAGGCTGCTTTCCATTAACGTTTCTGTAGGAATGGGAAACTGCTAAACAGAGAAACTCCTGGGTGAAAAAAAAACCACACCTATCAGGTTTTTTTTGTTGTTTTTTTTTGTTTTATAAATCAATGCTAAACTTTGAACTATGCACAAGATCTTGAAAAGTCCATGGAATTTTAAGAGTCAGTGTGGCTTCACTGCTAAGGAAGGTAAAGAATTAAAAATCCCGATACTGGATACTGAGATATGAAAAATTTTGTTTTCATGACTGCATAAGATCATCTATTTAAATTCTCAGAAATTCAGTCTCCTCTTAAAGAGTAATTCCCAGGAGCCAGGGAAGAAGAAAGCTGTTTTTCATAAACAGAATTAAGCAAAAATTGTTGAAAATCCAGCTCGGATGTAATCTTAGACCCACGATTGTCACTCCCCTCGTGCTAAAATGTATTCCGGAGAGCTTGGCAGGGTGCGCAGGTGCTGCTGGACCGTCACCTGTTGTAACTGTCATGGCAATGCCAGGTCACAATGCAAGCTCTGGGGGACAAGGGATTACCCCTCAACAGCAGGGTTATGAATGTATTTGATGTACTGGCATTAGACTTTTATGTTGCCCTACACTGAATTGCTGCTTTTATATGTTGGATGCCATTTTGGTCTCTGGGAGTTGCTCTATCTGAGATTAATGAGCACTATAGCTTTTAATATATTTGTAGAAGTGCTGCTAATGTTCTTAGATTATTTGAACTCCACACTGTGGTATGTTTTATATTATTTTATTCATTTTTTTTATGTAAACTGTTCCTTATTGTTGTTCAGAAAGAAAAATTAAAGCTCTATTCTCTATGGTTGATGTATTTTCAAATCAATAAAACCCTGGTTGTTCTTTACGGCTGTGCAGTCCCTGGTCAGACAGCGGATGTGGAGGACCCCGACAAGGCAGAGTTCGGAACAGCTGCTTCCGAGGGCACGCGGGGTGACGGTGCTGCGCCCAAAGCCCCTGTGGTCTCTGGGGCCTCGGGGGGGGCCCTGGTGCCTTTACCCTTGTTTTGAGGACGGATGTGTGAGACTGGTGCAGGCTTGGGGCAGAGCTGGTGAGGACCAGCTCCTCTGTCTGCTGCCAGCGTGCAATGACAGGGGATTTGGCTGGTGCCTCTGTGCGCTTGTGATCCGGTCCCTGGGCCCAAATCCGAGCAGTGGGGGTGTGACGGGTGGCAGCAGGCACCTGGGGGAGTCCAGCAGGGCCCTGCGGGTGCTGCCACCTCCTTCCATTCAGCCTGGCCACTCAGCTTCTGTTGTTGCTTCTCTGGGAACCACCGCAGGGTTGACAAAGCTTCTGAGGCTCAAGCTCGGTGTGCTTTTGAAGCTGAGAATGGGATGGTAACAGCCATGTGAAGGCACAGATGAAAACATGGGGCAGTTTTTGTTCTGAGAGGCAAACCGCAGCACAGACCATGGGGGGAAGCATCTTGGAAAATTACTTCCAGGAAAAAAATATGTTAAATGCATAGTTTGAAAAATATGCCGTGTCATCTGCTCTGTCACACTCCTTGTCGCCACATCCAAGCTATTCCCCTCAGGCATTTCTGACTTCACAGCCATGCCTCTTAGTTCAACGTTCACAGGCTCTCAGTGTCCTGCAGACCCTGTGCCCCGGTTCCACCTTGCTGCTGCGCATCCGCAGCTGCCTGCTGCTTCTTGCTAGAACAGCTGCTAGGTAAAGCCACAGCAAAATGTCCCTGAATGCTTTCAGTCTGGAAAAAGCTCCTCTCTGGTCACTGAATGTATGTCAGTAAATGCTCACTGGTGCTGTTAATGAAACGGTAATTCCACTTAATCTGCACCGAGCTATTTCTGTGCTCTCTAAGCTGCTGACAAGGAATTTTTCAATGTAAGAATCACTGTGCAGCCTGAGATCTTGCAGAGCGTGGTCTTTCCCTTAACCTCCTCCCACCTCCAGCATTCCTGTAGTGGAGAACGCACTTCTGTTCTCTGAAGTTCAGAGAGCTCTTCACAGCACTGCGATTGCTGTTCTGATGCAGCGCTGTGCCGCAGCTTCTCGTTTCCCTGCAGCCCTGGCTGGAGGAAGGCCGGAGATCCAACCGGGCCTCCTTGCGAGGACGCTGGGGAGGAGGCCGGCTCCAGCACCCCAGCTCGGCAGTGCCGACCATGGCCTGCTCCAGGCCCCGCAGGCGACTGCGAAGCCCTCGGCTCCCTGGCGAGCTGCCAGGCTTCAGGCAGCCCCTGAGGCGCGCGGCGCATGGGATCGGGGCTGGGCCCACGGGCAGGCCTGCGCCGCGCTCATGAGCAAGAGGGCTCGCGGCTCTGCCGTGGCTGAGCCCTGCTGCGTGGCTGGCACCGGGGCACAGAGGGGCGGTGGTGGGTGCGGAGCCGGCACTGCCAGAGGGCAGGGGCTGCACTGGGAAAGGGGGAGCTAAAGCTGGTGGTATGTTTTGGAGGCGCAGCCCTGTGCCAGGAGTCTGCGGCCCCCCACAGCCCTTGGCAGCCTCCACAGCTCTCCACGGCCTCCACAGCCCTCTACCCGGCTTGACTGGAGGCTCTTGCTGCGATCCTCCTGCGGCCATTGGCTCGCTGTCTGCCCTGGTCCTTTCCCTGTGGGCTCTGTGCAACTGGGCCCTGACGTCTCCTTCAGCCCGCCGGTGCTGTCACCGCTTCCTCGTGCACCCCCTTGGTAGCCTGGAGAGCTTAACCTGATGGCAGCTGAACTCATGGGGGGCGCTTGGGGCTGAAGAGAAGATGCGGCAGTGGCAGGAGGCAGGGCAGCGTGCTCTGCAACAGTGTGGAAAGTGGCCTTGGACTTCATCTCCTGAGCTTGCCTTGGTATTTCCTGGGTCTATCGACAGACCTTTATATTGCTAGCGATACGATACGATACGGCAGGCTTGGTGCCTTTCTTGCTGCAGGTAAGCAGGTAACAGGAGTGACAAGGTTTTCATAAAGAAATGCAAGGAGGATGAGGAGAGCAGGAGGATGAGTGCCCGCAGGTCCCTTCCTGTGCTCGGGCTGGTGCTGTCACCCCGTGCACCCAGCAGGTCTGTGGGGCCTCACGGGGCTCCAGTGTGGCCAGGGGAGGGGGCAGCGGGAGGGCTCAGTGCCACCGGCCACCCTTTCGTGGCGTTGCGCTCGCCAGTTCCTGTGCTTGCACTAGGCAGTTAAACAGCTTTGCATCAGCCTGAATTTAATGTTTTAAACAGCACCAACCAAGTTTAAATGCACTTCTAAAAATGGGATAGAAGAGAAAGTGAGATTAGGTGCTCGCTCCAGATTCTTGCCTTTACATACTTATGAGAAGAGGCTTAATTAAATAAAACCTGGTATTTAATTAATCCTTAATATGTTTGCTTCTTGGGGCATGTTTGCTCTAATGGCACAGCACCAGTTTTTAGTGCAGGCTTAATTGATTGCCGGTGAACTCACAGTGAAGAACTTCAAAAGGCTGATGAAGACACTCCCCAAACATGCACAGTTTGGAAAATGTCAGAGTGGGATTCCACCAGCCCTTATGAATGTGTTAATTACCTGATATTAATTGGCAATCTAATTACTAGAAGCCGGGTCCCCAATGTGCAAAAGCAGAAATGTTCTGCATGAGTGGAGAGAGTGGCAAAGACCATGCTGTTTAGATGGATCAAAGTAAATGATCCTAAAAGTGAATTTAATTAACTTTTAATTTTGGATACTCTCACAAAAGCAGATATCCTGAGGCCGTGCTTTGAGGTGCACTTACGCTGGCAGAGCCACTGAGCGCAGCAGCGTGCCCTGCATCCTGCCCCTGCAGCCCGCGTCGCTTCCCTCTGCGCAGAACCAGCTCCGCAGCCCCGTGCTTCTCCGGCAGCGCTGGCCTGAGCGGATCTCAGATCCAGGCCTGAGACCTGTGCGTGCGCAGACTCGCGCTGATCCTTCTGCTGAATGACTAAATGGAAGCAAACCTGGTTTAATCTAGCACAGTGTCTGTGCAGGTTTCCGCACCAGCTCGGTCAAGTGGCATCAAGCTCAGAGCTGGCTGGAGGCTGGTGGGGTCGGCACACCCGCAGCTTGTCAGGGCAGGCGAGCGGTCGCTGCCCCCCTGGTTTGCCTTCGGAATCGGCACCTCCGCGCTGCGGGGCCCACCAGCCTGCAGAGCAGCTTTCCGCCCGCGCAGGGAGATAAATGGCTCCTGACGCTGTGCACCGGGACTGTGGACCAGGGCGGCTCAGGAGCTGCCTCGCCATCACCCCGCGTCCTAGGGGCGGCTCCGGCAGGGGCAGGTGGGGTGGTGGCACCGCACTGAGCCTGAGCCCTCAGACTGCCGGTCTGACCACGGGAACAGCGGCTGCCGAACCTGCTGCATGCAGCACGGACCCAGGCAGTGCGGGGCAGCCGCCAGGTGTGGTGGGGGTGATGGAGCAGCCGAGGGGCAGCGTCTTTGTGAGCCCCTCGTGCCGCCGCAAGCCCTGTCCCTGCGACGTGGGGGCACGTGGCAGCCGTGCAGCGCCGTGGCTGCAGCAGCAGGGACGGACCAGGTGTATTTATAGCACGCTGTTAACGTGCATGAACCAACACGTTAAAATGTCAGTGCAAAGTGTCTCTAGTCTCAACATCTGCCTCTGCTAAGGTCTGCTCTGCCCTGTTAGCACCTCTAGCTGCATCTGACTTGTTCAAGGTGTTCTAACACGTATTTCAGAGATGCCCCTTTTCCAGAGAAAATAAAGCCATTAAACAAAGGCTTACTCACAGCTGTGTGTAGCAATACCTCAGCAAATCCTTTGGAGAGCCCCATTTGCACCAGTGCAGCATGGGTTGTGCCAGCGGTGCTTCAGCCCGATGCCGCATGAGGAGCTCTAGCACCTTGCTGACAGCCCCGGGTGCCCCCAGCCCCGCAGCGCTGGGGACAGCCCCCGCAGCCCCCGCCAGCCTGCGAGCCGCAGTCTCCATTTGCTGGACTGGTGCAGAGGCTGTGATGGAGCAATGCTTGCTGTGCTGTTTCCAAAGGGTTGGGAATGCACCTCATGGCCATGAAAAACAAGCTCAGATACTGGGGACAAAAGAGCAGGGATGTGTCAAACCAGTTCTTAAGCTCAAGGAAGCCGGGTGCTTTTTCCTGGCGTGTTTTTCAGAAAGTGAAAGCTTTCTGCAATGCTTTTAGCAACTGCATTAGAATGACATGTAAGTGTTCACCGCTATTCATGATGAAGCTCTCAGCTATGACAGTGCACAACCTGGGATCACCTGCGCTGTTTTAGACAGCAGTGTACGTGCTGAGCGGTTTGCCAGGGCACAGCGAGGCTGCTCTGGGAGAGATTGTCCCTGTGAGCGGGGCTGGGGGCTCAGCGCCTGGTCTCTGAACGGGTCACTGAGTCGGCCCTGGGGTAGACAAGTTTATTTGAGCTTTTATTAGTTCGGCAAATGGTACAAAGATACTTGCCTTTATCACTTTGAGTAACAGCCTGTTGTTGTTGGCCGAGTTACAGGAGCGCGAGCTGAAATCTGAGTCACTCTTCTGCTTGGGAAAACAAAAACAGACTCCCAGGAAATCTGCTTTCCTTTGTTCTCACCACAGCCCCCACGCAGTCGGACCGTGTGCCATTTGCTGATAGCACAGGGCGGGCCGCAGACAGGACGGGGCTGCTGCGTCCTCACCCAAACCAGCAAAGGCAAAACCGCCAGAGATTATATAATTGCAAAAACTCCACACCCACCGATTTTCACTCTGATGCAACAAAACCTACACTACGCTGTGATCTTTAACAACTCTTTCCTACTGAAGAGCATTATGTATACAAATTTGATGCTCAATTATCCTTGCTTTCTGGATTTCTGGCTAGTGCTGCTTTCAGCAGCTGCGGGATAAGGAAGGCCTGGCAACCTCTGCCATGCTGAATTTCTCCATTCTGGAAGAGGGAGCACTTTGTGGGCACTGAGGGTACGATCCCGCGAGGCACCGCGTGCTGTCGGGGGGTGCTGCCCTTCCAGGCCTGCAGCCAGGCCACTTGGAGCCCCCCAGAGCCCTCCTTCACCAGGGCGGGAATGATGCTCGGACAGAGCTGGCATTCGGTGGTGTTTTACAAACCCTCGCCATGAAACCAGGACTCTCTTCTCTGTCCTTCTCCCAGTCCTGCTCCCGTTTAAGTCAGGAGGACCCTGACTTACTTTTCAGTAGAAACCAGAAACCTGGGGGCAGCAGAGGAGCCTGCAGCAGGCAGGGGGAGTCCAGAGGCCAGTGGGGCTCTGAGCCTGGCACTTAGTGCTCTCTGCACTGACTTTCATGGTGGCTGAACACAGAGAGGTGGGAAAGGAGCTCTGAAAGACCCCTGCCATGGTGGTGATGGGGAGCAGGAGGAAAGCTTTGTTTCCTTTTTCCTTTTTGCAGATTATGTTGAGGTTGGCAGCAGCACACCTTCCTGCAGCGCTTCGTGCCTGAGACGTGCAGAGGGCGTTCCTGGACGGTTCCTCTCGGGCCTCACCTTGAACCTTCAGCAAAAGTTTTGGCCTTTGTGGGAGCACTTTGTGGATGGCTGCAAGCCTGGACACTGAAGTGCTTTTCTGCTTAGGGCCAGAGCCTTTCAAAGCCACGTCAGTCTGAGAAGAGCAGGGGCTTGTTCCCCAGGCCCAGCTGAAGTGTTTTCGCATGCATCTCCACCTCTGTGTAATAGGAGTAACCTGCTCAGCGGGAAGACAGAGACTGTTAGTAACTGGAACAAAGGAGGGAATCCTGCCCATGTGCCCGGCAGCAGTGTTTGTGGGGCCGGGCAGGCACCAGCTGCCGGTGCGGTGGTGGTGACACGGGAGCAGAGTGCTGTCCCCACGGAGGCAGCGGCCAGCTGCCATCACCACGCGGCCGCGGTGCTCGCCTGGAGCCTCTCCACTGGCTGCCGTGGCCTGACCCCAGGCTTGCAGGAGCACAGCCCAGCAGTTTGGCAGTTGCTGCATGTGGCATATGCAATTAACCCATTTCTCCACTACAGGGCACTGACAGACTATGCGAGAGGAACCAGATCACCAGAGCAGCCCCGCTGGTACACGCAACATTTGCTGTTATTCGCTGTTTTATGTGCTTCTCAGTTTAATTCTGGAAAGCTCCCATCCTGGAAGCTAATTGTACTGTAGAGAGGAGAAACAGAGGCATTACCCATCCAAGAACAAGCAGAGCTGCTGGTTAACTGGCACATCAGCCTGGTAGAGCCTTTTGTTGGTGTGATGGCAAAAAGCATTCGTGTTTAAAAAATGAAAACTTCTCAGAGATAAGAGGCCTGTCATTTTTTCCAAGTACAAGCACTCCTTCACTGTATATTGCTTGCATATCATTGCACTGATAGTACTGGTGAAATCATAAACCAAAGGGTCAAAGCTCAAGCGTCTGTGTGAGATGGGGCTGGCAGCGTCTGTTTGCTATTGCCATCCACACCGCAGGGTGGAATTACAGCTCTAATTTATGTACATGGGGCAATAGAACAGGACTCTGCGTTTAACTCTGCCCCTAGATTGCGGTTAACTCCAGTCAAATACTTGCTGATAAACACAGTGGGATAAGGGTTCGTGCAGGGTCGTAGCAGGGAGAACGCACGGGGAAGGAGCCCTCCCCGCACCAGGTCCTGCACATCCTGCCCCTGGGAGCCGCTGCGACCGCGGTGCCACCTGCCCTGCCCGGTGCCGGGGCACGAGCACTGAGCACGGTGCTGTGCCAAGGGAACCCAGCTCTCCACAGCAGCCCTGAGGGTCCCACGGGTCCTGCTCCTTGTTGGACCCGCACCGCGGCCATTCCGGTTCCCATAGGGCCAGCATCTCCCCAGGGCAGCAGAGGCCGAATGAGGGTTGGGATACAGCCCCTCCAGCTCTACACTGGAGGCTTTTCGAGACCAGGCCTGCTCTGTGCCGCTGCACCCACCCCGCAGCTCTGCGGTCCCGCAGGTGCAGCTGCCGCCCCTGGCCTGCTGGGGCTTGAAGCATCGAGAGCTTTTGTGGCTCCTTTGAAGTTCCCAAGTCTCATCTCCCTGGGCATTTGCAAAGGCACATGCTGAGGTTCCTCCTCAGACAGTGGGAAACAAGGCAGCAGCTTCTTGGGAAGGCATCTGCTCTTCTTGAAGTCGCCCATTTGAATGCAGCCTTCTCAAAGGCTACGCAGCCTCCAGAGCCTGGCTTGGCCAGTTCTCTCATCTCTGGCTGTGGTGTGGTATGTAGGTGTTTTTGTGGAGGGTGATGCCATTAGAGCGGCACCTGAATAACTGATCAGGCAATTTCATTGTTTCCCATTGCTTTCTGAAAGCCCCATGTGCCTGAGCAGAGGTTTCCAAGCGATGGGTGGAGCAAGAACCACTTCAAAGAGGTAAGATGCAGTAATACCCTCTTTGCAGAGGCACTGATCTGAGCCATGGATCGCCCTCTTCCATATGGGCATGAGCCAGTTCCTGGCAATGGCCTGAGCTCAGGATGGGTGCTGGCACAGAGGTGACCGTGCCAGCCAGGTGGGGAGGGGTGCCGGGGTGCCGGGGTTGTGACTTGGTTTCTGGAAAAGAGAAAGGTGAATGAGTCATGGAGTTGGGATCCCTTTGTGTTTGTGTGTGGTGAAGATAAAAGCATTGCTAAGGTGGGGAAAATGCATATATTATCCTGATTTGGGAGCAAGGGGGTCTGTGGGAAAGGGATCTTAATTTAAATGGGATGTGGGTGTATACAACCAGGGTGGGGAAAGAGGAGGTGAGGCACTCTCTTTTGTTCATGCAGCTATTGCAGAGCTGGATGCTTTTGCTGCTGAAACCTTTCCACTGGCGCCCATCCACACACCTGCTTGGAGCAGGTACCGCGCAGCTTGCACTTGTAGCTAAGGTGTACCAAGGAAGCGTCACCTCCCTCTGACAGGTCAGGAATGGGTCACAGAAAGATAAATCAGCCTGATCTGCTCAGGAGCCCTAAAATCTGAAGCAGAAGCGAGAACTGAATGGACTCTCTCTAAGGCTGGATAATGGCAGATTGGTAGGCTCCCCACTGACTACAGGGATGCTGGGCCTGCTGTGTGGCGTTCCACGGCTCTGCTGACAGCTGGCCGAGGGCGCGGAGCCGTCCTCTCGGCCCGCACCGCGTTGTTAGCCCAGCCTGGTGCTGTGGTACCCACTTGCACCGGGCCCTGCTCCCTCCCCAGGCCACGGCCTGGGCACTGCCTGCCTGCAGTGAGTCACCAGCCCCTGAGCCAGCCCTGCTGGCTGACTTTGGACTCCTCCACCACACCTTTTGTAATGATGGAAAGGAGCATTCGCAGTGCTACCACCATGGCACGGCCTTGGAGGTGGCAGGGGCTGCTGAGGTGCCCGCAGGCAGGCTCAGTGGCTCTGGTGCCATTCCTCATGGGGGCTGTGTCTGAGGAGAAACGCTCCCCATGCTGAGGAGAAACGCTCTCCACGCTGAGGAGAAACGCTCCCCATGCTGAGCAGGGGGCTCTGGCAGGGCGAAGGGGCACGAGGCTGTGCTTTACTTAGGGGAGGAGGGAATGCAGCGGCACAGCGCCGCGGCGTTCCGATGGGCGGCCGCCCTCACCCGGGCCTTCTCCCCATGGGGACCAGGACGCGAGGGGGGGCGGCGGGTGGCAGCGCCAGCCGCGGTCCCGGACCAGGACGCGAACCCGCGGCCCCTCGGCCGCCAGCGCCGCGCCCGGGCCATCGGGGGGCAGGTGGAAGGGGCGGGGCCTCCCGCGAGCACCCACAGC
>VXAA01002705.1:493477-505257 GCA_013399115.1 Anseranas semipalmata | reverse complement strand
GGCCGAAGCCGGCCCGCGGAGCCGCCTCGTCCCCGTGCGGGGCTGCGGCTGCCGCGCCTCTGCCGTGCGGGGGCGGGAGGCCGACCCGCCCGGGCCAGGTACGGCCTTCTGCCTCCGCGGCGCGGGCGGCGTGGTCTGGGTTTGTGTGAGAGCGGGATGGAGGGGAGCCGTGCCTGGCGGGCGGCAGGAGCTGCTCTGCACCGTTAGGAGATACCGCAGCCTTCTGTTGTACCTGTGGGCTTGGTTCTTCGCAGCTTAGGGATGTAATTCCCTTCGAGATAAACTATTGCTCACGGTAAAATAAAACCCTGGTGCTGTGCTAAAGGGACTGCAGCATATAGCGACTGATATTTTGTCAAAACTGATGCTTTATCCCATTGTGGTTAATTATGGGCAATTTTTATGGCAGGCAGAAGAGGTAAACTATGTTTCCTGGGTAACTGTGAAGTTGTTTAGCTGCTTCGGAGGCACGTTTGGCCAGAAAGGAAGACCACTGGTATTTTCCTGTACGTGTCTCTCTTCCATAAATTAAGAGGCGTTGCATTTCTTCTTTATAACGACCGCACGAAAGTACTGTTTTTGTTTTATTTTTCTGTGACTCTTTAGGGTGTGGTAGGGAAACAGGGTATGGCAGAAATGCTGGTGAAGTTGGCAGGTGGCTTAATCCAGGTATTTTCCAAAAAATCTTTCAAGAGTTTATAAACTTTTTTCTTGCCATTTTTGTAGGATTTTCTTCACTGTATCTTATGTTTTTTTCCTGTAAAAATAGTCGAGAATATGTATTAGCAAGTAAATCTACAAAGCCTTTCTACATTAGAATAATTAAAGAGGCAGAAATCCTATTTAAATTGAAGATGCAGCCTGCAATTCACCTTTGATAGGTGCGCAGTTTGTTGAAAATATGCTTGTAAACCTCAGTCTGTTCCCTTTCAGACTGTGCTCCGAAGTAATTCCCCGTGTGATGTTGGAATTCCTACTTAGTCAAGGAACCCAGGCAGTCGGATCTGACTGTACTTGAGTAGGTGTGGCTTCTTCAGGAGGATGTAGAGCGTAAGGGAACAGTCACCAGTGCGAGGTTTTGTGATGATGTTCGCACTTCTTCTCTGCATATCTTGTTTGCTGTAAATAATGTTTCTTTTCCTATAGATAGATGAGGAATAGAACAGAATGGCTCTTGAGTGTCATAGCATGGAAATTCCCTAAAAGTAGTAAAAGTCTAGGGCTGTTTTCTAATTCAAATCCTTTAGTTTGTCATTTTTATGGTCTCATTTTATATATGGTAGTAAATGATGTGAGCGTCGCCGGTCCAAGGTCTGTGCTCGCTCTGCGGTTCTGGAGGCTCCCTACCTTGTGCTGGAGGAGAAAGGTCAGAGCATGCCCATCGGCGTTTCTGCGCACACGGGCTCCTCAGCTGAGGGGATAGCAGTGGTAGGAACACTTTAATGCCTGATCATTAAGCCGCTTATGAGCTCTGTTCGTTGCCATACTGCAAGCTACATGTAGCGATGACATTCCTTTTTCTTTAATGCTGTTTCCAACCCCGTGTAGCACTCTCATCGGGGCTGCTGACAGAGCCCCTCGTGTGCCTGCAGGCTCCCCCGGCAGCAGAAGCGTGCTTCCCGGAGGCTTCAGTTCTTCCGAAGGGGGGAAACCGGTTGTGACTTGGAAAGAGACTTTACTGAAAGGGAGGATTTGGGGCTCCAAGGACCATGTTTGAGAATCTCTCCAGCCCTTAGCGCTCCGCGGGCTGAATGCAGAACTCAGACTGCATGTGGAAGAAGCAGCAGGTCCCAGGAGGCAGGCAAGCAGCCGGGCCTTCGCCTCCCTGCGTTCCCGCACGGCTCCGTGATTTCGCCTGGGTGTTGTCCTGGCCGCTGCTGCAGCCCGTGCTTCTGTTTCCCTGGCTGCTAGGTAGTTCTGCGGCAGTCATGTCACCTCCTTTCTCCTTCACATGGCCTCGGTTGCTGTAAAGTAAAAAATGAGCCCTTTCTCCTGGCTGAAGAATGCGTTGCTGCGCTCGCTGCCTCATCCTTTCCTCGGGATTGGCCTTTGCTTGATCCTTGCTCGTGGAGCTTTCTCTCTCCTGGCAGCTCTTTCAAGTGCCATTAGAACAAAGCTGACACAACTCCTGGTGATTTTTCTCCTGTCCGTGAGTTTTGAAGTAGCGCTAAGAAAGCTCCTCATAGGCTTGCAAAGTTCAGCGTAGCGGTGCTTGTAGGGATGCCCTGCAGGTCGGGGACGCAGGGATCAGAATCGTGTTTGAGGGTTCCTCCGAGCGAGCTGCTCAGGGACACGGTTCCGTGTGGCTGCAGAACGCTGCCATGTGCACACCTTGAGCTGCCCGCGTGGTTAGAAATTGTGTTGGTTTCTTACCGAGGAGTCTCGTGTATCACCGTTTGTCTCCAAGAGTTGGAGTGCTCCTCGCGTTGATGTTCCACAGAGACCGGTACCTTCGTGCTGCTCGCTAGCCAGGGGAAGGCTCCTTTGGCAAATGGGTTTGTCATGCTGAGCAGCGTGCCGCGTAGTTAGTTAAAGATGTGACTAGTAAAAGGTGTGTGTGTGCATGTCTAAATGCAAGTTTTAAATGTTTGGCATCCAGTTACATGCAGTGCCACTGTTTTTTTCACATTTCCAAGCTATTTCTTTTTATAGGACGTTTTCCTGCAGGAGGATATGAATAATGCTAGTTGGAAATCTTTCTTTCGCTTTCATAGCTTGGTATATTCACGTGATGCTGTTGGTAGGGAGATGCTCAGTGTCTCAGCTTTTCTGCTAGTTTGTTGCTTCTTGACATAGGCACAGTCTTTTGGGACTCCTTGTTCGATTCTTAAGCAGCCAGCAGCTTTTGGGAGGAAAGTACTGTGTCTATTCAGTACTTTAAAGGGACGTTCACAGAACAGGAGATCACATTGTATTCAGTGGGCTGTTTGTAAAAGCAGGACTGAAATAAACTGCTTAATCCTGCAAGCCCAGGCACGAAGCTTGCAGTGATGCTGTGAGCACAGTCTGTATCACTTCTTTGTGCTTGGTGTACAAGGGTGACGAGAAGCTGAGGGTGTTGCAATGTTTTAGGTGTGTTTTTTATTTTCTGTGTAGGAATCATCCAAAGACATCATATGGGAAAAGCCACGAACTTCTTGCTTTGGCCTCGGAAATATCTTTAACTGATGACTGCCTGGTGGCAGGTGTAGCCTTTGCAGCACAAGCCACCGTGCTGTGGCTGTCTTGAGTTTGCAGCCAAAGAGCTGGGAGTAACAGCGTGGGGAGAGCCCAGCAGAGCCCTCAGCAGCGGACTTTGGTCCTGACCACAGGTGTAGTAGATGTAACAACGTCACGAGAAGCCATCGTGCTTGATCAACTCTAGATGCACCTGCCCTCTGCAGCTGAGGGTACTGCCTCTTCCTAAAATGTGAGAGCAATTTGCTCTGGGTTGCCCGTGTGCACGCTTCCCGTGGTTCCCAGGGCGTGCTCTGCCCGCTGTTTAAGGAAGCCATCCACTTGTTTTTCTCGCTTGACTTTGAGTGAGCTTGAGGGGCATACCTACACATTTTCTGTGAACCTCTGGGGCCTTTCTCCTGCGGCGGTGCTCTAGGAATGCTTAGAAAGGCGACGAGCTGATCTCCTGGCCAGGCACTTGCTGCTGCCCCCGTGGGCTGCCTGGGCGGGCAGCCGAGTGCGCGGGGACTTGCCCGGCGTGAAGTTCTGTGCGGGTGGCAGGAACGCCAGGCTCTCGAGAAAACCTGGAGACTGAGTTTTGGTGAAACACACTGAAGTCAGTGTGGTGACCAGTGCATCTTTTTGCAGCTATTGGTTAAAAAAATGGCAGTGCTTCCCTTTTTTCCCATGACTGGAGATGAAATGAAGCTGGTGTGAGCTGAACTTGTGATCAGGAAGGTCTGCTTGCTGGGCGAGGGTTTTTCTCAGGCCTCGAAGAAGCACCTCTGCAGACAGCTTAATCTTTAGACTCTTTCCCCAAGTTCACGTGGCTTATTTTCTTGCTTCCAACTCTTTGGTTTGTTTTGGAAATGTGAAATGCTGGAACTTCTGCAGGCAAGAAAGCTTTCAAACAGCTTTCCAAGCTGGGTGAGGTTATTTTTCAGTGCAGCTACAGAAGTAGGAGAAAATTCCAAATTGTTAATATGTATTTTGACAGTTTTAAGTACCTTACAATTACATTGAAACAATGGCAAATTTTCTTTTTATACTCTTCATCTCTACAAAATGCACTTGAGGAAAGGAAGGGAAATGTAACATTTTTAAGGTTTGTGTGGTTGTGGTGGTGCAGCCTGGGACTACAGGGGTTTATGAGCTGAACTTGTTGCTTGTTTGTGTTTTGAGTCCTGTCCTATGAATGTGTACTCGAGCCTCTGGGGGAAAATCTGTGCTCCTTTAAAGCCAATTACAGAGCTGTTCATTAGAAGTTTTTATCAGAATTAAGTGCCCTAACTTTCCATTTTGAACTGTAGTAAAGCTGTAGCATGCTGAAATAAGATAAATGTTGGACTTGCAACAGTGTGAGAACTGAAAGCTTCTTGCTGTTGTAATAATTATGAGTCAGGATGGTCATTAGCTTGCTGTAACAAGTAGAAAAAGATAACCAAACCTGCAGCAATAGAATTATCTACGTGGTTTCCATTTAGAGGGGGGAAAAAAAAAAATCATGTGCGCGCTCCAGAAGTTTCTTTAAGCAGAGCGTGTATGCAGCGTATGAACAGCTCTAGCTTTTGGGTAATTTTTTGTTGCCTTGTGGTACAGAATTAGGGTGAGCTGCGGCATGGGGCGGCAGGATTAGAGCGTGGGTTTTCCAGGCCTGGGTTTTCCCACCTCCGGTGGGGCCAGCGGTGCCGCGGTTGGCTCGGCTGCCGGCCTGACCCAGTTACCGCTCGGCAGCGCGGTCCACGGAGCCCTGGCACCGCTTGAAAGCGCGTGTGCTGTGCGAGCGGGGCCAGCCCGAGAGCAGGCGGCTTCAGCTTTGCAGCAGGAGCAGCTTGGATGCAAATAAGATGGGTGGCGAAACAGAGGAAAAAGAAATTAGCTGCGTTTTGTTGTTTAAATCTAAAACGCTTAGGTTTGCATGTTGGAGAGGAGAAGAGGTGCAGAAGTGAAGATGATGATGCTTTGCTTTGTTAGTTTTTCTTTAATTCTAATAGTTAAAACAACAAACTTTACCCTTTGTTTCTAAGGGTAAAAAGCTGCTGGTATTTTAGTGCAATGCATGAAAATGAGTATGTGTGTGTGCTTTTGGTGCAAACAGTGTTGTTGCTATCCACATCAGCCACTGTTTATGTTTTTATAGTGACCGTTTTTCTGGTCTTAGTATTGGTTAAACACATGCTTTCTGTGCCTTTCATCAAGTGATATTAACAAATGTGCAGTTCTGCAACTTGTTATTCCTACCGATGTAAAAGTAGGATGATTATTCTACAATGTTGGTTAGAATTTGAAAGACACAAATAGAAATGGAATTTAAGTCTGTCTTTATTCCTTTCTTTTAATGAGCTCAGACTTCAGCTTGGATTCGAGTCTGGCTGCCTTCAGAATGCAGCGTCAGTATCAGTAACTCTTGGGAGGGAGGGAGTTGTGCCAAAACTTAAGAGGGATGTTTATCTGCTGCATGTTCAGCCATACAAGGCTTTCGATGGACAAAGCCATCTCATCCGTGAGGAAAGCCTTCAGCCCAGTAAAGCCATGATATGTTTTAAACAGGGTTGGAATTTTTGGCTACCATAACTGCATTTGATTTTCATGAGAATACTCGTAATTCTTCATTGAACAGAGCAAGCACGGATGCCTTTCTAAAATGGGCATTTATGCTAAAGTTGTGCAGTTCAGCTGGTTTGTTCCTTTACTTAGCGACCTTACAAGAAATGTCATTTTTGTTGTTTGTTGTCAAACAGTGCTCTAACTGTATTAGCACTTTTAAATGTCAGATATTAATGTAATTTGCCCTTAGAATATTTTAAGCGCCCTAATGGTTACCTTAAAATATCATCCTGTCCTTGCAGTATGCATGTACAAATGGTACAGAGTTTTTCTTTTGCATGTTATATTCCAGCCTACAATAACACTTGTGTTCAAGAAAGTAGATATCTTGAATGTATTTATCTTGTAATTCTTACTAGTCAACATTGTTCTTTATAAAAAGATTTTTTTTTAAGAGGATTCCAGCTTTCTCTGGTTACTGCTTGCAACGAAGAGATTAAATGGATTGGTGTGATAGCGGTAGGGTTCCTAGTACAAGTTCTGATCTCCTGTTACTCTCGAATACAATCTTACATAGTAGGAAAGAGGTGCTTGGTATTGCTCCATGGTTGTGTGTGGTTGCAGGAGAGGTTTCTGCCTCACTGATCTGTTCTCGCTAAACTTGCCAGGGCAATGGATGTTTTCTGGTCTTCTTCCTTAGCTGTACGTGAATCACAGTACACATAGGAAAGACTCGTCAATAGTTACAGATCAGCATTTTGGGAAGGTCAGGGAAACTAGTTTCTGCATGGTGAGCATTATGCTAATTCAGTTGTTAAACATATTGGAATTGCGCTTCCTTTTGCTTCTGCAGTGCTTGCAGATTCCATCGGAGCCTCTGCTCGGCGCTTGGAGTGCTGAGGGTTAGTTCTGGGCAGGGAGAAGCCTTCTTGCACGCTGTGTTGTGATCGTCTGCAAGAAACACGACTGCGGCCCTGGGTTTGTATCGAGTTCCTGACATGAAGTACGTGCTTACACGGCGTCACTGTCACGCTGGTGCTTGCGTGTGAAGATGAGAGCTAGGAGGGGCTGCAGCCTTGTTTAAGATAAAATACGTGTTTTCCTTTCTGGAAGGAAAGACTTTATTTTGGGATACAAGGCTAGGGTAGACTAGCAGCTGTAATGATTGAATTCATTGATTACGTGCAGGCAAAAATGAAATGAGATTGTGTATGGAAGCGGATGTGTAACGTAGGTCCAGTTACTGACTACCTCTTACAAACAGTATGAAGTCTTTTCTATTGTATTTGGTCTTGAATCCTAAGAGTGTGTATTAATATTGTTTCCTAACCAGCATGTGTAGTACCTTTAGAGATTTGGTGATGTGTTAAAGCATACGTGATAAATGTTTAATGTAATGATCACACATACTGTTGAGTTTGTTGGTATTGGACTGTTGCACACAGAGGAAAAACCAGTTGATTTTGAACCAGAAGATGCGTGGTTGACTAGGACGGGTTTTGCACAAGCCTGGCTCTGTAAGGAGCAGGCCAGTACAATTTTCAAATTGTCACCAAAATTCTCAGCTCAGCTCCACTGGGTTTCTTCTGCTTGGAAAGGTAACAGCTTTAATTCCAGGGAAGTGGGCTTTCAAAATGCTGCCTTTATGGATGTTGTAAATAGTTACTTTAAGGCTAAAAATCTTGCCATCTCTCCTGTTCAGCTTGGCTCTAGAAATGACTGTGCTCTTACATCTGTTACATCCTTTCTGATGGTGTGAGGAACTTGAACTCCGTGGCGTCGCTCCTGATGGATTAGAAGCATCGTTACACCTTGTGATGGCTGGAGCCTTCCCGCGCGCTCCTGGGGCGAGACTTCTCTTACTTTTCTGCCTACCTCCTGCTCGGGGCCCCTTCATTCTGGATTTTACTTACTGCTTTAAAACCTTTATAAAGCTTGACCTCCTCCCTTTTCTGCTTGTGTTGGCTCCTTGAAGTACGGAGACAACTCTCTTCTGGAAACCCCCCTCTCAGCATCCTGTTAATTATGCTGGTTCCACCAGGACTCAGTTGCTGATAGGAGCATGGAAAACCCTGTAAGTGTGGGAGGGGCACCGAAAACCAGCATTTTGAGAACATCTTTACAAGTGTGTAGGGGAAGGAGGTAACGAAGCAGATGGCAGGTTAGCATCTGGAGAGCTTCAGAAATGGCAGCAGCATGTATGGGAAGGCGGAGGATGCCATTTGGGCACTGGGCAGCCCGGCAGCTTCCTGTGCAGCTGCTCTTGCGCCGGGGCGCTCAGGCTGAGACCCTGGCATCGCGCTGAGCGCGGTGGCCGCTGCCAGGGCTTGGTGGGCTCTGCTGGCGGAGGTGACGTGCCTGGGAGCTGGGGCAGTGGCTGCTGACCAACAGGGAGAGGCAACGCCTGGGCTTGTCTTCACCGAGCGGCTAGAGGATGTGCTTCTGGCCAGCTTCAGGGCCTCTGCTCTCGACTGTGTCCCGAGAACAGGCTGGAGTTAAAAGCTTGTGAACCATGAACATAGATTTTAAATGACATAATTAGCAGAATGTTGTTTATAACTGTTAAACCGATACTGGCTTTACACCAGTATGCAAGACTCTTTTATAGTAAGTTGGACTGGCTTTTGCTAGGCATTGAAGTGTGTGGGGTTTATCGTTTTTTTTTTTTTTTTTTTTTGCTGCAAAATAGAGGCTGCACGCTGCCGGCACACTGGGCAGATTTGGCCAGGTAGATCTGTTCTCCCATCCTCTCTGTTTTCCGTTCACTCTGGTTTTTAGTCAGTTTGCTCTTGCGCCTGAAGACTCCTGAGGGGCAGGTCAGGGCGATTCTCAGGCTGGGCAGTGCGACTCCTGGGCAGACTGTGTCCGATGGATCGGGTGCTTGGTGTGCCGGGAGGTGATGAAACACCGAGAACACCCCGAACACCGGTTGTCTTAACTGAGCAGGCGGCTGGTCTAGGAGAAGATCAGTCGTCGCCTTAAACAGAGGGATCTGACTGTTGGCTCATCGAGTCCCCAAACTATAGCATACTGGAACCGTCATTTTGTGCTCGTGCACAAGGGAGCCTCCTGCCCCGGGCCCGCTCTGCTCCGGGCGGGCTGTTGAGAGCACTGCTGTGACCTGTCGTTCCTGCGAGTGCTGAGCTGTGCCTGCGTCAGCTGTTCGTTAGCACCTGCCCTAATGGGAGCGATCTCTGTGTTGTGTTGCGTGTTGTTTGGCAGTCTGCATCTTTTTTTTTAAAGGTTTTTCTCTTCCATCTTCATTTTGATGCGTTAGAGTGGTTCTGTGGCTCCTCTGCTTAAAATTTACCAGAAGGCATAAAAGAGCGCTGCTCACTCGTGGCTGAAGGCGCCTGCGTAGGGCAGACGCGTGCCGGCTGCTGCAGCAGCCCCTGGCGCTTCCTTCCCCTGCGCCCCGTGCCCCGGCGCCTGGACCACTGGCCTCGTCCCCCGTGCCTCCAGCCTCTCGGTGCTGCCTCGCTCAATGTCAGCGCTGTCGTCCTCGTTCTGCTGTTTTTTTTCTACCTCCCTCCCCAAATGTGTAAGATTTTAGGAGTCTGAACTGTTGGCTTTCGGTTAATTGGTTATTTTTCCCTGTCTGTGCTTTCTTGAGCATATAAGGAGATGGAGGGAGTTGTAGTCATAAAGCATCTAGATAGCGTGTTGGCCAGTAATTCATTACAGGCCTTGGTTTTCCTGTGTGTTTCTGGAGAACAAGGCAGTAAATGATGGCTAATGTGTAGGCTTTGTGCTGTTGGAGTCCTTGGCTTAACCGTGCTTTTGTTCACAAATGAGAAAAAACGTAGCAGTCCTGGCTCTGTGTCCTCAGAGTGCAAAACTGTGGTGCCCTGTTAAATCCTTAGCTCCCTGGTTCATAAATCCACAACTTTGTGGGTTGCTGCTAATGATAACTTGCTAACAGGTAATGAAAGAAGCATACATAAAATTAGCAAAAACTCCCAGTATTTCTGTAATAGGTAATTGCATTGGTGGGGGGGGGGAGGCTTAGACAATGTCTTCCATGTGAGAACAGCTGGATGTGACCGCTGAGGTGGCAATGGGAGCCTTATCGGTGGAGCAGCAGTAGCCCCTCTGACACGTGAATATTCTTCACCTGGCAGCCTTTTTATGGGTGTGCAGCTTGGGGCAGGTTACTGATGCTGGATAGGAAACAGCACCCTGCTGCAGTAATATTTCCTTCCTAAATTAATGCTGTGTTGAATATATAGGGAAGAGATCAAAGAGCTATCGGAAAATTTCAAAGTATTGAATTGTTTTGTAGAGCAGGTGCTGACATAAGGGATTTTGGCCCAGAGAATGCTAAATGCTACCAAGTATCTAGCTTTTATAACAGTATTTTATTTGACTCAAAATAGATCCACCCCTCTTACTGGTCTAGAAATTTTTTTTGATATTTACTGGACATGAGTGGAAAATCTAAATCTGATGCTCATGTCTGTTTGGGTTTTAACGGCTATATCTATATACTGAAAGGCATAACTAGAGCAAAATTAATCAACTAGAGCAAAATGAAGATTTTTTTAATAACTGCCTTGGTTCAAAATCAGGTCATCTTTTAAGTACAGCATTTGAATTGCTGCTGTAGGACCAGCAGCCTGCGAGGAGGAGGGCTTTACCAGGCAACCTTCCTGCATCGTATGCCGTGCCGGGTAAGGCAGGCGGGAGACGGGTGTTTGCGGGGCTGCGCGTTGCTGCCCGGCTGGGCTCGTGCTGAAGCTGGATTTTCGGCATGGTCTCGGGCCGCTGCTGGGTGCGCTGGAAGACTGCACTCGGAGGTGATGCCAGTGTCAGGTAAAACCAAGTCCAATTTTAATTCTGTTCCTTCCATTTTGTCTTGAATATTCTTGGGCTATGGGGTCCAAGCATAAAAAAGGGCAGTCACAGAAACTCCCCTGCGTTCCCCCTCTTGGAAGTGCTCGGATCGGCTCCTGCCGTGCACAGGGGAGGCTGGGGCTGGACGTGTGCCGCGACTTGTCGCCGTCAGCCGTCAGGAATGCTGCGAGTCAAAATTTGCTGGATGGTGCCTGCGGCTTTCCTTGTTTAATGTTTGTACACAGCACACCCGGTTGCATCCTGTGGTAATTGAGATGAGTCCTGCAGAAAGAAAGCTCGGTGCCAGGAGCTGTAAGCACGCAGTTGCCCTGCTGCTGAGCCTTTGAGCGTGTGCTCGGGGACCCGCTGCCCGCCTTGGGGACGTGAACGAGGGTGACGAGGTGGGGCTGAGGCGTTCCTTAGTGCCGGCTCCTCGGTCCGTCATAGCCTTTGTCTTCTCCGGCTCTAACAGCAAGGTATTGTTACCGTCTGCTTCAGGTGGGTACGGTCATGGTGCAGTTCTGTGGCGAACTTGATGTTTAAGACAGAAATTCCTACGACTTACAGGAGCAGGCTTGGAAGCTGTTCGTTTGCTCGCAGACCAGAGTAACCCAGGCTCGAAGGCTCCTCTTCAGGCCACCTGGTCCAGCCCCTGCTTAGAGCAGGGCCAGCGCAGTGTTTTTCCCACTATGCTGCAGCTTGTTTCTCAAGTAATCTTTGGGGCAAATATTTTGGGTTTGAGTATAGTGGCTTGTTGACCAAGCTGGGCTATGTGTTTCTGTCATGACTAACGCAAACATTTGAAAGGTGGAATGGTGGACTGAATGGAGAAATTGTTACTAGATGATCTTGGCTGTCTGAATTGAAGGAAAATGTGGTGTTGGAAGCAAAATCCAAAGCTGTTGAACACAGAGCTTTTTAGTGTGTGATTTTAAGAAAAAACAAGTGGAAAATCAGCTATTGAAGACATTGAGTGGTATAGCTATAAGAGTGTAAACATTCCTAACGAAAATATGTGATGACAAATTTCATTTTAGCTAGCTGAAAGCTCAGAAGTAGCATAACCTGTTATGGCATCTTTGCTCTAAGTCTTTCATGCGTTTTGTGCAGGAGTCTTTTAGCTGGTGATGGTTTAACTTCGGAATTCATCCTTCAAGACAAGTGCAGATGTAAAACTAAGTGTAAATCCTCTTTCTTTTAGCAGAAGCAAAGGCATCTTACTGCCCAGACCTCGAATACAGGCG